>LPNX010837215.1:49347-62562 GCA_001517045.1 Pseudotsuga menziesii
TGTAAAGCCCCAGCTACAAAGCCAAAAGTTTTAAAGAGAATCAATGCATAGTTGCATGAGGACATGCAACCGGTCAAGTTGGGGGGAATGTTGAGCAGCAAAATGAGCACATTTTATTCACCTTTCATATACCATTTATCACCTTATTCCTATCTTATCATTCCATAAAACCATTAATATTCACCACTTTCATAATAAATATGGGTTTATATTACCATTTTCTTTAGTTTTGAGTATTTTGAGTGAATTTGCGGTTAATTATTAAGAAAAATAACATATTTCCATCATACTTTAAAGTTGGGTGAGTTTGGTGATGCTTACAAGTGTAGTTGAAGACTTTAACAAGCTCAAAAGTGACCACCTAGACTCAAATTCGAATTTCATCCTCATGATGTAGGCTAACTTCAAGGAGAAGATTATGGATATGTGGAGAGAATATCTCATCCAAGATTTGTTGATCATTTTGTAAGCATGAATATTTCACCTTTTGTGGACAGAAGCTGTTCCTTTGGTCTGAATGGTTCAAATCCAGAACACATGAGTGAACGAAAAAGGATGAAGACCCTCCCTAGATGTTGTGGACACCTAGAATGTTGCTTCGATAGTGAACCTGTGTACCTGCAACCATATCAAACATGCAAACACATCAAAGCTACCAAAACATCATCTACTTATCCATGTTAGTGACTAAAGAATCTAACAACATGTACATGTGAAATCAAAACAACAGTAATGTGGGATGGAAATCAGCTTTGCATTAAGATGTATGGAGAAGTTTGCAACCAATTAAGCCTTAGTGTCAACATGCATCTCCATGAGACAAACACTTCATCCCCATAAGCTCCAACTTTACTCTATATGCTATCCAATCGCTTAGGCCAAGTGGTCAATCCAACATTATAACAATACCTCTATAGTTCTCTCCCTAAACCATAGACATTAGCTTGTATTTATAAGGCTCAATGGATAGGAATGGTTGAGAGATTTGTGGATGAGGTGGCCTTTAAGATCCTATGATGGGGGATCTCGAGCTCAACTGACCCACAATGATAGGGATAAGGGAGGACATGAGGCTCATGATCTAGAAGCCTCGAGAAACTTCTCTTTTTCCCATTTTACCTAGGGTACCGCTTTTCTCCTATTATGACAGAGCGGTTTAGATAAGAAACAGTTATGGAACAAAGGCCATAGGCGGTGGCATCGCTTATGGAACACAGGGTATAGGCGGTGCGAGAAAGGTACCGCTCATGGGACACAAGGCAAGAATGGTGCTGAGTTTTTTCATGTAAGATTGACAAATAGGATAGGTTTCCACTCCAAGTGCTGGGATTAAGGGAAAACAAGGTCTTATCACATGGTGGTGACAGGATTTGGGTATAACAGAATGCCCCCCAAATCATGAGACTTAGAGGATACGATAAACGAAATATTTGAGAGAACAATTTGTCACCCAGAGATGAAAATTTCAACTCGATTGGAGAATGTTGTCTAGTGGGCATCTATAGTACATCAATACATTTGACTCATAGACACAAGTAACCAACTCATGGCTGCAAACCAATACAAGGCAGATCCATGAAAGGAATAAACAAGCATGGCTACTAGAATACAACGTAGATCCATGTGATAGAGGACTCAAACTTGGACATAGCTACCAGAAATACAACATAGATCTATGTCATACAGATGCAAATTTGAGCATAGCCAAAACCATACAAATGTGGATCCATGCTGGATATACAAAACTCCATCTCAACCTGGGGAAAAGCAATGAGCGATTCAAACAAATACTCATGGTCTTTGTCTCATCTTTCGCAAAGTACGATTCTATCCATGTGATTACAATGATCTAAAGTCGAACATGGTAGAAACCACTTGATTATCGCCCAATGATGTGAATCGTTAACAAGTGCGAGGGAGATCACCATTGATGTCAATGATTCCTAAGGTACCCTAGTACAATCTAATGAGTGTGAATAGATGTCTTGATGTTGAAAAACCAGTCAATTCTATCGATCAAAGGTCAATGATGTGAACCTATGTCAAAATCAAGAGAATCTATCATTAAAGCATACAGATCCCAAGGTACTAAGTTTTTGTTTCTAAGACTGTTTCTCAGATGATGAGCTAATGTCGACGAGAAAAGTCTCGTCAAAGGAGGGCCATGATGAGTCCCACATCGATGATACAAAACTCAAAACATAGTTTTGGAATGATGTGAATGTAGTAACCATAGGACTGACTCAAAATTACTGACACAGAGACTGTTTTGACTATAGAGGTCAACTTCTTCAACTTCCCTTTGAACATCGGGCAGCACGACAAAAGACTTGGCAGCATTACTAAATGGGACAGACTCACGATGTGACAGTGGACAATGCATTCTTTTAAAAGACTCAAAGGAGTGACATGACTCATGAAAGTGGATTGTCACGGAGATTCGCTGAATACCCAATTGACTGAAATGATATGCAGATAAGTGCCATGTTCAAAGGTAGCGACAAACTACTACCATTTATTTGAAAAATGATTCCCTTCCCATTTCATCCATCATGATTGATGAGTACCTCTTTTCGGTTTTACGAGTTCAAAGAGGGTAACAAACACTCAATATAGCTCGTGCGAAGACAAGTCCAAACACATATGTTTTACGAACCTGAGAGAGGAGCGGTTTGTTCCCAAAACAGGTCTCTTAATGTTTAATTTAATGAGTCCAATGAAAGAAAACTCAATATCGTTCATGTTTAGAGAGTCTGAACGATTACAGAAGAAGACTGCAAAAGGGTCTTTTTCCTATGATTTAGTCCCTAAGGCCCGAAAAAGTGTAAAATTATACCTTAGAGAACTCTTCCAGTCATGGTTGGCTAAAGTGTTCCTTTTTCGTAAATAGTCTATTCGAACCGAGAAAGAGATAACCTACCGTCAAAGAGACGAATCTTCAAATATTTTAACAAGCGTGAAGAAGATAAGATCACTCCACAATTTTTTCATATTTAAGGAGCCTGAAAAGAGTTTAAAGAGGACTCCATTAACCTTTTTCATGTTTGAATCCAGAGCATGAAAAAGTAATAAACTAAGCTCAAACCAAATTTCATGTTTTAACCAGATCATGAAAAATGAAAAGTAAGCTCAACATCATCTTACTATTTTTAACGAGCTCGAAGATGAGTTGAAAGAATGCTCGAAGATTGGTTTCATTTTTACGCAAGATTGAAACCAATGGGTAAACTATGCTTGAAAAATCCCATTAACATGATATACAAAGGTTGGAATTTCCCCCCCAGCATGATTGCTAGCGAAGCTTACCCCTAGCATGGTTTCTAAGGGCTCGACATGCCCCCTAATCTTTGTTTCATCTGACGATTCTTCTTCCATACCCAATCTAAAAACATGGTTATTAATGTGAAAATTTTCACCATGGGGGTAGGAATAATGAGAATCAGGCAGGTGAAAAGAAGGTTCAAGTTTTAACACTAAAGAGAAGACTTGACTCAAGGGAAGGGAATCTATTTAATTTTTACTCAAGCTTGAAACAGAAAGTAACTATGCTTGGAACAAGGTTTCATTTTTATGCAAGCTTGAAACCATAAGGTAAACTATGCTTAAGGACTCCTACTTCATTTTTTAACGAGCTTGAAGTAAAAATGAACTATGCTCAGGAATGATTTCATTTTTAAGCAAGCTTGAAACGAAAAGGTAAAATATGCTTGGTGAGATTTATTTCATTTTTTAACGAGCTTGACATAGAATAAGAAATTTGCTCAAAACATGGTTTCATTTTTATGCAAGCTTGAAACCAAAAGGTAAACTATGCTCAAGGAGTGGTTTTATTTTTTAACGAGCTTGAAACCAAAAGTAAACTATGCTCTCGAACCTGCCCATACCCAACATGATATCCGGGGGTTGGTAGGTTTCCCCCGTTACCTAAAAGCTAGCGGCTTAGCTCCATTATGATGTCCATAGACTAGAGCTGTGCCCCCCATTTTACCTATGATGGGAAGAAGCTAACTAGAAGAAGGGGAAGGAATCACAAGAACATGAGGCACATTTAGGGCAGTCTGATTACTAGGAGTCACACGATGGTCGGGTGTAACAAAAGAAAGCTGATCAATGGTCACAATCTTCTCATCATGGGGAAAATGCATAACTCTAAAGAGTGTGGACACTACAAATTTCATGGCATACACATAATCACGTCCAAGTAGAATATTGAAATCTAAAGGACCTTGGACCACCATAACATCGATACAGACAGTTTTCCCTCCTAATGTAATACGAAAATAAGGAAGGGTCCCTAAAGGTGCAATAGGTCTTCTATTAAAATCCAGTATGTGATCGGTGGCTGGAACAAGCTGAGGAGAACCTAAAGCTTGCCAAGCAGTTGAGGATTTAATACTAACAGAAGCCCCTTCGTCAACAATAGTGCAAAGTATCTGCCTAGCAGTAACATTCACAACTATCTAGAAAGGAACACTTGAATGAATATGAGACTCTGTTAGGTTAATCCAGTGAAAGAAAATAACCTCACTACTTGGAGAGGGTTCTATCAAAACAGACAAAATTTCCTCTTGTCAAGAACAATTAGAACAAAGCATAAAAACTTCAGCAGGTTTCAGTTCATTCTCTACTAGAAGAGAAGAACAAGACGAATATTTGGTCAAAGAGACTACTTTAGTCTTAACACTCTTTGATGAAAGAGCGGGATCAGGTGGAAATGACATCAACTCGACCACTTCACTCTCTGAAGGAAGAACTAGTACAAAATGAAGAATTAGCTACTAGGTGACTAAAACTTCTAGTCACCACAAGTTTTTTAAGCGATTTACTACTAAATATGAGCAATTTTGATTGATCCAACTATAAACGACTAAAATTAACGACTAATTTAGTCACCATTTAAAAAAATTGACTAGATAATAAGTGACAGAGTTAAAAATGACTAACATAAACGACTAATTTAGTCGCTGCATAAAAATGACTAGCTAGAAGAATGTGAATTGGTCATTTATGTTAGTCATTTTTAATTGTGTCATGGAAAATTGCAAATTTGATAATTAAGTGCAAATTTTGTAAATTGTCTACCTTATATTAGTAATATTGGTGCCATGCACCTCAATCTTTAGAGATCCAACAAAGCTATCGGACGAATTTTTTCCTGACCATCTTTATCCCTACTGCACCATTGAAGCAAACATGGTTAAGCATCTTTCAAAGCAAAATTAGGTTCCTACGTCAATTATGAATTAGATACTAGAACCTATACCATATCGATACCTATATAGAAGCATCATATCCCTACATCCTCTCGAGAACCATCCATTCGAATGTGCCTCCTCCATGTAAAATTACCAAATTCATCCAATGCATGGCCAAAAAAACACGCCAACTTTGGGTATGTGGGCTGAAGGTATCGTTTGACCCCTGCTCCCTTGTTTTTGCACTCGATACACTATTTTTGCAGACGATAGGCCGGTTCATGAGGATCTCAGAGTGACCAGTCGGAGTGCTTCAAAGGTATGGTTCTTACCACTCCGATTATGTTCATCACTCCAATAAATGACCAGTTGTTATGTATTTTTACAGGTCTCACATGCAATGCTGTCGGAGTTACTGCTTCCACTTTACATTCACAATTATCACCATCTCCAGCCTATGTGCTCATAAATGCATTTTGAGCTTTCAGCCTAGGAAAAGCATGAGCATCCTCCTATAATGCCACTATTTGCAAAGGTCACTTGTTTTTGCACATCGACATTCCTCACATGCTCCAAAGGAAAACTGAAGCATGAATTAAAAGAAGTGATTAAACTTTGCAAGGAGGTTCACTTGTTTCAAAGATTGTGGCAGGTTTTCTATTATGGAACAGAGATTGTGCCCCAAAAGTTTAAAAGATTCGAATCAACCCAGTGTTGGAATCTAATACCATATATGGATTCTTTGATGGGGCCTAGCAGGCTAGAAATTGTGGTACTGGCATGATCCTCCATATATATGACTCTCACAGTTTCAAGCAAAGGATGGGTGTTGGTAGTGGCACTAATACATTTTCTGAAATTTTAGCCTTATGGGGGATTTTATGGTTCGCAAAAAAAAGAAATATTCTTGAGCTATCTATTTTTGGCAATTCAAAGGTTGTAATTGATTGGGCCAGATTAGGTCTCACCAATTTGTAGTCCGTGAGTTATGATTATTGCTAGTTGAAAATGATTGGGCTCCTAAAGAATTGTTTTCTTTATTTATCCTTCAGGCACCTGTCAGGGAGTTCAATTCTGACATAGACAACCTATCAAAGCTTGCGATAGGAGACTACCCTGGTATTCTTCACTTCTTTGAGTACTCAAATGAAATCATGATTGTTGAAGGTCACTTACATGCTTCTAGTTTCTCCATTTTGGTTTTGCCTTATATTGTTTTAGGTTGTATCTGTATGATAATTCTCTGGAGCATTGCTATTTTTTGTCTCACAGTATTTTGTCTTTTCCGCATTTTTGCTTTCTATAGGTTGATGGGTAGAGTCCCTGTCGTTTAGTTTTGGATATTGGAATGTTTTTCCCAGGGATTCAATATTGTCTTCTAGCCTACTTTGAAGGGGATTTTACATGAACAACTATGATGTAATTTTGATTCTTATGAATAACAAATTACCTATTTATTTACAATGAAAAAAAACCTTTTATATATAGAGATTTCACCATTTTTTTTTTATATTTAGAAAAAATGCAAGACTATATTATAACAAAATATATCATCTAAATTTCAATAAATTATAACAAAATATATAATTTATATTTCAAGATTCCATAATTTTTTCATTTACACCTTTAAAAAACCACAATTTAACACAATCTATTTTCACAGATATATAATATATATTTTTATATATAAATTTGTTTCCTTTTTTCTTGTTTAATCGTGAAGCTGGACTTGAAAATCACTCTCTTGCACTATGCAATGCTAGGTGGAAAGGACAAGGTCTCCAAAGCCAATGATACGTTGGGTTTGCGAAACGAATTTCATATGCATCTACTGAATTTCACCGAGGCTCATCCTAAGGGGGATGATGTTCCAGAGGCAATCCTTCCTGAGCCTTTCAATAGAAAATGTCAGCTAACCTCCACAAGCTTCTCTCCACTACCTCCTATAATATTTAACTTTATTTCATCATTAAGAGGTGTTGTTTCTATTCCACATGACCATCATCAAGGAGAACCCCAACCCTCTACGATGTCTTCACTTCTACCCAAAAATTTTCAGAGGCATTTTTCTCAGAGAAAATCCAACAGCTCAACCATCTGTAAACTAACCATTCCCTATGCTGGAGCAAGAACCATATTTGAACCCTCTTTCTGAGGTCCCTAAAATAGTGAAGCCATTTGGGTTTTGATGGGGTTCATCTCTCATCCCTCCATTCTCATCTCTCTCCAGGTTTTACGAGCCACTTTTCTATCAAGTTCTCCCCCGCTAAAAATACTCAAGACATCAAGGAATCCAATGAAATAGAGTGTCACTTATATACTTGTAATAAAATCCATTTAGAGTCCCAAATCTCAAAGTCTTGCTGCACTGTCCAATTGACAAATTTTCGCCGGTCCCCTTCCAAGACCCCTAACACAAAGCCTGTGGCTGAAGGTACTATTGATGTAGACACACCTTGCAAAACAACACCTGTGTCTAAGAATGTAGGCTCCCCTATTCCAAAGGGTTATTTCTCCCCTGTAACGCCAAGGGTTACACGTCATTCTGCTATCAAAATTCCCAATATGGATAATCTCTTCTCTTCCCTACATCGCAAGGACAAATGGGAATGCATTGAGGTGCCTTGGAATTCTGGGGATGGATAGATGAACATTCCCAGGTTCTGAGCAAACTTAATATCTATTAAGTTCTGAGTACTTCCTTAATCTATATGAACTGTTGCTTTTGTAACAACCTGCAACCTGATTTGTTTGTGGAGTGAAAAATCCTACCAAGGTATGTATAGAAATAGTAGTAGAATCAGATATTACCTATGGATTCACACTTTATTCCGGTGGTGGTTCATCACCTTCTGGAAGATAAATTAGTTCTTCCTAAATAGATTCATATGCATTGTCACTAATTATAAGAAACCTTTTATGATAAAGTTCTATCATCTCCAGGACTCATCAATAACGCAGTCGAAACCCTCCTTCCTTCAATATCCAAGTATCTATTAGAAGATAAGAACTCCATCATTCGACTGTGTCGATAAGCCCAATATTTGAAGGAAGCAATGAACGACTTTCAATATATTTATAAGCAGGTTATTATAGTCGGCATAGACTCATTTACCTACATATTTCAAGTGTGCACTTCATCGCAGGTTGTACAAGAAGGTAAGCAACTCCATTCTCATAGATTTTAATGGGAATAGAACAAAATGATAGATTTAAAATAGAGCTTGTGAATTTATATGCCGAATGCCATATTGTGGAGGATGTACACCAAGTGTTTGATAAAATATCTGAACCAAATGTGTTATGCTGGAATACAATGATTAGGTGTTATTCTAAACACAGGTTCTTTGTGAAAGCACTCGCATTTTATTATGAAATGCATTAGGTAGCAACCATACAAACACATTTATTTTTCTATGTGTTCTCAAGGTGTGTGCAGGGTTATTTTCTCTCCAAGAGGGAAATAAAGTTATATGGGTATAATCAGAAGTGGGTTTGATTCATAGTTTTTTTTTTGTAATTCCCTTGTAGACATGTATACTGAATGCAGAAAAGTTGATGATGCACGCATGATCTTTGAAAAAATGGTTGTAAAAAAGTGTGGTTGTGTAAATTCCATGATTATGGCTTTTTCCCAAAATGACCTTTGCAAATGAGGCCTTAATTCATTTTTGACATATGCACCTTCAAGGATTGGAACGTAATCTAGTTATAATTCTTAACATCCTATTGACATGTGGGAATTTCATATCTCTACAAGCAAGCATTGGAATCCATTATTATAGTACGAGAAGAAGACTTAATGCATATTTTTATGTGGGTAATTCCCTTATAGCTATGCATGTTTAATGTGAAAGTATGGAGGATGAAAGACAAGTGTTTAAGGAGATACCCCAAAGGGATGTTTTCTCTTGGCCATGATTGTAGGCTATGCTTTAGAATAATTGTCCTTGTGATGCCTTAGATATTTTTTATCGAATGTAGTAAGCATATGTGAAAGCCAACTCAATTAGAATTTTTAGTCTTATTATAGCATGTGCCAACTCAACATCCCTCCAATAGGGAAAGGAAACCCATGATTAGGCATATAGACATGGAAATGAGGTGGATGTCATTGTGGGAAATGACATCATGGCCATGTTTTCTAGATGTGGGAACATAGAGTATGCATACATGTATTTGATAGAACATCTCAGAGAAGCATGATCTCATGGAATACCATTCTTGTAGCGTATGCCCAAAATGGTTATGGTGATCTTTCCTTAAAACTCTTTTGCCAAATGCCAATTCCTAGCATAAAACCTAATTCAGTTTCCAATTTCCATAGCAAGTGTTATTATAACATGTGCCTATATAGCATCTCTGTAATGGGGCAAGGAGATCCATGGCTTCATACTTTGAAGTTAATTTGAGCCAGATGTGTTTGTTGGGAGTGTTGTTGTGGACACGTATGAAAAATGGGAAGTTTAAATGATGCTTGCCAAGTATTTAAGAAAATGTATAAAAGGGATGTAGTTGCATGGACCACAATTATTGTGGGGTATGCCATGCATGGGCATGTTGAGACCACATTTACACTATTTCCTCAAATGCAATTGGAAGTCCTGAAGCCAAACAAAATTACATTTTGCTGGTATCTTGTTTGCATGTAGCAATGCAACAGGTCTAGTGGATGAGGCTCGACAATACTTTGATCTTATGAGAAAACATTATGGTATTAGACCTAGCATGGAGCACTATGCATGTATGGTGGACCCTCTAGTCCATGCTATTTTTTGAGATGAGGCACATGAATTTATATAAATCATGCCATTCAAACCAAGTGCTAGACTGGGGGCTCTTCTCGGTGCCTATAAAATTCATTCCAATATTAGCCTTGGAAAACATGTTGCGGAACAACTTTTTCAATTGGAACGAGAAAGTACTAGAAATTATGTACTTTTAGCAAACATGTATGCTACTTTAGGTAGATCGGATGATGTAGATATGGTGAGGAAAAAAATGAAAGAGAAAGGATTGGTAAAGGATCAAGGATGCAGTTGGATTGTGGTAAAGAACATGGTGCACACATTCTTTCAAGTGACATGTCACATCGACAATTATAGGAAATACATTCAATGTTGGAGATCTTAGTTGGATATATCAAAGAGATAGGGTGTGGACTAGAAAAAATAAAAAGTTTCTCAACGTAGAGGAGGATGAGGAAGATAACACGTTGTACAATATACATTTATAGATAAAAATTTGCAATTCCTTTTGGTTTAACTAACATATGACCAGAGGTAATTGTCTAGATTAGCTAATTGTCCAGATTTGTAAGAAAATATGCTTATTTAATTAGCCATAATGCCATTAATTACATATATAGAATTATTGAATTCCAAATGTTTCCATTAATGTGATCTTTGGTACTTTGAAAATGGTAGTTGGAAATTGAAACATGAAACACTGAGACTATGGTAGTTTGTTAGTACAAAAAAAAGGGTCATGTAAAATTTGGAATTTAGGAATGTTATGGGTTGAGGTTTCCTCTAGGGATAATGTTTTGGTTGCAGCATATGCCATTCATGGAGGTACTTCTCCAATCAGGGCCAACCTAGCCAACCTGTATGTAACTTAACTGTGCCCCCTTTAATTATGACTGATCTATAATGCTTCAAACACTCCTCCAACATAAATTTTATGCTCCTTATCTCCAATCATGCTAGAGTGTTCATACAATAGAGCTTTAACAATAGAGGGTTCATACAATAGAGCTCCCACCCACACATGCATATTTTAATTGCTAATTAGGAGGTTGAAGGCTGCTACAAGTGGTGGTATTGCTAGTTCTAAAATCCTTCACTCTTATATGTTAGATGATGGTACCATTCCCATTCTCTTATATCTACTAGCCCATTGTCAACCATTATATATTCATTTAGCTGCCAACAATTGGGAGAATGGACAACTTAAGTGCTTGCTGGAAAATCTGACTAAGAAGCAGAGCAATTCTGAAGGGTATTAGAATTTGAAAAAACACCATTCCATCCAATTCAATTGCTTTGAAATTCTGATTATAACTCCTAAAAATGTCTATAATACTGAAAAAAATATTAAAAATGCAAGTGCACTTTTGAGGAGTAACAACCTACACACTTGAAAGTGTTGATGTATATGTAACTTCGTAATGTATTCTTCTATGTATTGTAACCCGATGTTTATTCCGGGATGCTTCTATTATGTATTTGAGTCATGTGGTCATGCCCCGATGTTCCGATCGGGAGGATTAATAATGTAATCAAGTCATATAAATTCATTAGGTAAGTCCCCACAGTTTCGAGGCACTTGAGTTATTATACACTAATTAAGGTGTAGGCTCGAGTAGTAATTATTAGGTTGAGCCTACGTGTGAAATGGCAACTCAAGTGAACGGATGAATAAAAATAGAGAGTGAGAGTCTCTCTATTTATCACTTGTGAATTACATCACTTGCTCTCTCAAGTGTGGCGCACCTTTGGAGAAGGAAATACTTTGGCTTGACAGAAGACAGAAGGCTGCTGTTGTGTTGGGAGGTCATCTTATTGTTTGGGGTTTCACATCTTGTGGTGATACTATCTTAGAGGAAGTTGCGGGGTTTTCTCCTTTATGGTTTCCCCGAGGAAAAATCTTTGTGTCTCTTGTGTCTTGTGATGTGCTTATGTTATTGCTGTGCTTGTTATTCTCTCAGTGAAAAGATCTTAACATAATGCTAGCTTAAATGTTGAAAAACTAACATGGTATCAGAGCTAACCTGAGAAGAAGACACTGTGCAGCTGCAGAGGCTAGGGCTTCCTTGTTTGTGGATCTTTCTCTACTAATTTTCAGCAAAAGTAAGGTGGACTTACTCTCCTCCCTAGGGCGCATCTTTCTGTCGAAACAGAATTCAATTCTGAGTTTTTTCAGTTTTGGACCTGTCACTGGGGTCAAAAATTAGGGCTTTTTGCAGAAGAGGAATTTTTCAGCGAGCCCAGGCCTGGATTGTTCTCCTCCCCAAAATCGAAGTTAGGAACAAATTTGAAGGCATTTGGGTGGACAGAACTCCGAGAAAGCCTAAACCCTTGTTTCTCCTGAACCAGCTCTGCAGGATTTCAGCTCAATTTTCAGATTTGACATCTTGAACCTGGTAAGATCTAAAATCTTTTGTATTTCCATTTGAGGTTCTTCTTTAAAGATGTCTCATCATACCAAGCTTGATGAAAAGCTTGAGGGGGCTGATAACTTCCAAGCTTGGAAGTATAGGATCTCCCTGGTCCTGGAAGAGAATGAATTAGACTCCTACATTCATGAGGAGGTTCCAGTTCCAGAGGGAGATGAGGAAAAGGCTCTTCATAAGAAGAAGATGGTTATGGAAAATAGGATCATTGCTGATTCTATCAAGGATCATCTTATCCCTCAGGTGTCCTCTCTCAAGACACCTAAAGCTATGTTTGATGCCCTAACCAAATTGTTTGAAGGAAAGAACATCAATCAGAAGATGACCCTGAGGAACCAACTGAAGAATGTGAAGATTCAGAATGCAGAAACTATCCAGTCATACTTCACAAGGGTTTCTCAAATCAAAGAAAAATTAGAAGCTGTTGATGAAGAAGTGGAAAATGCAGAGATTGTCATGACTACTTTGAATGGCCTCCCTAGGTCATGGGATGCCTTCATTCAAGGAATCTGTGCTAGAAATAAGCTAGTCAAATTCAGCAGACTATGGGAAGAATGTTCTCAAGGAGAAGCTCAGATAGCAGCTCGAGAAGAAAAGATGGGAAGTGAAGATCAATCCCTCATAGCTCACTCCAAGAAGGAAAGAAGAAAACATCATTACTCCAAAGGTAAGAACTCTCATCCTAAAAGAGATCTATCTAGATTAAGACGTTATACATGTGATGAGATAGGACACTTTGCAAAAGAATGTCCTAAGAACAAGGGCCACTCTCATAAGAAGAAGGGGAACAAAAGAAGACATCATGCTCATGCTGCAGAGGATGATGAACCATCCAAGAAGAGATCC
>LPNX010837215.1:62647-229210 GCA_001517045.1 Pseudotsuga menziesii
AGGAATATGTTTTGATATCAGCTCTCACAGGTTACATTACTCATGGTAGTGATGATTGGCTTATAGACAGTGGAGCTTCCAAACATATGACGGGATTCAAGGAATCTTTTGTAAGATTGTCAGAACATGAATCACCTCACAAGGTGAAACTAGGAGATGACTACTAATATCCAATAAAAGGTAGTGGGGAATCTTCATACAACGTAGACTCAGGTAAGTCTCTAACAATGAAAGAAGTATTGTTTGTTCCAAGACTTAAGAAGAACCTTCTATCCATTTCAGCCTTGGATGCAAAAGGAATGCGGGTTGCATTCATAGATGGACAAGTCATCATGTGGCCTAAAGGAAAGACTATCGATGATGCGGTAGTGATTGGAGAACAAGAAGGAGGCTTGTACAAATTGAAGGGCCATCCAGAACAAGCCTTGATCCATGATTCAGTAGAGCCAAATGATATTTGGCATAGAAGGCTTGCACATGTGCATTACAGAGCACTACCTATTGCAAGCAAAGCTGTTGAAGGTCTTCCAAAATTCCAAGCAAATCATGATGGAATTTGCAAAGGATGTGCGAAAGGAAAGAATACAAAGAAGACATTTTCAAGCAGCGAAAGCAAAGCCAAAAGCATTCTAGAAATCATCCACTCCAATGTATGTGGGCCTATGTCATCAAACTCTCTTAGCGGGTATGCTTACTATGTTTCTTTTATTGATGATTTTTCTAGAAAGACATGGATTTATTTTATGAAGAACAAAGATGAAGTATTCAGCAAGTTCAAGGAATTCAAAGCCTTGATCGAGAACCATACTAAAAATAAGATCAAGACCATTAGATCAGATAATGGTGGAGAATTCACTTCAAATGAATTCAATGAGCTATGCAAAGAACCAGGGATTAAGAGGGAGTTGTCCACTCCTTATAATCCACAACAAAATGGGGTTGCAGAATAGAAGAAGATAACTATCATGGAAGCTGCAAGAGCTATGCTTCATGATCAAGATCTACCTATGCATCTTTGGGCTGAAGCTGCTAGAACAACAGTGTATGTATAGAACCATACTCCACATAGAGTGCTTGAAAACAAGACTCCTGAAGAAGTCTTCTCTGGCAAGAAACTAGAAGTCAGCCATCTCAGAATATTCGGCTGTCTAGTGTACATACATATTCCAAAAGAGAAGAGAACAAAACTAGATCCTTCAGGAAATAAGGGCATATTTGTGGGATACTCTGAAATCTCGAAGGCTTACAGAATCTACTTTCCAGGATACAAGAATATTGACGTCAGTAGGGATGTAACATTTGATGAAGACACAGCTTACAACAAATCCAAAAAGAGACCTACTGAAGAACCTGAAGAAGCAGAAGTAGAAGCACCCAGGATCCGTGATACAATCATGAATGAAGAAGCTCAAGAAGAAGATCGAGAGTTTGAAGAACCAAAAAGACCTGTAGATCCACCATCAGAGAAGAATCCTCATAAGAGGAAACCTTCTTGGGTACGTGAACTTATCCAAGGTGTGGAAAGATATGGAACTCCAGAAGAGAATCATAGAGAAAGAAAGAGAACCAGATCAAATTATGGGTATGTAGCTTTACTATGTGATTTCATTGATAAAGAACCTTCCAGTTATGAAGAAGCGGTAGATCAGAAAGAATGGAAGGATGCTATGATTGAAGAATATCAATCGATCATGAAGAATGATGTTTGGGATGTTGTCCCAAGACCAAAAGGGAAGTCAGTTGTCACTTCCAAATGGATCTACAAAATCAAGCATGCTGCGGATGGTAGCATTGAAAAGTATAAGGCAAGATTCGTAGCTCGAGGATTCTCTCAGAAAGAGGGAGTAGACTATGAAGAGACTTTTGCTCCTGTAGCCAGGTACACTTCCATCAGATCAGTACTTGCTCTGGCTACAGTGACGAAGTGGAAGATACACCAGATGGATGTCAATACTGCTTTCTTGAATGGTGTAGTAGAAGAGGAAGTGTATGTGGAACAGCCTCTCGGTTTTGAGACACATGATAGAGAGTCTCATGTGTGCAGATTGAAGAAAGCCCTGTATGGTTTGAAATAGGCACCCAGGACCTGGTACGGTAGGATTGACAGCTTTCTATCCAGTTTGGGCTTTACCAAGAGTAAAGCAGATTCCAACCTTTAATATAAGGTTGAAGATGGCAACCCAGTGATGCTTCTACTGTATGTAGATGATCTATTTGTGACAGGTACAGATGGGTTGATTGCTGATACGAAGAGAAAGCTTGTTGCTGAGTTCGAGATGAAGGACTTGGGGATGATGCATTACTTTCTAGGTATGGAGGTGTGGCAGAGTTCAGATGGAATCTTCCTTGGACAAAGGAAGTATGCAGTAGAGATCCTGAAGAGGTTCGGGATGATGGACTGCAAGGCTATGGCCACACCTATGGCATCGAACCTAAAGCTATTGAGTGATGCTTCTTCAGAGTCGGTTGATGCTACGATGTATCGTCAGATGATTGGATCATTGATGTACCTAACGAACACGAGACCAGATATTTGCTTTGCTGTGAACACCTTGAGCTAGTACCTGACAGATCTGAGAAGTGTTCACTTGATTGCTGCAAAGCATATTCTGAGGTACCTGAAGGGTACAATTGATTATGGGATCAAGTACGATGTGAATCAGAAGATTATCCTGGAGGGTTATGTTGATTCAGATTGGGCAGGCAGTGCCATCAACAGGAAGAGTACATCAAGATGTTGCTTCAGTATGGGATCAGGTGTGATCTCTTGGTTTAGCAGGAATCAATCCTGTGTGGCACTGAGTACAGCTGAAGCAGAGTATGTCGCATCTTGTTCAGCTAGTTGTGAGGCAGTATGGCTGCGGAAGCTACTGTCTGATATATTTGATCTCCAGTTGGATGCTACTTGTATACATTGTGACAACCAGAGTTGCATGAAATTGTCTGAGAATCCATTGTTCCATGACAAGTCGAAGCATATCGAGATCAAGTATCACTATATTAGGGATATGGTGCATAGAGGAGCAGTGAAGCTCATGTATGTTGCGACGGAGGAACAGATAGCTGATGTATTGACGAAGCCATTGGCTAGGTTGAAGTTCGAGTACTTCAGAGAGAGACTTGGTGTTCTCCTGATCGACGTTTCCTCCCAGAGACAGTGATGAGACCCAGAGCCATTCTGACATGGTGAGAGGATTAGTTCCTTCCATGGTCAGATGTAAGGGTTGAGACATTCCGTCATGGTGGGAGGATTGGTTCCTTCCATGACTGATATGGATGCTGAGATCCATAGCCATTCTGATGAGCAGGTTAGATATAAGGGCTATGCCATTCTGTTGAGCAGGACAGATGTAAGGGAAATTGCCATTCTAGGAATGGAGGCACCTGGTCAGTTACCAAGATCATTCAGTGCAGGGCTGTGTAGCCATTCTGATGTGATAGAGGGATGTGTTCCCACTTGATCAGATGTAAGGGCTGAACCATTCTATTCATGGCTAAAGGATTTAGTTCCTTCCATGTTAGATGTGAGTGTTGGCCATTCCGACGAGTAGGTCAGATGTAAGGGCAACTGCCACTCTCTAGGAGAGTGGAGGCGCCTGGTCAGTTACCAGGTAGCTCAGTTGAGGATTGGGGGCCATTCTGATATGAATACTAAGATGTGTTCTCATAGGATCAGATGTGAGTGCAAGCCTTTCCATCACTGTGATAGGATGTGTTCTTGTCTGGATGGATGTAAGTGTAGAAATCTTCCATCATTGTGATAGGATGTGTTCTTGTCTGGATGGGAGTCTTTCATCACTGTGATAGGATGTGTTCTTGTCTGGATGAAAGTGGAGAAATATTCCATCACTGTGATAGGATGTGTTCTTGTCTGGATGGGAGTCTTTCATCACTGTGATAGGATGTGTTCTTGTCTGGATGAAAGTGGAGAAATCTTCCATCACTGTGATAGGATGTGTTCTTGTCTGGATGGGAGTCTTCCATCACTGTGATAGGATGTGTTCCTGTCTGGATGGATGTGCCTTTCTGATGAGTAGGTCAGATGTAAGTGTTGGATGTGCCTTTCTGACGAGTAGGTCAGATGTAAGTGCTGGATGTGCCTTTCTGACGAGCAGGTCAGCTGTAAGTGCTGGGCGAAGATCTACATGAGGGTAGGCCTACAACCAACATGAAAAAGGGCTGGCTCTATAGAACTTCCTATGACGAGATAGTACACACATGATGATGACCAGTGGAGATCCAGATCGAGCTATGATCCAGATCCAGTTATGATGACTCTGAGAGATCCAAATCGAGTGATGATCCAGATCCAGTAGTGGTGATCCAGATCGAGTGATGATCCAGATCCAGTCCAGTGATGATGATCCAGATCGAGTGATGATCCAGATCCAGATGACTTAAAGATGAAGATGACTTGAAGATGAAGATGACTTGAAGATGAAGATGACTCGAAGACGAAGATGATCTAGTGGTTACAAAGAAGAAGACCAGTGCTGAAAAATTGTGTCGAAAGAATACCTTCCTAGTTAAGAGGGAGTGTTGATGTATATGTAACTTCGGAATGTATTCTTCTATGTATTGTAACCCGATGTTTATTCCAGGATGCTTCTATTATGTATTTGATTCATTTGGTCATGCCCCGATGTTCCGATCGGGAGGATTAATAATGTAATCAAGTCATATCAAGTCATTAGGTAAGTCCCCACAGTTTCAGGGCACTTGAGTTATTATACACTAATTAAGGTGTAGGCTCGAGTAGTAATTATTAGGTTGAGCCTACGTGTGAAATGGCAACTCAAGTGAACGGATGAATATAAATAGAGAGTGAGAGTCTCTCTATTTATCACTTGTGAATTACATCACTTGCTCTCTCAAGTGTGGCGCACCTTTGGAGAAGGAAATACTTTGTCTTGACAGAAGATAGAAGGCTGCTGTTGTGTTGGGAGGTCATCTTACTTTTTTGGGTTTCACATCTTGTGGTGATACTATCTTAGAGGAAGTTGCGGGGTTTTCTCCTTTATGGTTTCCCCGAGGAAAACTCTTTGTGTCTCTTGTCTCTTGTGATGTGCTTATGTTATTGCTGTGCTTGTTATTCTCTCAGTGAAAAGATCTTAACATAATGCTAGCTTAAATGTTGAAAAACTAACAGAAAGTAGGCCCTTCTGTCCTCTTTATGAAAGGGGAGTCCAAATTGAACAGGATGCAATTTCCTCCTCCTATTGGGTCCTAGGGATCCAACTCCTATTAAATAGTTTTCCATGCAATCCAAAAACTCTTATGAATAGTTTGTCAACCTTTTCAATAGTAAAATTTGTCTTTGTCAAACTTGTTAACTTTTAAAAAGGTTAACCAAATTTATTTCTGTGAGGTTCAAACTAGCAAACTTGGATTGTTTTGGAGCTGAGCTGAGTAGACACCATTAAAAATATCAGAGTATCATTATGCTTCAAATAGGGTTTTAGTAGAACCAAATTTTATAGGGAACTTTGTCGAGAAAATTATATTTCTATAAAGAGACTACATAAAATGTCAACCCAGGGAGGTAAACTTGGAGGCACCAACACAATATGTGCAAGGTTGAAATGAAGCTAATCTAATTCTGTCACACTTACTCAATTGAATAGAGTACAGTAAACTTCAAGAAAACTGTAACTTATCTGATGATCACACTTTTGCAAATAGATGAACATCAATCTTAGTTAAAAACATGCAAAGAATCCTTTTTTTAACTCAGTAAACAGTTTTCCAAGCCTTGGATCATTAAAAAAATCAATGTACATTCTCTTCTTTTCAAACCATATGAAACTTCCATGAATTATTTTAAAAGGAGAGGAACATCAAAGCTTCAAAAGTGAATTCAAGTTTCGCAATCCTCATATCATTAATACAAAACCTTGATTACTGAGGACAATGCATAAATTTTCCACAGATTACCAGCTAAGAAAATGTGAAGTGTCAAATCTTCAAACATAAGTCCAAAACTTGGCATACTTTCTTGAAGCTAAGAAATGAAATGAAATACAACTCATTCTAAAACCTTTCTCTGCAGTTACATTGATTCAAACTCTAAGATAAAGCTGGATTAATCCAATTCTAAGAGGCACCCATCTTCACATCACATGTACCCTATTTATTCAAATCCATAAAGTGCTGGAACTATAAGTTTGAACTGGCATGCTTTCATAAATGACAAAATGAAATAAACTCCACTCACATACTTTCATTATAAAATCAAAGCACTATCACATTCTGAAACTAGAACCCAAACTTCTCACTCCAATACATCTCTTGACTGAAATTTAAAAAGTACAGGGACATATAATTGAAATCAAATGTGAAATTTAACTATATTTAAATCTAGTTTTTGCAATCAACCATAAATATGACTTGTGATACACTTGCATCCTTGAACAGGGGGCTCTCCAAGCTCAAAACACATTATCAGATTTCATAATACCAAGTCATGTGCATGGAGAAAACTACTACAACTTTAGATATTATTTGCAAATGAAAAAAATACATAAGTTTTTCAACACTAAATTATTCCCTCTCCTATTCTATTCTCTATTATTTTTCTATGTCTACCTCTCTACTTGCTATTTGGCGCATACTGATATTTATAATCAACATTCAGTTATACAGATAGAGTCAAATTCCTCCATTCTCGAGATATTAATCATTAAAACACAAAATAGGGGATAAACATTGTTGAGCATTGATCACGTTTTCTTGGAGGTTGCAAAATTTCAAACTGATTAATAAATGTGTATCAATTTCGTCCTCAACATGATTTGCCTAAATAGGATTTCGTTCAACCTCTCATGTTGACTGGGCATCCATAGAGAAAATCTGGGTTTTATCATTTTACAAAACCACCTCTTGGGCCCAAATCGTTTATGATTTTAAGAAACTATTTGCAATTTACCCAATTTAGGCCATTCTGCACAAAACCCATGTGCCATATTTTTCTTATTCTTCACCATTTTCCCATAAATCAAACCAGAAGTTAGTTGTCTAAAAAATAACGGATTTTGAATGAGAACTTTGACCAACGATTTCACTAATCTCCAAATGAGGATGGTGCATGCTGGAACCATGCTGATAGATGCTAAGCCATATGAGGGTCGTAGACTTTCAAAATCATGCCTTTAATTTGCTTTAGGCCATTAAGAGTGGGGCTCTGTTATAGCTACCACTAGGTTTGATTCTTCTTATATGATGTGGTCTTTTGCTGAAGGTCGGGTTGGTGAGAGTGGGGTTCTTTTATATCTTCTACCAGGTTTGATTCCTCTTACATGAGTTTTATCCAAGGATGTTGGCATACTAACGTCTGTAAGAGAGCCATTGAGTGTTCTGTGGTTGGACCATGAAGGCAGTTGTTTTGGGTCATTGTTTGATCCTTGGTTGGGCATCAAGACCTTTAAATCATAGTGTAAACAACATCCTCTTTTATTAGGTGGTTCATCTTGTTATTTTTTTGTTTTATGTAGTTAACAGCAGAATAATTAATGTTGTATAGGATGGAACCTACATCATTAGATTTAAGATCCAATGGATGTATAGCTCAGTCTATATAATATTTATTACACTGCTGAGTAGTGCATATGTTTTGTCAAAAGGTATGAAGGGTTGACACACCCTGTAAGGGGGCATTCTATGTTATGTGGCTAGCACATTATGGACACTAAATCAGGTCACTGCTTGTTTCATAGTTTACCCATCAAATTCGTTAAGTTGGGTTAGTTGATATATCCACACAGAGTAAATGGTATCCTGTCACAACATGTGATTCATTTCTTAAAGAGGGAATCATTGTTTTTTCCAAGGTTGGCCTCTCTAGGTGGTTATATTGGGTCATTGTTTGTTCAACAGTTGAGTCATCAAGGTTTTTAAGCTGAGCCAAATGGTATATACACAGGAGGTGGATGCTCATCACTTTAGTAAAATTTTGAATAATCTTCAATACTTCTTAACTAAGTGAGCTATAAAAGTAGAAAGGATGCAAATTTTACTCCTATTGACTTGTTGAAGTATTTCCTATTAGAATATAGATGGAATTTGGAAGACCATGAAGTGTTAAAGTCTCATCCTAACTGGTTTTATCTCATTTTTCCTTTTCCATTTTAGAGAGTTCAATGACCTCTCCACTATTTGTTTTTACCTCACTAAAATGATTCTGATTGGTGGAACCTCTGTTTGTCTTATCACTTTGTTGCATTTGACAGTTAGTGTTAATTTTAATAGCTGTTGTTTCTGGTGCCATAGAAATACAGTAATCTGTTTCTATTTTTATATGTTGTGAAATTTTTGCTTTCACGTCATTGAAAAAGGCACCAGTGTGTAGTTGCAAAAGTTTAGAAATTTTAAATAATAAACCTTTCTTTGATTGTTTTTAAATCATGAGGATCCAGTTCTTATCTAATGTTAAAAAGTGCAATTTTAATTTTAAAACTTTCATTTTAATTGGAAACAGGAAGCTAGAGCTAAGAGGGTGGATTAAACTATGGCATTACAAGCGACACCTGTTCTACCAGAATTTGCTTATGTTAGTAATGATGACAGGCCACCGTCAAGTGTTGATTTTGAAGGTAATTTTGAGTTCCATTCCGAAAGAGAACAATTTTGAAGTATATTTGATGTTAAGTGGTACGAGAAATTGATTTGAATCTTGAGGATAACATATGTGATACCTTTGGTAAAAATTGTTGATTTTGAATGATTGATTATTGACCACAAATTGGCATTTTATTGATTGAGTAATGTGTCTTTCATGGAAAACTGAAAAAGAAGCATTAGGGGAAACAAAACTTGCATCTGGGAGTTCTCCAGTATTGAATGAGTGGAAGTTGTTTTCACATGTCACACAGCTTGGACTTGCTACTAGGTATGATTCTCCAGCTCTTAAAGAATGCCTATCTAGAGAGTTGTCCCTAGGTTCAATGGCTTCTGCTTCAAATAGCATTAATACAGAAAGAGTTGGTGTTTCTGCAGATACTAGTATGTGAGTGAAACTATTTTATGTATTTTATGTGTCTCAAAATCAGTCAATGTCATACTGCTATTTGTCATTGAGTAGTTGTCCAATTAATTTTTGATGTTATTAGCATCCTTGATATCTTTTCCTTTCCTCTTAACACTACATAACATTTTTTTATGTAGTTGTGCCATGCATTGGATCTATCTTGTGTTGATTACTTTGTAGTTGTCTTAACAGTTTCAACTAGGGGGGAGCATAAGGAAACATGCAAAATGTGATTGTTGTTGGGAATGATCACAGTCTAGAAGGATGTAGGGCTACATGAATTTATTCTAAGATCCCTCAGGGTATTTTCAAGTCTTTTGGTGCAATCTTTATTTATTCCTGGCATATCAAATTCCCGGAGATCTAAAATCTAAATTCCAGTACAACAATTTAGTATTTCTAGATGTCGTGGATTATCTGGGGTCTTGTTTGTACGTTAAGGATTTTGGTTGGACTCTCCAGTTTTTTCAAAGAGAATGTCATTGAACTCTTCACTGCTTTGATGGAAGTTTAGCAGAGCTTGAGAAAGTTTATCAAATCGCAATCAATGGGCCAGACGAGGAAAGGATTGTTGCTGCCAGTATATTATGTGGTGCATCTCTTATACGTGGATGGAATGTTCAAGTGACATCAATTTACAAAATATTGTGGTTTGAAAGCTTAAACCTTGGTTACCTAGCCATTCACTGTAGAGTTGATGATGTAAGAAATATAGATAATTCGAAGATTTGTGGCTATGTTCAAGCTTGAGAAATCTATATCAGATTGCTAGATGCTTGAAAATGATTTCTTAGTAGGAAATGTTTTGTTGAGTGCATGAAAAAATTCCGAGAAAAAATATCTTGTTTAAAATGTTATTGTTAAGGGTCTCATTTTAGCTTTACTCACAGGAACACATAGTACACTTGATAGTAAAGTTACTCTCACCTCCTGCTCCGCCAGAGTATTGTGGGCCCGAGAGTCATTTAGTAGCTTATGCACCATTATTATACACCATCCTTTTAGGAGTGACATCTACTGACACTGTTCATGTTCTTTCTTTGTATGGTTTGGTATGTTTATTTCACTTGAATTATTCCAACTATCTTTGTCTTATCATATTTATGTTGTGCATGTTTAATCTAATTTGTCCTTTTATGTTGCATAGTCCTTGTTTTGTCTGCTACTGCAATTCATCCTAATTTTTGTTGTTTCTTGTAACCACTTGGTAGTTTCCTGAAGTTGCAGTGCCATTGATGCCTATTTGTGAGATTTTTGGATCCATCTCTCCAACAGTTCTACAAGCATAAAATTCAGGGGAGGATATTTCAGTTCACATGGTATTTTCATGTGCTTTTCTTTTGCTACTAATATTGTGGAAATTTTATCAACCTCCTCATGAACAATGCCTCTTAGGAAAGGGAGCTCCTGTTGGTTCAGAACTTGCTCTTGAATACCTGTTGATGTTGCTTAATAATCATCTGGCTTCATCCTTTAACAAAACTTTGGAAAATAGTGCCAAAGAAACTAACCAATATCTGGTTGAAATTCCATCTATTTTAGGCTCCAGTTTGCCCAAAGTAAAGATTCCAGTGAAGGGCCAAATTCCTGGAGCATCTTCATCATTTGCCCAACCAGTGTTTATTGAATCTTTTCCAAACTTTAAAGCTTGGCACTACCAGCACAAAGATTGCATAGCATCAACTCTTTTAGGACTTGTTCGTGGTAATCCTGTGCATCAAATTGCTGATAGACTTCTAAATATGATGTATTGGAAAATGAGTAAGGGGGGGACTGTGTCATCTAATCCTGGGGCCTCTGCCATTAATAGTCTAACCAGCTCTTCAGGAAGTATATGCAAGGAGGTTTCTCTGAGACCTTTGCTACCTGCATGGGATATTTTTGGAGCTGTCCCTTTTGTGGTGGATGCTGTATTGACTGCTTGTGCACATGGACAACTTTTTCCTCGAGAACTTACAACAGGTTGGTAATGACCACTTGATTTTGAAAGTTGGTAAGCTTATATGGTATGGCTATAGATGCTTAACGTAAATATTTGTAGGCATATATTCAGAATACCAAGGAGTCAAAATGTTTTGAATTTTAATATTATATTTTGGTTCCTATTATGGTTTTAAGTTAATTAGGAAAAACATTCCTCTTTCAAGCAAATAGACGTGTAATTTCATGTCTTTTTTGAGCTATATATTGGAGGTTTCTTTCGTTGCCATTTTTGAAATGGCTAACTTGCTTTTTTTGATGTTTCGTTTTGTTTTCTCTTTAAATTTTTGCAAGCATATTCCTAAGGATGTTGTTGTTCTCCACTTCTCTTGTGGGGAAGGTCATATAGTTTGAGTCTGGAGAAATCAGGGAATTCCTTCAAGAACTTTAGCATGTACTTGCGCTTGCCTTGAAATTCCACAGTGATGATATCAGAAGTAAATGAAATTAGTTTCTCATCTCCATTGTAGCTCATTTAAGATAGGGAAGGAAATCTAGTGTTACTTTTGGTAGGGATGGTTCGACCAAGCTGTCCTACTGGTGCATCCCAAATCACAATTTCACTTCCATATGTTTCAGGAATTTAAAATCTCATTTTGGATTTAAATATTAAATCTTAATATATTTGCATAGTGAGAAGAGAGATTGGTCATTATGTATTTTTGTATTACCAGGAGGAGATACAATAGATTGCTATGGTAAGGATTAGTTGATATTAGATAACAAGGATAAAATATGGAAGTGTTTTATGACCTAGTCAAATTTCCCAATCAATTTTTGTCTTTAATTGCAGGCCTCAGGCCTAAGTGCTTATATAATTCTATTACAAGTTTTCTACCTAGATGGACTAAAAAGCCTCTATTTGGTTGATTATTTCCATTTTGTGCATTCAGTGGCTGTTATGCAGAATCTCTCAAGTTCTAACTTCTGACAAGCGATGACTAAGACTGTGGAGCACTTTTGCATTTAAGATGTCATCATTCACATTTTAGTTTAATATGCATCATGGTTTAGCCATATTTCATTTGTATTGTTACATGTTTCTACTTTGCTTGTGTGTTGATATGTGTGTCTACTTTTCCTGTTGATGAAATGCATCTTTTGAACTTTGGCATATGCCTTGTGAATGCTAAACTGGAATTCTACTTGAAATTTTCATATATTGCCCGCAAACCCATGACCATAAGTTTCTTTAACAAACAGTTTCCTTGATGGATAAGAAGAATACTATAGTCAGTGTTATAATAACATCGTCAAGTAACTTACGTTCATGGGTTTGTGAATGATTGAGAACACAAACTTTAAACTTATGTGCTTTTTCATTCTAATTGCCTATAAAAATTGAGGTAAGGTGAAACAAATTAAATGATAATGCTTCATCAAAAAAATTTATGAAGAGAATAGGCTTTTTGTAAAGTACTAAATGGCATTGTTGATACCTTTGAACATGCAGGCCTGAGAGACCTTGTAGATTTTCTTCCTGCTTCCCTTGCAACAATTGTTAGCTACTTTACTGTAGAGGTTACTCATGGTGTTTGGAAACCTGCATCAATGAATGGAACGGATTGGCCAAGTCCTGCAGCAAATCTTCAGAATATTGAAGCTGAGATAAAAGAGGTCTTGGATGCTACAGGTGTTCATGTACCATGTCTCATGGGTATGCATTAGGGCTTAGCTGTCTTTAAGTTGTATTGTTACATGTTTCTACTTTGTTTGTGTGTTGATATGCATGTCTACTTTTCCTGTTGATGAAATGCATCTTTTGAACTTTGGCATATGCCTTGTGAATGCTAAACTGGAATTCTACATGAAATTTTCATATATTGCCCGCAAACCCATGGCCATAAGTTTCTTTAAAAAACAGTTTCCTTATGGATAAGAAGAATACTATAGTTAGTGTTATAATAACATCGTCAAGTAACTTACGTTCATGGGTTTGTGAATGATTGAGAACAAAAAATTTAAAATTATGTGCTTTTGCATTCTAATTGCCTATAAAACTGGAGGTAAGGTGAAAAAAATTAAATGATAATGCTTCATCACAAAAAATTATGAAGAGAATAGGCTTTTTGTAAAGTACTAAATGGCATTGTTGATACCTTTGAACATGCAGGCCTGAGAGACCTTGTAGATTTTATTCCTGCTTCCCTTGCAACAATTGTTAGCTACTTTACTGCAGAGGTTACTCGTAATGTTTGGAAACCTGCATCAATGAATGGAATAGACTGGCCAAGTCCTGCATCAAATCTTCAGAATATTGAAGCTGAGATAAAAGAGGTCTTGGCTGCTACAGGTGTTCATGTACCAAGTCTCATGGGTATGCATTAGGGTTTAGCCATCTTTCAGTTTTATTGTTACATGTTTCTACTTTGTTTGTGTGTTGATATGTGTGTCTACTTTTCCTGTTGATGAAATGCATCTTTTGAACTTTGGCATATGCCTTGTGAATGTTAAACTGCAATTCTACATGAAATTTTCATATATTGCCCGCAAACCCATGACCATAAGTTGCTTTAACAAACAGTTTCCTTGATGGATAAGAAGAATACTATAGTCAGTGTTATAATAACATCATCAAGTAACTTACGTTCATGGGTTTGTGAATGATTGAGAACACAAAATTTAAAATTATGTGCTTTTGCATTCTAATTGCCTATAAAAATGGAGGTAAGGTGAAAAAAATTAAATGATAATGCTTCATCACAAAAATTTATGAAGAGAATAGGCTTTTTGTAAAGTATTAAATGGCATTGCTGATACCTTTGAACATGCAGGCCTAAGAGACCTTGTAGATTTTCTTCTTGCTTCCCTTGCAACAATTGTTGGCTACTTTACTGCAGAGGTTACTCGTGGTGTTTGGAAACCTGCATCAATGAATGGAACAGACTGGCCAAGTCCTGCAACAGATCTTCACAATATCGAAGCTAAGATAAAAGAGGTCTTGGTTGCTACAGGTTTTCATGTACCAAGTCTCATGGGTATGCCATTTTCTATTTTCTACTTTGTGAGATCATTTCCTTTAACTGTGCTTAGGTTGTATATACTATAGCCTTTGAGCAGTGCTTTATAAATTTCTTGTGGATTTTCTTCAATGCTGATGTTTAGTAGGTGGAAATGCACCAGCAACTCTTCCTTTACCTTGAGCAACACTTGTGAGCCTCACGATAACATTCAAGCTGGATAAAGCATCAGAGTTTCTTCATGGCGTTGCTAGACCAACATTAGAAAGTACCGTAGCTGGAAGACCATGGCCCAGTACACCCATTGTTGCAGCACTTTGGGCTCAAAAAGTACACAGGTGGCATGATTACATTGTGTTTTTTTATCTCACGCACTGTGTTCAAGAAAGATAAGCATGTTGTTGTTCAACTTCTAAGGAGTTGTTTTGCTGCTGCTCTTGGTTATTCAAACTCTTTGATGTCAAAGCTGATAGTTAATGGTGGGGTGGGAGCACTTCTTGGACATGTCTTCCATTCACATTTGGCTCCTGGTGGTATGTCTCATGTGGCACCAGGCTTCCTTTATCTGCGAACTAACAGAGAAATCTATGACATAATGTTTATAACTGAAGAAATTCTATCACTTGTGGTTGAAGGAGCAAGAGACTTGTCAACTATGGGAATGAATGAACATTATGGCCAAACTGCAAAATATGCACATCATTTAAAATCTCATCAACTGTCACTAGCAACTTCCATGGCAAAAGTTAAGCATGCATCTACATTGGGAGCTTCCTTACTATGTGTCACCGGGGGATCTGGCTTGGTTCAAATGATATATCAAGAAATGGGATCTCTCATTTTCCCACTGGTAGTACTTTATTAGCCAGTACCAACCACATTAGTGTTTTTGTTTCTAAAAGGTTGAATAGCTTCCAAACAACTGCCCTCCAATATGCTCTCTCTTACATGAGTTCCTCCACTTTGGTAGCATAACCTATTTTGACCCACAGAGCGCATTTCCTTGTTCCCTTGATCCTTGAACACTTTAAATTCTTGGATCCTTGATGATTGGGAAAGTTAATGCAATCATCTCATTCCTCTGGCTCACCTTGTAAACTTTAGACTGTCTGTTGTCAGCCATCCTCAAGACTAGGCATTTCTTGCCAATTGCGAGTCTGCCTCTCTATGATAGTATAGACCACTGAGCATGTAAACTATCTAGTAGAGCCTCTAAAATTTGAAATTTCCTTCAATCCTGATCCACGGGTCCTTTCCAATTCTGACTTTCCCTCAGTTCCCTTATTTATTTACCCACCAAGGGGAGAAATTTACCAAAGGATTTCCTTGTAATGGAAGCATCCTGTGAGTGTTTTTTTTAAGCCAATATTCCATGGATGCATCTCTTAAGTGTTTGGATTTCATAAATTGACCTAAGTGTCCATCATTATAAAGCAATCTCTAAAGGCTTTTAGTTGCAAATTTTGAGCTGAAGTGTTTTAAACCCCATTCCCAACTGACTTGGAATTGGCTACCCTGTTCCATTTATAACTAGTGGAATTTCTTGGCCCTCCCTCCTATGTGAGGGATGCTGAAACACTTTTTTCTGATTTGGTTAAGATTCCTTTTGGTTGCTGTGCTATAGACATCCAATACTCATGTATGCTCTGTAGAATAGATTAATGAAGGTTAATATACGAACCACAAGACAGTTACGGTCAAAATTTAAATGTCAATCATATGGTTTCAAGATGAAACCTAGGTATTTGAATTCTTGAAATAATTAATGGGAAATATGATTTTGGTCCGGTCTTTAAATTACTCTGCCAATCAAATTTACATTTCTGAAGACTTATTCATATTTATTACCATTCCTGTAGTCTTGTAATAGAGGTTTGGAATCCCCTTAAGCTTTTCTAGCTCCCTAACAGAACTATTGACTGAAAATCAATGTGTCATCTACCAAAAGTAAATGGGTGATATGAACGAGTTTGTTGCTTTAATCCCCTATAATTCTGTTGTAGCATTTAATTAATTTAGAAAGTTTTCTTCATTAAGCTAAATTGTTTTAAAAAATATTTCACATTTAGCTTTTATGATTTTTGATTTTGTATGTCCTATTTCTCTAGCAGCAAATCTCAGAAGTTCTATGATGTTACAAATCCTTAACAACAACACTGGGGACTTTGTTTACCTCCACCAGTGGTAGAGGTTTCCTTGCTTGGATCAAAGTTAATTGAGCAAATCAGCGGCTCCTGTAAGTGACTTTAGGATTTTAGTATATTGTACTTCCATCCAATTATCTTTAGCATTTGTTATTGATATCTATGCAGACAACTTTTTCTATGCTTCCATATTAGATTATTTAATAGCTTCTGATTTAGTCTTAAATAATAATTAGTATAGAAGCTAATGTGTATTTTCTTTAGACAGCTTATGTTTTACTTTAGTGATTGTCTTCTAGATTCTTTATACATGGCTTCATTTTTAGCAACACTGGGGACTTTGTTTACCTCCACCAGTGGCAGAGTTTTCCTTGCTTGGATCAGCTTCTTCAAGTAAATTGAGCAAATCACTTGCTCCTGTAAGTGACTTTAGGATTTTAGTTTATTGTACTTCCATCCAATTATCTTTAGCATTTGTTATTGATATCTGTGCAGACAACTTTTTCTATGCTTCCATATTAGATTATTTAATAGCTTCTGATTCAGTCTTAAATAATCATTAGTATAGAAGCTAATGTGTATTTTCTTTAGACATCTTATTTTTTACTTCAGTGATTGTCTTCTAGATTATTTATACATGGCTTCATTTTCATTTCCTAATAATATATACCTGTTCATATTTCCATGTGAAACTAGAACACAAGAGGTAATGCTAAGACTTCCCTTGCCAGTGGAGCTCCTGGAAGATCAATTGTATTGCCATCTAGTGCATCTTGGTATTAAATCTATTTCTTGTCATGGAATATTTGTTTAGTTTTCCAGCACCCCCCTGGATTGGTGCATAGTAACATTACACATTAAGTTTAGTGAACATAAGCTTCAATATGATTTAGGAGTTTGTGGTGGAATATTACATATCTTATTGAATATTGAGACATTAATGGTAGTTGCAGGGGCTCCCATGCTGTACAGGAAAAATCATTTAGTATGACGATCCCAGCTGTTGAGGGCTCCTCTAATCCTAAAACAAGTTCATCTCATTCACTTTCAGTGTCTCCAACATTAAATCTACCTTCCTTGGTGGTGGAAGCTGCGGCATCAGGGTTGAGTTCTGATCATGGCAAGTTGTTGGTCAATAAGGGTGGGAAGTCATCAACGTTTATATCTAAAAAACATATTGATGCCAAACCTAATGCAATGAGTGGAACAGATATAAAATTAAATTCATATGTAAATACCGCTGGGGAAGCTTTCCATGGAAAGAATGCCATTTTAGTTTTGTAATAGTAATAATTATGTAGTTTGTAGATTGATATCTATCATAAATTTGTTTGAATATCATCATTGTCAAGCAATAACAACTTTTTAAAGGGTGCTAGCTCAATGGTAGAGCACCTGCCTAATTATAGGCAGGAGGTTGGTGGTTCAATTCCTCCATGCCCTATCATAAATTTGTGACTACAAAAACGACTAAATTCGCATATGTATGACTATTAGTAGCTAATTTCCCATATCTTAGTCATATTTAGCTTAGTCATTAATATGTTAACATCTAGTAGTTTATTTAGTCATATATTTGGTCATTAATGGTTGCAATCAATGGCTAAATCAATGACTAAATCAGTGACTAATCGAATGACTAACTCAGTGACTAAATCAATGACTAAATCCATGACTAAATCAATGACTAAATCATTAACTATCAATGACTAAAACAATGACTAAATCATTGACTATCAATGACTAAAGTATTTTCTATCAATGACTAAATCATTGTCTATCAATGACTAAATCAATGACTACTAAGTCAAGCTATTAATGACTAGCGAAATACGACTAGCTATAAGATAGTGGAAATTTGCTACTATTAGTCACCGACTCAAAAATAGTCATTTATAGCATGATTTTAGTCATTAATTTCTCATTTTCTACTAGTGAAGAGTGGGATCAATTATAGATGAAACTGAGTTGATCACTTGGTCAACCAACGAGGAAATAAGGGATAACTTACTATCACTTGTTAGAATCACCCGTTGATGATCAGTAATATTTTCCAACCAACACAAAGCTTCATCCATGCTTGGACAAAGAAAAGTATGATGCATAGCCTTGCAAATCAAACAAGGATACAAGACTTTACTTTTATGACCTTTTACCAATGTGTCACTGGTTGAGGGAGTATCATTATCATGATGATCAGAGGTTGATGACACAGACAGTTTGGACGTTTTAGACCACTCTTCTTGTACACGGGAGAGACCGGGACACTCCTTAAGAAGGTGGTCCCCCTTGCAAAGCTTATAAGGGAACTTGGTTTTTTCGAGCGTTCTCTTAGAAAGAGCACCATCAAGATCAAATGGTTGTTTTTTTTCTCTTTCTTATCCTTGTTCTTCTTAGCCTTCCCTTTCTTCTTATTATTATCCACATGACTACTAACCATAGAGCTTTGGTCAAGCGAAGAAGAAGAAAGGGATGAAGCAACGACCGATGAAGAAGGAGAGGTATTAGGTTGAGGTCGATCCTCTCCCGCAGGAGAGGTGACATTTGAGACATTAGGTGTAACACGAATTACCAGATTAAATAGCCAGCAGCCAGATCGGTAATCCTATAGTTAATCCAGGAAGATTTAGAGTAGCAATAAAGGGAGGACCAATACCTTCACTTGGAGGGAATACAAAAGGTACACCATGGAAAGGGATCTCTTGATTGGTAGTCCCAGATTGGGATGCCATCTCTAAAATATCTAAAACCCCCCTAACTATCATGCATAAGCAAGTACTTTTCAAACTAAAAGAAACAAGAAAACATGTGAAAGGAGTGGATAAGAGTTAGGAACCTCACAGAACAGGCCAAAAGGATAACTCAGATGGTTTGAGGATTCCTAAAAGGGTCTCTTGATATACGCTAGGTACGTGGGAGCTCAAATCGGTAGTGGTGATGTCTGATGCATAACCATACACAAGGGGCCTTCCGATAAACAATCGAGTATGTGAAGTACCTTTCTATATACCCCAAGGGTACGTGAAAGTTTGTTTGATATACTGACGATACATGTAAGAACCGCACGAGTCCCAGGATGTAATGCTGACAAGTAACGACATCTCCTACGCTTAACAACGCTCGAACACATCACTAACTTATCACTCAAATTGCTAAAATTTTTAACCTAGTACTACTGTTAATTTTATCTTGTGCGTTTAGGTGGAACCATGGAGTGAAAACTTGAATTTAAAGAAGATGCACACTGATCTATATGATAATGCAATTTTTCCTCTTGAATGAAATTCTACCTAAGAGAGGGAGAGAGATTTACTTTTCTTCCCAAAAATACACGCCCAAATGCAAATGCAATTCTATCTTTTCAAACGAAAAGTGAAATATCAATGCACCCCAAACAATCTTCAAAGCAAATAAAAAAGAGATCTAGAGAACACCAAACATAAATAAACCAAAAATGTTTCCTATCTTTTCATGCTTGAAAAAGATTCATAAAAACTTGATGGAAAGATGATTTCACTAACGTTTCCAAACAAAACTAACTCTAATGCATGCAAAGCTAAAAATAGACATTTCTTCTTAATGAAAGTAAGATATATAATTTCAAACAATCATGCACAAAACAAGAAGAAATTTGTTCAACAAACTTGTGAATAAATAAAAAGAGAGAGAAAACTAAAATTTCTCTTTGAAACAGACAAGGAAACGAAGAACCAATCTTTCCTACCAATCACTGAAAAAATCAGCATGCAAAAGGAAACAAGAATCGCCCCAAGCAAAGAAAGACTCAAAACAACATGGATCACTCACACATTCCAAGTACAAAACAAACCAAAACCTACTCATGAAAATGAAATGTATATTTCCAATTCCAATGAATAATATCTACAGAAAAGAGCAAGAGGTTTCAAGCAAAGAAAATAATGTAAAATCTAATGCAAGAAACAAAAAATATCTATGAATGTAAAGGGAATATAACAATCAAAGCGACTGACACAAAAATAAAAAAGTAAGCAAAAAACACACAAAAATAAAAAAATTAAGCAAAAGACACACAAAAATCAAAATACAAAGTCTGGAATAGGGCCTACCTGGCATCATGCTGGAGGGGTCTTGACATAGCAGTTTTAGACAAGCATTGCTTCTGGCTAACAAGAATTAGGCGGTGGCACCGCTTCTCGCCAACAACATAAGAGCGGTTCCCTATATAGATCCAAAACACAAAGGAGAACGACAGATAAAGTTAGAAAAAGATAAGATCGACGTAAAAACTGACGGATTGAGAATAAAAAGAGCATAAAAGGTTGAAACAATTCATATCTAGACAGATCTGGAAGTTTCAAACCAAAATACACTGAGTCAAATAGTAGATCTGACTGGAGAGAGTTGGAGATGGAGCCTAGATTCGGACAAGAGTTGAAGAACTAAGGAAGATCAGATCAACTGATACATATATCTAGTCCCCAGCGGAGTCGCCAGATTTGTAAGCAGGAATATTTCACCTTCTACAGATAGAAGCTATTCCTCTAGTCTGAATGGTTCAGATCTAGAACAAATGAGTGAATGACAAAGGATGAAGACCCTCCCTAGATGTTGTAGACACCTGGAATGCTGCTTTGATAGTGAACCTATGTGCCTGCAACCAGATCAAACATCAAAGCTACTAGAACATTATCTACTTATCCATGTTAGTGACTAAGGAATCTAACAACATGTACATGTGAAATCAAAACAACAGTAATGTGGGATGGAAATTAGCTTTGCATTAAGATGTATGGAGAATTTTACAACCAATTAAGCCTTAGTGTCGACATGCATCTCCATGAGACAAACACTTCATCCCCATAAGCTCCAACTTTACTCTCTATGCTCTCCAATGGATTGGGCCAAGTGGTCAATCCAACAGTATAATAATACCTCTATAGTTCTCTCCCTCAACCATAGACATTAGCTTGTATTTATAAGGCTCAATGGATAGGAATGGTTGAGAGATTTGTGGATGAGGTGGCCTCTAAGATCCTATGGTGGGGAATCTTGAGTTCAACTGACCCATAATGATAGGGATAAGGGAGGACATGAGGCTCATGATCTAGAAGCCTCGAGAAACTTCTCTTTTTCCCATTTTACCTATGGTACCACTTTTATCCTCTTATGACAGAGTGGTTTAGATAAGAAACACTTATGGAACAAAGGCCACAGGTGGTGGCACCGCTTATGGAACATAGGGTACAGGTGATGCAAGCAAGGTATCGCTCATGGGACACAAGGTAAGTGCGGTGTTGAGTTTTTTCATGTAATATTGACAAATAGGATAGGTTTCTGCTCCAAGTGCTGGGATTAAGGGAAAACAAGGTCTTATCACATGGTGGTGACAAGATTTGGGTATAACACATTTGAAGGGATGAGTTGTATATTTGTTGAGGATTTTGACAGATAAGTTCAGAGAATAGTGGATCTATAATTATGATCAGTTATCTTGAATTCATGTATAAATATGAAGGCTCTCTCCTCATTTTGGTTAGAGATCTCTCTAGTGGTTTGGAAGTAGAGAATATTTTATAGTAGTCATAGAATGGATTTTTTATTATAATGGAGATTATTCTTTGATGCAAATCCTGTACTCTTCCAAGTTAATATATATTTTCAGCACTTTATTTCTTATGAATTGATAGCATAGCTTTATGTGAGCTCACCAATTAATTTCGATTGCTTTATACCAGTTTATTTCATGCAATTTCAGTATTTCTTTATCAATTTAATTTATGCAATTTTATGTTTTCTGCAATTAGATTTATTTCCATACAATTTCCTATTTTCATAAATTAGATTCAATTTTAGTTGTAGAATAGGTTAGCAATACTCTACCCCTGCATATATTTTGTACGTACCTCAAAAGTTTATGCTCTCTCCAGGTTGACAATTAAATTATTGGATATCTGTTATAATTTGTTTAATATTTGCACCAACATATGTTTATCTTGTGATTGTGTTTCTTTTAGTGATCTTGCATATGCTATTGTTGTGAAATTGAATTGAATACTAATGATATCCAATCTACCATATGGAATCTTAACAAGAAATATGGATCTTCTTGGGGACCAACAAGCCTTGTCAGGATTACTAACCCTTTTGGGATAAACATGCCTAGCCAGACACACTAATCCCCCTATGATAAACATGCCTTGTCTGACTTGCTAACCCTTTCGGGCCAACAAGACTAGCTAGAATTACCCTACTCTAGGATGAGCTATGCCACCATTGCATCCTTCTACCATCTTCTTCACTCCCTTTTTGGAGGGAGGTGTTGGGTAAAATATCGTCTTGATTAATTCACCCAATATTTAATTATTGACTGGGGTTGGTAGGCTTAGAGCTGACACAAAACATATTGGAAGGTTGAAAGGTTCCTAAGGTATTGTGGTAATATTTTAGAAAACAAAAAATGAAAGATATTTCAAAATGAAAGGTTGAGTTGAACTCTTAAAAATCCAACTTATTAGGATAACAAAAACAAAGTACTAGGGCAGAGTGGTATTGAGTTATACTACTCTACTCTCTAAACAATTACTAAAAAGATAAAGATATGGACAATGTTATGACAATGAACTATTATTTATAAGAGGATCTATTTTACTGACAAACTACTTTTAGAGACTAACTGTACAAAGTAGAATTTACAACAACTAGATATACTTTCTAAAAACTATACATGCAACTAGTAAATGTACACTAACTTATCTAATTCCATTCTCCTTGATTATTTTGAGGGTAAGGGTTCACTGTAAGTGGAACAGGAGTAGGAGACATGTCAAAATGAATTTCAAATGAGGTGAAGAAACTAAATAGAATCAAATCTAATTTAATCTATATGAAGATATGTAAACTAAGAAATGTCCAATTACAAGCTATAGTAAACATAATGATTTATTACACAAATAACTTCTACTGGAAAAAGAATGATACTACAAGAAGATAAAAATAATTCATAATCAAATAGAAAACTTATAAAGATTATTTAAATTCTATTATATAGGTTTCTTCAATAACTACATGATAAAAAGAACAAGCCTTATTACCATGAACAATTTACAAGGTACTAATCTATTAATGTATCTAAAACTTCACATGCAAAGGAATAAACCAAATCAAACCAGAGATATAATCACAAGACGATACAATAAACCAAAATACATGATAGAATTCTTAAACCTAAGGTGAAAAGAAAGAAGAAATAAGAATAAGACCTAACAAGTGTTCTAAAAAATCTCATCTAAGACTTTTAAGAGGAAATAAAATCATTATATATCAAAACAGAATTAGAAAACTAAAGAGACAAACTCAAAACAGATTTGAAATACACAGGGTTGAATGAAAACCTAAATAGAAGGCTAAAATGAAGGTCTATATGAGAGGCAGAATAGGATGTCTGAATGACAGTATGTCTGAAGAAAATACTAAAACTTCAAGAAAACAGTGAATCTAAATGATTTTTAAGGACATCTGACCCATGCATATGATAACCAAGTGTAAAAGACAGAAATCAGATCTATGTAACAATTAAATTCAATCCAGGAAATTATTTAAATCCAATTCAGAATTAAAAACATCATTAACTATTCATTGAACAAACTGTAATATACTTTTAATTGAATTCATAAATAGAATGGAAAGACGATAGAATTAAATCTGTTGTAGTTGACTCAAAGCAATCTATTCTACTAACATAAACCAAACAATAGAATGAAAAGACTTGAAAAAGGAATTTGAAAACTAAACTATGCACAACCAGTTGCTAAACTTATGAAGTAAATTACATTAACAACATAATCTGAAAGTCTAAACTAAAGAAAATAAATGACATAAATAATTTCAGTAAATAATTTTCAGAAAACAAATTACAAATAAACTATGCTAATTGCAAAAGAGAGAAAGAATGAAAATACACAAAAATAAGAAGCTCTGGTTGATGAGGGGCCCTCTCAACAATCAGAGTGATAACTAGCTCACGCTACGGAAGACAATATCTTAAACATCATAGCAAAATTTCCATTAAAGTAGAAATGTTACAGAGTTTCTAAAATGGGCTGATTACATGTATCAATTAAAAACTATATGTCTTTCTCCTAACTCATTGTAACTCTTCTCGCATTGCAGCGTCTGTATATATAATGTTTTACAACAAGGTGAGCAATTCAAACCTTTCAGTGGTCAACTGCTCTTGAGATAAAGCAGTCATTATGATAGGTAACTAAACTGATAACTAATGTATGGCGTTTCCTCCTTCTTCGCAAATCTGGTTCCTCCATAGTGCATGATGTGGCACACAAGCTTTATTTTGGCGTGGTTGATGTCAAGGTGTCCTGCAGAGACATCATACAAGCGATCTTCTAGGAGAGGGATCATGCTAACACAATGGCACATGGTTAACAAGCAGTTCACAGGTCGTTTCAATCTTTTATGCCCAAGGATCTATTGACAACAGTGCACGGTTGGCTCGACGGTCCGAACAATGAGCTAGGTGAAGAACTAGATATGCTATATGCATATCTAGGATGCATTACCCGCTCATTTGGTTTACCGAAGACCATGGTTCTATAATAAATATTTCATACATTAGCATATCATCACATATTATTGAATTTAACCAGGAAAATCGTGAAATAATAGGAATAAAATATAACTTGCATAAATTCAAAATATGATCATACCTGTTGTTGAATGGTGAACTGTATGGTAGAAAATATGCAAAAAGGTGACAAAAAATGTGTTCAATATGTAAATTATTAACCAAAAATGGTGACAAAATGGGGGCCAACATTCCCCTAGGCTGAAGGAATGCCAGGTCCCACTAGTCAAAATGAAAAATAGCATTATGAAGAAGGTAGAGTTGCATCAGCAGCTTCCTTCGACTTCAATAAAGTAGATGGTTTGAACTTCAGTTTCCTAGCCCATGCTTTGAAAAGGGCACGACTTGCTTGTTGATTCCTCTGTGACAAACTAACAGTCTTGTGGAGTTCCTCCGAGATTTTAATCTATAATCGCATCTCTATGTTCTTTTTGCGAAGATCTGAAATCAACTTAACATATGCTTCATTTTGCTTTGTTGAGTGAGCCAAATCGTAAGTTAGCTAGTCCATTGTTGGCATAGATGGCTCTGTAGACTATTTGGAGTGTCATGGAGGACTCACCTCCCTTAATGGTGGATCCAAATCAACAGTAGAAATTTGTTCTTCAGGATTAATATCCTGGGTAGATTAAGGAACATTCTCTTGATTAACATCCTTTAATAATTCAGCTGAAAGACTGGTTAATGCTAACAGGGGTGAATTTGGGTGAATTTTCTCTAATTCAGACACATCATCTGAATGACCGATATCCACATCGAACTAAACTGTGGTATGGACACTGGGCCGGAGCATGTGCTGAAAATTTTTAATCTTTTGTTTCCTGGTGTGAGGTCAGGATAAGGGTACGAATTCAGCGAACACAGGGCTAGTAGGGGTATTTTGTATAGAGGTATTTTGTACATATGGGATAGCTTCTGAGGTGTCTTCATCAAGATTGAAAATGTTGGGGTTTTCCTCTTCTACAAGTGGGTTTTGACTGGCCCCACAATGAAGATGACGGGGTTGTTTGTGGATGTTAAGATGAGGGTTAAACACCTTGAATACAAAAGTATCCTAGGGTTGATTTCACTCCTTGAGCTAGTCCAGGATTAAAAGTTTAATCAAGCTATGGTGGTATAGGATACTTTTTGGATGAAGGGTATTTTTTCGAACTAGGTTTGACATCTTTTATAAACTTCAAAGGAAAAAGAAAGGGAAATTGAGAGATCTATTATTGATGAAATGAGCTAATAATTGAAGGTGACAGGACTTAAAAACACTAAAATTTCCTTCTCAGGTAATAAGATGGATGATGATCGTTAGTTGATTGATGTATTTATCCTTTATCCAAATGTGATGATAACCTTTTAATCCTATCACATACTGAAATTTAGGTTTGATGGCAAAGTTATGCGACACCCTTGGAACAAACCAGTGTTTGTGCCATCGTTCGCCTTCTCAGGGAAGCTTAGTTGCGCAGTGACTTGGAAGGAAATATATCCTACCCTAGATATTCTCCCATCCAACCCCATCACAAAAGGAAATGATATTTCCTCATCATATCATTGCAGTAAATCAAGAAATGGGTTCCAACCAGCGCGAAAAAATACTTCCTGGCACTCTCTGAACTCTGTCATTTGGAATAAATCTTGGTAGATTTCTAGCTCAAATCGATTCGGAATAGTTTAAGCAGAGGGAAGGATGTAGGGTTGTAGGGAGTATGAGAGAAAGATAGCTAAATTCTCTATAGTGGTAACAGTCAGTGAAAATGATGGAATGAGAAGGGGGTCACATAGTGTTTATTTAAAACATGCTTCATTTGATCTATCAAATGATCACACAATTGGCATAGCATGTTTAGCTGATCATGCCATAATGGAAATCCTTGAAATGTGTGCCATCGAAGTCGTCTAATTCAATGAGTTCATAAAGTTTTTAGTTAGTTCAACCATGTCCAAAGTGAACTTTGGACATGTTGAACATGTAACTTAATATGGATGCATAACCAAATTTGTAACAATAGCCTTAATTTAACAAGAGGATCGGCTTACCTGTTAGCTTATGCATGTGAGTGAAAAAGGATAAGGGTGATGGTAGAGTCATAGCAGATTCATGATGACTAGAAAGTACCCTAAGGTCATATCATATCCGTATGGAGGTAAAACGAAATCATATTAGATATAACCCATACTATCATGAGTCGATATTAGTCATAATATCCCTGTGGATGTGACTCTCATGATGTGACTCATCTTTTTTCCCAATAAAAATTAATCTAATAATCAAACATAGATACAAAAATATTATAATTTTTATTCAGATCATCATTTGGATTTTTATTCATACCGACATTCAACCCTTCATATGACCCTTCATACAAATTTCTGTAAAAATAAGCTTTGCGGGAGCAGACTGCTGCTGATCGTGGATTTTCCTAGGCTGCCAGTCCACAAAGAGGTCATAAATAATTATCTCGATCTTTTAACTGTTCTCTCCTTTATTCATCCAAGGTTTTAAAACCATTTTTGCTAATTGCATTATCCTGCAAACACTTTATCATTTGGCAATGAGTCTTTTATAAATAACTTAGAAAAATAAAGACAGACAATCTAATCCTCTCCCAAACCAAAGATATGGCATGTCCCCAAGCCATAGAAGAAAACTAAGTAATTGAAAATTAATAAAAGTTTAATCATGCTGTTGTAATTTTTCAAGAAAGAAAAGAAAGACTAAGTAAGAGATGGAAATGATTTAGAGATGTACATTTATCCAGAAATAACAATTTCTCAAATATATAGATATGTAAATTTATCATTTATCATGTGATGAGAAGATAATTAAAAATGCTATAGGGAAAACTAGTCATCCTTGCCTCGTTGAAAGGGTATCTTGTCATCTCAAGAAGTTTTGAGCTCACCTTCGAGTTTGTGGTAGTTTACAGCTATGGGTCCCATTTCTAGGATATATCCTAGATATTGATTGAATTTGTATTGTTATATCCAAGGCCAACTTATGGTTATTCTTTAATGACATCATAAACAATAGGCCTAAACATATTTTATATGTATTCTGGTTTATATCATTTTTCTTTCAAGCCATGTGCCTAGTGGTGCATTAACCATATATCTTTTACCTGATATTTCCTTGCTGCCAGCAAGCCTATTTAGTACCTTAGTAGATTTATCTTGGTACCATGGAAGCATAGCCCCACTTCCAATGAGTCTGTTCAGTACCCCGACGGGTTTACTTTCATTTATCAAACTTCCTTGTTTTTAAATTGTTACCTAGCATTGACCCGCTACCAGCAAGCCTGTTCAATACCCCGATGGGTTTGCCTTGTATAAAGAGTTTAAATATATGGAATTTGATTGGTACTAGAGCATGCTAATCCCTGCTAAACACATGATTCATAATTTTTTTTTCATGAAATGGCCTTAACTATAAATCATGTCAAAAGAGAATAACTTAAAGATGTTCCTTGGCCTCTCAGTCTATCTTCTTTATAAAGCATAATGTTCCCCACAAGTAGAAATTCCACTTACCATGGAGTGTCCTCAAAATATTTAAGAGCCAAGTTTTGATGACAAGTGTAGATGAGCTAGTAGTCCATAGGTGTGAAAATTCTGAAGAACAGGATAATTAAAGTAATTCTTTCAAGAAAGTGTTCAAATAATAAAAAAATGTACATGTCTGAATCAAAACACCATATATAAAGCATAGCAAAATCATAAAATAAGTGGTTTGAAAATGATATACAAAAATTCTAAAACTTCAAAGCTAAGATATATTTTGAGTTTTTTTTAGAGAACTTTTTTTTTAGATAATATCTCATAAACTACTCAAAGAAGTGGAAAGAGTCATTTGTAACCAAACTTCAAAACCATTTATTAGATGATTTATTTTATTCTTGAAAACATAGAAAAAGATTCCCCTGCAAAGAAATGATTAGAAAGGACTCTTATTTATTCAAAGAAATAAACAAATATTTACATATATATAAGTAATGATAACCCACAATATTTTTAAGGATCAGGAGGAGGAAGAGTTTTTGGAGCGGGAATTCCAATGATTACCTATATTTTGGTAGGATCCATCTTGATCCCTTGGGGAAGAACATGATTCCCCATAAAAATGTGACATATAGAGGTTTTGTTTAATGCACATTCCTGTTGGGGATGTTTAGTTTCACATATTGGACATAAATGTTTCTTTGCTGCTAGTTTTTCTTCCTATTTCTTCATGTAATTTTGGTTCCTACAGTGGGTATACCTAGAAGGGTTCTTTCGAGGTGAGAATGGGGTGTCCCAATGTTATTTTCCAGAATATATCTTCCTCCGATCACCCATTCTCTTATTAGGTCTTATAGGAATAGTAGATGCTACTGTGGATGTTTCAACTTGTGGGGTTACTCTGTTTATTGAGTTGCCAAAGAGAGATTTTAGTTAGGCAAGATTGAAAAAATTAATGAGTTTCAGATTCTCTACCAGAGAAGTTGTATCATTTAGTTTTCTGAAGGTTTAAGGGTTCCCGATGGTTATTCCCTTTGAACTTTGTTAAGAATGAGGCCCTCAGGACCTCCTGCTAGGATCTCTTCTCTTTCTATGGCTTGCCTTGTGAGATCTCCCGAAAAAGTCTCCTTATGTTTCCAACAAGAGTACTTCCTATAATTGTTTTTTTTTCATGCCTTTCTGTTGAGTTAATGGTTGGGGTTTTATGCCCCCTGTAACAATTTAATAAGAATTTTAACAAAATTTTACTATCTTAATGAATCTACCCTAAGAATCTCTAGGTTTCTTTGAAACATTATGCTACTGCTACTACTACATTTGGGGGTTCATGTTATAACAAATGTGCAGGTTCTTACCTCTCGTCTTATCGCTCCCGCACTAATAGCCTATATCTATTCTACCTTTTAGAACAACTCCCCGACAATGGCACCAAAATGTTGGGTAAAATATCGTCTTGATTAATTCACCTAATATTTAATTATCAACCGAGGTTGGCAGGCTTAGAGTTGACAAAAAATATTTTGCAAGGTAGAAAGGTTCCTAAGGTATCGTGGTAATACTTTAGAAAACAAAAGATCGAAAGATCTTTCAAAATGAAAAACTGAGTTGAACTCTTAAAAATCCAACTTATTAGGATAACAAAAATAGAGTTCTAGGGAAGAGTGGTATCCAGTTAGACTACTCTACTCTATAAACAATTACTAAAATTATAAATATATGGACAATGTTATGACAATGAACTATTCTTTATAAGAGGATATAATTTACTGACAAACTACTTTTATAGACTGACTGTACAAAGAATAATTTACAAAACTTTAGATCTACTTTCTAAAAACTATACATGCAACTAGTAAATGTACAATAACTTATCTAATTCCATTCTCCTTGATTATTTTGAGGGTAAGGGTTCACTGTAAGTGGAATAGGAGTAGGAGAAGTGTCAAAATGACTTTCAAATGAGGTGAAGAAACTAAAGAGAATCAAATCTAATTTAATCTCTGTGAAGATATGTAAAATAAGAAACATCCAATTACAAGCTATAGTAAACATGATGATTTATTACACAAATAACTTCTACTGGAAAAAGAATGATACTACAAGAAGATAAAAATAATTCATAATCAAATAGAAAACTTATAAAGATGATTTAAATTATATTCTATAGGTTTCTTCAATAACTACATGATAAAACGAACAAGCCTTATTGCTATGAACAATTTACAAGGTACTAATCTATTAATGTATCTAAAACTTCGCATGCAAAGGAATAAACAAATCAAACTAGAGATATAATCACAAGAGAATACAATAAGCCAAAAATACATGACAAAATTCTTAAGCCTAAGGTAAAAAGAAAGAAGAAATAAGAATAATACCTAACAAGTGTTCTAAACGATCTCAACTAAGAGTTTTAAGAGGAAATACAATAATTATATAACTACTACTATCGAAACAGAATAAAAAAACTAAAGAGGGAAGCTCAACACATATTAGAAACATGCACGGTTGAATGAAGGATTGGATAGTAGACTAAAATGAAGGTCTATATGAGAGGAAGAACAGGTTGTTTGAATGATAGTATGTCTGAAGAAAATACTAAAACTTGAAGAAAACAATGAATCAAAATTATTTTTAAGGACAAATGACCCATGCATATGATAACCAAGTGTAAAAGACAAAAATCAGATCTATGTAACAATTAAATTCAATCTAGGAAATAACTTTAATCCAATTCAGAATTAGAAACATCATTAACTATTCATTTAACAAACTGTAATATACTTTTAATTGAATTCATAAACATAATGGAAATATGACAGAATTAAATCTACTGTAGTTGACTCAAAGCAATCTATTCTACTAACATAAACCAAACAATAGACTGAAAAGACTTGAAAAATGAATTTGAAAACTAAACTATGCGCGACCGATTGCTAAACTTATGAAGTAAATTACATTAACAACATAATCTCAAAGTCTAAACTACAGGAAATAAATGACATAAATAATTTCAGTAACTAATTTGCAGAAAACGAATTACAAATAAACTATGCTAATTGCAAAAGAGGGAAAGAATGAAAATACACAAAAATAAGAAGGTATGGTTGATGAGGGGCCCTCCCAACAATCAGAGTGATAACTGGCTCACGCTATGGAATACAAGATCATAAACATCATAACAAACCTTCCATTAAAGTAGAAATGTTACAGAGTTTTTGAAATGGGTTGATTACATGTTTCAATTAAAAACTATATGTCTTTCTCCTAACTCACTCTAACTCTTCTCGCATTGCAGCGTCTGTATATATAAAATATTACAACAAGGCGAGCAAGTTGACCCTTTCATTGATCAATTTCTCTTAATATAAAGAAGTCATTATGACATGTAACTAAATTGATAACTAACATATGATGTTTCCTCCTTCTTCACAAATCTGGTTCCTCCATAGCGCTTGATGTGGCACACAATCTTGATTTCAGCGTGGCCGATGTCAAGGTGTCCTGGAGAGATATCATAGAAGTGATATTCCAGAAGAGGGATCATGCTAACACTTTGACACATGGTTAACAAGAAATTCACATTCCATTCCAAGCTTTTATGCCCAAGGATCTATTAATAGCAGCGCGTAGTTGGCTCGACGATTCGAACTGTGAGCTGGACGAAGAACTGGATATGCTCTACGCATATCTAGGATGCATTATCCACTCATTTGGTTGGCCGAAGACCATGGTTTTGTAATAAATATTTCATACATTAGCATATCATCACATATTATTGAATTTAACCAGGAAAATTGTGAAATACTAGGAATAAAACATAAAGTTACATAAATTCAGAATATGATCATTCCTATTGCCAAATGGAGAACTTTATGGTATAAAAAATGCCAAAATGTGACAAAACATGTGTTCAATATGTAAATTATTAGACAAAAATGGTGACAAAATGAGGGCCAACAAGAGGTCCTTTAGGAAAACACCAAGATTGTATCGAAAGTATTCAAACTTTACACGCGACAGAGGCTTAGTAAAAAAAAGTGTCACTTGTTCATCTGTAGGAACATACTTGAGATTTATAGCTCCCTTCTGTACCATATCCCGGATGTAATTATATCTAACTTCGATATGTTTCGAATTATCATGAAACACTGGGTTTTCTGTCATCTTAATACAACTCTGATTATCACAATGGATATCAGTCACATCTATATGTTCATCAAATAGTACTGTCAACATATTGTGAAGCCACACTACTTCACTACAAGCTGAGCATGCTAGAATGTATTCAGCTTCTTCCATTCTAAGTGCAATACTAGACAACTTTCTATTGAACCATGCGATCGTGCTTGATCCCAAACTAAAACAATATCCTAAAGTTCTCTTTCTATCTTCGTCACTTCCTGCCAAATTTGAATATGTAAATCCATGTAATATGATATCTACATTTGATGCATATCTAATACCATAGTCTAAAGTCCCATTTAGATACCTCATCACATGGTTTTCTCCTACTAGGTGAATATGTTTGGATTTCACCAAATATTGAATTAGAGTGTTTAGTTCAAAACATATATATGGTCTTGTATTGGTTAAGTATATTAGAGAACCAATAATCCGTTTGTATAAAGTGGAATCTATTGTTTCCAAAGAGTCATCATTCAATAGCTTCAAATTTTTTTCTGTTGTAGTAGTCATGGCCTTGCAATCTATCATCCCAAATCTATTTAGGATTTCTACTGCATATTTTCCTTGGTTTAGGAAAATCTTGTCTAGATACTTCCATAGTTCAAGACCTACAAAGTAGTGCATCATTCCAAGGTCTTTCATATTAAATTCTATAGTGAACTTATTCTTACACTCATTGATGGGTTTATCTTCACCTATTAAGAATAGATCATCTACATACAGTAGTAATATCATACTTATGTCCCCCTAAAATTTATAGTAGAGGTTGGAATCTGCGTTACTCTTGGTAAATCCAAAACTCATGAGGAATCCATCAATTCTTCCATACCATGATCTAGGTTCTTGCTTTAACCCATAGAATTCCTGCTTGAGTTTACAAAAATGAGTTTTTTTATTATCTATCTCAAAACATTGCAGTTGTTTGATATATACTTCATCTTTATCAATCGATTTAGGAAGGATTTCTTTACATCCATCTGGTGTAACTTCAACTTCATATTGGATGCCAGGGAAAGAATGGTTCTAATTGATATGTACCTAAGCATTGGTGCAAATGTATCCTGATAATCAATTTCTTCCTTCTGGGCAAATCCACGAGATACGGATCTTTCCTTGTACTTCTCTATACTACCATCTATTGAATGCTTTGTCTTGTAGATCTATTTCGAGGATACCACTGAATTGTCCTTTGGTATTGGCACTATTTCCAATAAATCATTCTTTATAATGGATATGTATTCCTCGACCATGGAATCTACCCATTCCTTCTTCTTTGTTTCTTCTTTAAAACATCTTGGTTCTTTATCAATGAGTTCACACATCAAAGCCACATAACTAGGGTATGGATTTGGATTCTTTCTTTATCTAATGGTTCCTTCTGGGAAACCATGTCTTTTTTCTTCTTGAATTACTTCATGAGCCTAGGAATGCCTTATTTTGTGTGAGATCATTTTACTGGAAAATTATTCAGGTCTCTGAGGTTCTGTTTTGTCATGATCCTCAAGCATATGTTCTTCCTCTTTGTTTCTTACTGGTTTAGGACCTTATGCATCTCTAGGAGTTTCATGCTCCTCTTCGTCTTCCTTTTCTTTCCTTTATTTTCTGAAAGTTTTGTCTTCATCAAAATTAAAATCTCTTCTTAGTTCAATTTGACGATATCTTGGGATATAGATTTGATAAGATTTTGATTCCTCACCATATCCTACCAAACATCCCTTCTTTCCTAAAGGGTCTATCTTTGATATTTTATCCTTGGGAATCTATATTATACCAAACAAACAAATATATTTAGGTGACTAACTTCATGCTTTTATCTGGTAAACATATCTTATGGAGTCTTATTCCCAAGGGTACTATGAGAGATTATATTTTGTACATATAACAGTTGTTTTAGTTGCTTCTTCCCTTAAGTACATAGGTAGATCTTGATCATGGATCATAGATTTTACAGCTTACATCATAGATATATTATTTCTTTCTTCCACTCCATTTTGTTGTCGATTAAAGGGAATGGTGAGCTCCCTCTTTATTCCAGCTTCTTTGCAGTACTCGTTGAATTCAATTGATGTGAATTCTCCTCCATTATATGATCTTACAATCTTGATCATCTTTTCAGAGAGGTTTTTTCCAAGGGACTTAAACTCTTTGAACCTTTCAAACACTTCATTATTCTTCAAGAAATATATCCAAGTTTCATTAGTACATATTGAGATATAAGTGGAAAAAATGACCAAAATCCACCTATAAATGACCACTTTTGATTTGGCGATCGTTGTTGGCTAATTTTCGGTCTCTTAACACCCGACAAAAAAAGTGGTCATTTATAGCTCTTCAGATGGTCATTAATCTAGTCATATGTTTGTTTGTTAATATGGTCAATAATCTGGTCATATATTTGGTGATAAGAGACTAAAAATTAGGCACCAAAACTATTATTTGGTCATTTATATGTGAATTTTAGTCATTTGTTTGGTTACTTATCTACCATTTGTTGGTCACTTATCTCTCATTTTTTGGTCACTAATTTAGTCATTTTATATGCAAATATTCACCTATTTCTGTATATAGGGTATGGAGGAATCAAACCACGAATATCCTTCTTGTAAGGTAGGTGCTCTTTCATTGAGCTAGTACCCTCAAAGTCTCTACAATACTTGCAGAAGTAACAAGCTTATTCATGTATTCTTTTTCCTGTATATTTATAAAAAAATACTGAAACATTCCCAACTCCTGTAATTGTGGTTATGTATGAGATATTGTTAATAAAATGCAGGAAGGGAATGAAACTGGATTGAAAACTCAAAATTGTCATAAATATCAGTGGCAAGCAGTCAGTGGTTAATATCACATGAATAAATCAAATTCCTAGTCTTAGTCTAATTACAAAAACATTCAACCACCAAATACATGTTGAATTGGATCTTTTGGTTAACCAGAGCATTGAAAATAGGTTCCAAAGTCCACAGTTAGAACAATTAAAGTAAGATTTGTACACGATTTTGTTTCACATATAAATGTATTTAATAATTAATTATTTCTAACAAATTTTATGTCCTAACATATGAGTTTGTCATCCAAGCTCAGGAATTTACATGTATATTGTATCTTGATTATTTGTGATCCCGTCTAGGAGTGGTAGAAATGCAGTGAATACCTACATATTTAACTACTTTAAATAACTACCCATAGGAAATTATTTACATGAGGACAAGAAGGATTTAAGTGAATAATAGAGGTCAAAGGAACTTGCTACATAACGGTTACATAAAGAAAAGTGATTTGCGCAAACACATAAAAATGTTTTGGAATTTTTTTTGGTTACTATGAAATTTGAAAATAGGTTCCAACATCCATAGTTAGCACATTTAAAGTAAGATTTGTACGTGGTTTTCTTTCATATAAGAAAATATTTAACAATGTAATTGTTTCTATCAAATTTTATGTCATAACATATGAGATTTCCATTCAAGATCGTAGGAATTTGAATGGATATTGTATCTTCATTTTTGTGATCTCATCCATGAGTAGTAGAAATGCAGTGAATACCTACCTTGCTTCCTATTAGTTTTTGTTTTGAGAAGTAATCCTATTTTAAAAGTAGCCAGAGATAAAAGCAAGTTACATGACAAGATGCAACTTAGAAAGGATCTGCATAAGATAAGATAATTTTATTATTGTCTAGCAAATGAACACAACAGTAGGTTAATGGGACTAAAAAAATACATCCAGTGTAACTATATTAGTGGGAGTGCCTAATAAAATCTAATAGCTATGCTATCAACAACATAAAAATAACTAAGTACATAGCTAAAAAAAGAAACACAAAATGAATGCAGAAGCAAACTCACAGCAAGAGTGTCAATCACAACATTCCCAGTAGACATCCCAAAATAGCATATCCTAGGGTTTGGCAGCTAAAGAAAAGATATTAAGTTAAATTTTATGAAATGGCTCTCACAAATTAATAAATTATGGATTTTGACTCTAAAATAAATAACTCTTTGAGCATTGTACATCATTGATGGAACTCAACAAAGACGGGATATTTACTCTACAGCGGATAAGTCCTCGCGCAATAAAATGAATTCAGTAGATAAATATGCTAGAAAACTATGCTCTGCGAAACTACATGCAAAAAATGCTAAATGGAATTAAGGAAAGAAAGATAGATCAAAATAGTTGTCATACAAATCATGGATTTAGACTCTAAAATAAACAAGTCTTAGAACATAGAATACCGTATATGAAACTCAATAGAGGATATTTAAAGATATATTTCTCTATAATGAGGGATTCTAATTCTATCAAGGTAAAAATTCATTCAGTAAAAGGAATTCAGTGGACAAATATTGTAGAAATCTATGTTTCTTCTAAACTAAACAAAAAATGCTATATAACTTTCAAGAGAGAGAGAGAGAGAGAGAGAGAGAGAGAGNTCTCCTTGATCCTACTTAATTGTGTTTATATCATTCTTGTCTCTTTGTGTAAAGTTGAAACCATGACTTTAAATTTGGTGACGATGTATTTCATTCCTGGTTATGAATGTAGTTTTCAAGCAAACTCTATTCTTCTCATATTGAAAGAAATCTATAAGTGCAAGATGGAAAAGGATTAAACTATAACCTATTCCTTCAATTTTAATTTACTACTTGAGCATTTCAACAACAATTATACCTGATTCTTGTACAACTTCTTCTATCCTAATCTCAAGATGATTTCTTTCTTCCAGACATTCTTGCAATTTGGTCTCCAGCTCGGTAATCCTGGCATCACTATTGGCATCTTCTCTCTGTGCAACATCAGATGACTAAGCTTTCAAGCACATTTCCTTATCTCTCCCGTGAAGACTATCTCTTTTATCCTACAGTTTGAATTCCAATATTTATGGATTCCATTGTAACAACATTTCAAAATATTATTAAGAATATTCAACAAATGGTGCCAACAGGATGATTAATAATATACATGAAATGAATCTATCATGTTCTGAAATTGTTCTACCTCAAATTTTACATGTTGAAGCTACTCATTCAGTAAAATATAGGGGTCTAGTTGACACAAGATACTTCTCATCCTTTACAGTTTCTTGTCATATAGAAAAAAAAGAATTATCCTAAGGAAAACACTTAAAAAAACTCGCAATCAACATGAGGCTGACAAACAATATGGGTCCGAGAAATTAAATATTGATCATTGACCAAACTATATGTTAGTGTGCACAAGTCTTAGTTTCTTTAAAACTTTCAACTTTTCTTCATGTGTCTCTTGTATCTCTGACAGCTTGCTTGCTGCTAACATCTGTATTAAAATTTGAAATGGGAAATCATGAACCATATAAAACAATGACCACATACATCTCTTGTCATTTACATTGAAAGAAATTTTATTATTATTTTACAAACATTAGGAAACAAAAAACAATGAAAATCCATCACCTTAGTAGCTTCCAACACTGATTCTATATCCTGTAGCTCCCTATTCTTATCAATGCAACTACAAATTTTAGAAACTTCCAACCAAATTTTGATACTTAAACTTAGTAGCAGATATCTGATAAGAAAAATTAAATAAACCATGAAAAACCATCTCAAACAAACATAAACCATGACAAACGATGACAAAACAGTACTAGAAACAAAATAGTATCCTTGCAACTAGACAAGATAAGTTTAAAGCATGATTTTCATCTCTTTCAACTTTAGCACTCCCTAAGATCCTTGTGTTAAAGCTTAAAAGAATACATAGATAATAAATAACAACAGTAGTAAATCTAAATCAAAGTACAAAGAAAAAAAAATAATGTAACCCACCAAGAGAGTTGAAACCTTCCTTATAATCAACAATATTTTCTTATATCAGATCTTGTATATTAAGAGACAAGTCACTACATGAAGAAAGGACATATATGAGAGAGAGAATAAATTCAGTTACTGTATTTTTAGTCAACTATAGAATAAATCAAGGTAATTAATGAGTCGGAAAGCAAGGAATCCCCAATTACTGGAGCAACATACCAAAAAATAGCAGTCCATAAAATATTCGGTAATAATGACATTTCACACATAAAAATCAGCTCAATTTGTATCCCATACAAATCCCATGGCTTTCTTGAGCAGGTTGTGAGTTGTTTCGGGCTTCTAAGAGAAACCATAACCCTGTTTGAGTGGAAGAAGATCTCTACTACACTATTTGAGTGGTTGGGTCTACTTGAAGTGAGCTGCAAGGAAACCCCAATTACCAGAGTATCATACCTAGAAACAATAGACCATAAAATATCATGTAATGATGACATTATGCACACAAAATAGAGCTCAATTTGTGGCCCATACAAATCCCATGTATTTCTTACAGTGTAGCACACTCAAATAGTGCAATAGAGATATTATTCCACTCAAGTATGAAACTGTTACCAAGAAACAACATCCCATAAAATATCAGGTAATGATGACATTACACACACAAGCAAAGCTCATTTTGTAGCCAATACAAAGCCCATGGATTTCTTTAGAAGGTTGTAAGTTTTTTGGGGCTGCTAAAAGAAACCATAACCCTGTTTGAGTGGACTAAGATCTCTCTTGCAATGTTTGAATGTTTGGTTCTGCTTGAAGTGAACCATAAGGAAACCCCAATTACTAGAGAAGTAGACCCATAAACAACGGTACATAAAATATCAAGTAATGATGACATTTCACGCACAAACCAAAGCTCAGTTTGTGTTCCATACAAATCCCATGACTTTCTTACAACTTGGCACACTCAAATCGTGTAGCAGATATTTTAGTACACTCAAGTCTGAAACCGTGACCAAGAAACAATAATCCATAAAATATCACGTAATGATGACATTCCACAAACAAACCAGAGCTCGGTTTGTAGCCCATACAAATCCCATGGATTTCTAGAGAAGGTTGTGAGTTGTTTGGGGATGATAGAAGAAACCATAACACTATTTGAGTGGACTAAGATCTATGCTTTTGTTTGAACCATAAGGAAACCCCAATTACTAGATAAACATACCCAAAAACAACAATCCATAAAATCTCAGGTAATGATGACATTCCTCTCACAAACCAAAGCTCAATTTATGGCCCATACAAATCCCATGGATTTATTACAGCTTAGCACACTCAAACAATGCACCAGAGATATTAGTTCACTCATGTCTGAACCATGACCTCCTAATATGGGTTGTGACCTTCTTGGTGCTTCCTCAAATGAAAAGTGACCTTCTTCGGTCTGTTTGAACTGAACTGTGACCTTCTTGGGGATGGATGGACTAAACTATGACTTGTCTGAACTTGCTTGAGTAGGCTATGGGTTGTTTGGGGCTTCTAGGAGGTCACACCGATAACAAGCAAAACAAAATGGTTAAGGTACCACACTATGAGGGGTCTCTAGCATAAGGAACAATAAAGGGTCAACATAAGATCAAGAGCCAACAAGAGGGGTCATGAAAAAGTGGGAAACAACCCACATACCAATAATACCAAGGTGGTAGAATGGCCCTTTTACCCATTGGATTGAGGTGTATCATTAAGGTGGGGACACAACCCTTTTACCTATAAGACCAAGGTGTCAAACTGTTATATTCTCTCTTAAGGTATATACTCCATAAGTGTTCCATAACATAATAGTACATTTTATCAACACCATATAAGAAAGGTCCATACAAGAACAATGAGTTTTATCATCACCATTTGGGAGTTCCCATCAACTCTTTCATATTCTAATTTTTCAAAGAAAAGGATTCTAAATTTCTCATGAGGATGTAAATAAAATTTTGTGAATTTTAGCAGTAGAAAGAAAAAAAAACATGAAATTAACATGTAAACAGAAATACCTTCTCCTGTACTTAAATTCTTTCCAATAGTTAGAGAGATGGATAAAAAAACCTAACAAATATGCATCAATCCAATTGCAACTTTTGGAAACTATCAACCAGATTTTGATATTTAAACTTAACAGCAGATATATGATAAGAAAAAAATCATAAACCATGACAAACCATTTCAAACATATATAAACCATGACAAACCATAACAAAATAGTTCTAGAAACAAAATAGTATCATTGTAACTATACAAGATAAGTTTAAAGAATACTTTTCATCTCTTTCAACTTTGACACTCTCGAAGGTCCTTGTGTTAAAGATGAAAAGCATACAAAGAAAATAAATAATAGCAGTAGGGAATCTAACTCAAAGTATAAAGAAAAATAATAATATAACCAACTAGGAGAGTTGAAACCTTCCTTATACTCAACAATATATTTTTTCGATCAGATCTTGTCTATTAAGAGACAAGTCACTACAGGAACAAAGGACATACCTAAGAGAGAGAGAGAATAAATTCAATTATTGTAGGTTTAGTCAACTATAGTAGGAGACAAGGTAATTACCTAGTCGACAAGCAAGGAAACCCCAATTAATGAGTCCATTATCCTAGTGATTAAATAAGTGAGTTTACTCGTACTAGCTATATAATTCCATGGCATGGTATTTTTCTCACGTCTAAGTGGAATACCCTTGTGGTAATAACTATATAATATAGACGAATTAATGTATTTGGTGATGACTATATATTATAAACTAATAATCAAGGGATATCCCTTTTCAATCTTGTGGGAATAACTATATAATATAGAATAATTAATCGATATGGTGATTACTATATAATATGATTATATATTAAACTAATATAAGGGATTAATATTTCTTTGAAAACATTATGTTATGTGTCATTCATGGAATACCCTTACATGGGCCAAGGGAAAAAAACAAATGATTATGGCACATATTTACAAACCAAAAACCTTGGAAATCCCTATTGTCCACCACCCATGATGCAGACTAAGGACCTCGAGACCTTCGATGAAGTTGAGGATGGAGCTTGATACTATCGATGCCACCAATGACCATGGTGATGCAGGTCAATGCAACCTCCAAGTAAGTGGTTAGAGTCGAGTTCACATTGTTCAATTTCAATGGATTTTATACATTAATATGGCTATAAAACCCTTAATTGGAACCAAACATTTGGCTTGGGTGGGAGGGGAGAGGGTTTCTTTGGGTCTGAGAGACCTCGATGGAATGGGGGTGTGAACTCGAGGTTAGGGAATTTAATAACTCATGCCAATTGGAAATGAATTTTGGGGTTTCACAAGTTTATAAGAGATGTATATTTTGACTTGTAGCAATGGATAAAAACACAGAAATTGATAGAACTTAGAGGATATTGAATAGGCAGGCGAGGGATTCTACAAAACTAGAGTACAAATCTACATCTCCTTCTCAGGTTAGTACAAATATACTTTATGGTGCTTCCTGGAATGAACCATGACCTTCTTGGGTTTGGTTGAAGTGAAATGTGACCTTATTGGGGCTGCTTGGACTAAACCATGACCTGTCTAAACTTGCTTGAGTAGGCTGTGAATTTTTGGGGGATGCTATAAGGTCACACCCATAACAAACATAAAAAATGAGTTAAGGTACCACACTATGAGGAGGAGCTAGAATAAATACCAATCTAGGGTCAACATAAGATCAAAATTCAACAAGAGGGGCCATAACAAAGTGGGAAACGAACCCCTACACCAACAATACCAAGGTGTGTCAATCAAGGTTGGAGAATAACAATTTTACCCATAGGATTAAGGTTTACCATCAAGGTGGGTAAAAATCCCTTTTACACAAAATACCAAGGTGTTAAACTATTATATTATATCTCAAGGTATAAAGTCCATAAGTGTTCCATACCACAACAATATGTTTTATCATCACCGTAGAAGGAAGGTCCATACCACATCAAACTTACAAGAAACCAGATCATTTATGAAACTTAGTAAAACTAAGCTATTGTATTAAAATTTAGGCTTTAGATATACAGGAAATTTATATGCCTGTCAAAATTAAATTTTGCACCAAAATACTTGACAATACCTCGAAGCAAGACCTAAGACAAGAATGAAACAAGAATTTATAAAACTAAAAATATGTGTAGATTTTAAAATCAACAATAACATTATAAGTAAAAACATGAACTGCATATAAGATAATACATTACTAGTTTATAAAAATAGAGAATAATATCCAAATAACATCACATGTTATGCTTGAATTATTTGTGCCACTTAGACAATCAAAGTTTACATTCCCATCATTCAAGAAAGAAATAAATTTTGCTTCTTTGGCAGTATCCTGACTTCCAATCCCCTACACATCCATCTCTATTATCCCTCTTTCGTGTGCTAGCTGCAGTAGAGTGTCAAAGTCCATAACTATGCATTTTCATGTTCATATACATGTCTATTTAAATAACCTTGCATTAATCAACAAAAAATCTAGAGGAGATAAAACATCTGGAGGAAATAACAAAACATTCCATGAAAGAGGTCACACCTAGCCTAATAGTCCAATAGTAGGTCACAAATCATTTCCATGAAAATCACATAGGTCACGACCCAACCCAAAAGGTAGCACATAGGTCACTGATTATTCCAGGAATCCCTAACAGGTCAAGGCTTAGTCCAGGAGCATCACACAGGTCATGATTCAGCCCAAAATGAAGCATCACATAGGTCACAACTAGGATATACAACAAACTAGCAAGAAGATGAAGGGTCACAACCCACTTCAAATAGAAACAACAAACAATACAAGAAAATAACAGTCCTAGTAGGCTAAGGAAGAGGTGGAGCAACTCAAGAATAGTAGAAAAAACCTTATACATCAAGAAAAATTCTATAGTCCATAAGTTTTACATACCACAACCGAAATTTTTATCATCGCCGCATAAGGAAGGTCCAATTGTAAGATTTCATAAACTAATAGGTAGCTAATTTTTTTGAAAACCTCCAATCAAAACTAAATTTTAATTCATTAATATACAAATGCACTGCAAGATATATGGACATAAAAAATACACCGTTGTACTATCAATACTGTAACTATCTTCTCTCAAAAAATGAGAAGAAATAGACTTCAAATAGTATGGTATATTCTGAAGTTGATTCCATGCAAATATTATCCTAATTATATAATTCCCCTTTTTGAAATTTTTTTAAATGACCAATTATTTCACTTTTTCCCCAATTTTGACCTTAACTAGTTTTGATGTCTAGACCTCCAAATTGACCCAAATGCTTCCAAATTTTCTCTGAAGTTACATTACTGATAATATAAATTAAATATTATGTTCATGTATATTTTTTTACCTCCCAATTAATTCTGCAAACTTTTTTAATGTTCTTTTCAAATTAGGAGTCTTTACTAGCTAATTGGGGCTCCAATCCCCCCTGGGTAATTGCCGGAAATGGCTTCAAAAATGATCCCAAAGTCAATTTAATTTTTGAATAGGATAGGTATGTGTAATTACCTTTTAAAATTCTCATATTCATCACGTTTCATTTTATACAGGCTGTTATTACTCTTTCCAAAACAACTCCCAAGTCACAATTTCGACCCTTGGGGAAAATGCACCAAATCTTCTCCCAATGCAATAAAAATGAGTAAAATGGATTCCAATGCTTAATTATTGATCATGATACTTTAAATAAACATTAATTATATTCCATACATCATACATTTATCATATATACATTCCTCCATTCAAAATAATAAGCATTACCATGGCATATATCAAAATAGAGTGGAAATGGTCATTGTTTGCTCATCAAAAGTCATTTTGGCATACAAATATTGGGAATTTAGAATTTAAAATTTATTATAATGAATAAAATAGAATATTTAAATGATTACAATGATAAATTGACAATGAAAGGCTCTTCCAATTCGAAATCAGCGGCATTGCAATGGTTCACAACAAGATAGTGGGGAAATGACATTATTTCTTCATTGTTCAACATTTTTACATGAATTATTTTGGCTATTTCAACCTGATAGTATTTTTAATGTGAAATAAATATCATATAAATCATAACATAATATAATTTCCATTATAATCTTCCCCAAAGACATCAATAGCTCACCCAAAGCGCAATCCCTCCATTTGCATGAATATGGTGTGAAAACTAGAAATAGTTGAGAGAGAGTGTTGAAATAGAAGAATACACATAATTTAATATATATTACACCTAAAAATAATAATCCATTAAATATACATGAAATACCTGAGTGGCCTTTCCAAACACCAACTAGGATGGGAATCTTTCACCCTCGAAATTGGTTTAAGCAAGAAAACTAGTCATCCACTAGCTCTCACAATTCACAAATGAGAAAAAGATTATTCTCATGGATTATCCATATATTTTATCAAAATTATTGGTATTCTAAGGTTCCAAATCCATCCATTAACCAAATCCAATTCAAATTGGTGTGGCTGCTCATTCTATGCCATGTGGCCTCTCCCTTCACCTTCCCTCTTCTCCCAAAATTGAGTAGGAGCCTCTTGGCCTTCTCCAACTCCCAAATTAGACCTATAAGATGCTCTATTCATTCCTTAAATGTCATTATGTTATTATTTCATCATTCATATCTGAATTTTTTCATAACTATCATAGAATCTCCATCATTGGTGTTAGAGATGTCATAAATGTAAGGGGAATCTAGCCAAGTGTCCATGAAACTCCCATTTGGCTCTTCCTCTCCCATGTAAGTTTCAATTCATCCCAAATTATACCTATGAAGTATTTGTAAAAGTATATTAACCTAATAATCCATCCAAAACATTAGGATTCCCATATATTCGAATTTGCAAGAGAAAGATACCATTTAACATAGGAATTCTAGCTAGTGTGGGCCCCATAGTCTCCATGTGTCTTCATGCTCCATTGCCACTTCTATTTTCTATTTTATTTATTTAATAAGCTACATTATTAAATATTTATCCCCTTCTAATGTCTAAACATCATTTATTAACCCCCTTATTCCAAATCTCAAAGCTTCCACCCCTAACCTATGAAACTAGTGCTTTTCCTCCTTGGCAATTATTTGACTTTTAGCATCCATTTGATAAATTTCATGAGTATGGAAAATATTATTTGGCCGTTGTGACCCAATCCAAAATTTAGGACATTAAAAATCCCCCTTTCCCAATATTTCTTGTCCTCAAGCAATTTCAAACATGGTTGTTGAAGAACCTGCTTTCTGTATGATTCTTTGAAGTTGCCACCGAGATGCCCACCTTGAGTCTTTGAGATTTCATGAAGATTTCAGAGAGGAACCACCATGCTTACTATTGAAATAATATGATTAAAATAAACTTATTAAGTGGGGAATCCATCTCCCATACTTCTTGTTTCCCAAATAATTTGAAATCAATGGGACTAAAAACTATACCAGGGTCCCATTTCTTGCATTGCACTCCAATAATTAAGAGTGCTCTCCAACCCATAGGATTTGGAAAGAGAATTCCTGGATCCCATTTTCTTGTATGCATTCTTCCAAAAATCATGAGTGAATAATATATATCATCAAAGTATATAACAACATAATAAGAATGTACATCAAGGAGGTTCCTCACCAAGAAATCATGAAAGTGCTTATACCTCCCAGTGAGTAGACTACCATTTGCCAAGTGCATACATGCTTCAAGTGACCAATCAAATCAGATCCAATGACATAGGTGAGGATCCCATGTCCTATAATGCTTCTCCCAAATAATTTAATATGCATCAAAATAATAATCAGCCATTTTTTCTTTCATCCAAGAAGTGAATGAAGAACCTCCACCAAAATATGAACCAAATAAGGAGCAAATAAAACACGAAGACTTTAAGTGTCTCAAAGAAGTCTCATCAATACACCCATGAATATGTATATCATCATGAAATAACAGAGGATGTTGCTGCCAATAATAATGTTCCTCAATCATATCCCTCTTCACCCAAGTGTTGGATGAAGTTCCTCCAACATCGAATGAACCAAGTGCTGAGTAAGAAAAACCATGAGTCTTCAAGTGACTCAAATGAACATCGTAGGGGAAGCCATGTAGATGTGTATAATAATAATATAAACAAGGATTCTGCTGAAAATGTAAATAATATGTTTCTCTAATAATTCGATCATCAAAAGGATAAATAGAATTTCCATTCTCTTCATGTGGCACCATCAAAAAGAAACCTTTCACCCATACTTCATTAGGATGACTGCTGCAAAATTTAGAAGTTTAGGATGTAGGAGAAAGAACCAACTCACCCAAATGATCAGTAAGTGAAAATTTGTCATAATTTGAAGTATCCATAGGGATAGTATTATTCAAATCCCTATAAAATGCAAAAAATTCCTCATGGGTTGGTTCCAAGGTGGTGGAATTATGCACTTCTTCAAAAATTGTGTAACCATTTTCAAGAGGCAACTCAAGTTCCTCTTCCACCATTACTAGTGATTGGATCTCATCACTATAATCCTAAATCACATCAAGAACCTTCAATCTTTCATGTTTCTCATGATCCATCATGTCACAAGAATCCTCCAAGCAATCTACCTTATGAAAATATGAAACATCGGAGGAAAAACAAGTGTCTTGCAACTTTTCAAGAAGTTGCTCATTTTGAATTGTGAGCTTATAAATAAATTCATTATTATTCAAGTAGGATTCATGTAACCATTCAATAATATCAATGGAATTTTTTCTATAAAAAATCAAAGACATGAAATTACCTTTTATGTGCACATTTCTCTTTGGATCTTCTCCATGTCTTCAAGGAAGGATGGATCCTTTAAGGAAGTAGCTCTCCAACAAGAATTTGATACCAATGATTGAGTGTCATGGAGTATTCTAAGGGACTCTTGGATATTATTTTCATTCATATTTAACGATCCTTCAAGAAAATGAGGCTCTTGCAAATGAAACTCCTCATCTTCTTCCTTCTTGCTTGGACCAACTTCATGAATCTCAAGTGGCGATGGGGAAGTTGATCTTGTTTGTTCTTCAACTGCTACAAGGTCTTCATTTTCATGTTTCATGGAGTTTTGTCTTGCAGAAAAAAATTGAAATATGATCTCCATGTCACTGACATAGAGTTATGAGTACCCATCAGTAGGTACTTCTTCATAGTTCAAGCATTCATCAGTAGATGCTCTTTGTTTCATTTCCAAGGTAGCATCTGTCTCAAAATTATCTTCAGTATTTTCAATAAAAACTTCTTCGTAATTAGGTGATGTCTATTCATATTTTTTAGAGTCACTTGGGAGTGAATTTTGATCATATTCATGTACTACTTCTTCTACTCCACCTATTTCATAACTAGGTGGTTCATGGGTCTCCTCCTTTTGCTCCTTTAAGCAAACTGATGCAGTTTTCCCCTTGGTTTTCTTAAAATCAATATATTTTTCCCAACTTTGGATAGCTGAAAATTCAAATCCTTTCATAATATTATTGGTCATGTCTTAAAATATAGGTTCCATGCTTTTTATTATCTCATCACCATCATATGAGGTTCTCTTTTCAAGCCTAGTCATAGTTTCCAAATAATTGTCTTCTTCTCCTACTTTTTTTTTCCCTCTTCAACAAAAGCACTTTTGGTTTTAATATATAATGGTGGTACCTGAAATATTTTACTCATAAATATCATACCACATCAGGTGCCAATATCATGCTCTGATACCATTGTAATGTCCCTTTTTGAAATGTTTTTAAATGACCAATTATTTCACTTTTTCCCCAATTTTGACCTTAACTAGTTTTGATGTCTAGACCTCCAAATTGACCCAAATGCTTCCAAATTTTATATGAAGGTACATGAATAATAATATAAATTAAATATTATGTTCATGTATATTTTTTAACGTTCCAATTAACTCTTCAAACTTTTTAATGTTCTGTTCAAATTAGGAGTCTTTACTAGCTAATTGGGGCTCCAATTCCCCCTGGGTAATTGCCGGAAATGGCTTCGTAAATGATCCCAAAGTCACTTGAATTTATGAAATGAGGCTGGTTATTTGTAAGGGAAATTTTAAAAGTCTCATATGAATCATGGTTTAGTTTATACAGGCTGTTATGACTCTTTCCAAAGCAACTCCCAAGTCACAATTTCGACCCTTAAGGAAAATGCACCAAATCTTCTCCCAATGCAATAAAAATGAGTAAAATGGATTCCAATGCTTAAGTAATGAACATGAGAATTTATATACACATTAATTACAGTCTGTACATCATACATTTATTATAGATACATTCCTCCAATCGAAATAATAATCATTACCATGGCATATATCAAAATAGAGTGGAAATGGTCATTGTTTGCTCATCAAAAGTCATTTTGGCATACAACTCTTGGGAATTTAGACTTGAAAATTTCTGAGAATTAATAAAATATAATTTTGAACTGATTAAAATGATAAATGGACAATTAAAGGATCTTTCAATTCGAAATCATCAGCATTGCAATGGTTCACAACAAGATAGTGGGGAAATGACACTATTTCTTTATTGTTCAACATTTTTACATGAATTATTTTGGGTATTTAGACCCAAGAGTCTTATGAACATGAAATAAATATCATATACATCAGAACATAATATAATTGGCATTATAATCTTCCACAAAGAGATCAATAGCTCACCCAAAGTGCAATCCCTCCATTTGCATGAATATGGTGTGAAAACTGGAAATAGTTGAGAGAGAGTGTTGCAATAGAAGAATACACATGATTTACTGAAGATTACACCTGAAAATAAGACTGCATTAAAGCTCCATGAAATACTTGAGTGGAATTTCCAAACACCAACTAGGATGGGAATCTTTCGCCCTCAAAATTGGATTAAGCAAGAAAACTAGTCATCCACTAGCTCTCACAATTCACAAATGAGAAAAAAGCTTCTTCTCATGGTTGATCCCTGTATTTTATAAAAATTATTGGTATTCCAAGGTTCCAAATCCATCTGTTAACCAAAGCCAAGTCGAATTGGTGTGGCTGCTCATGCTATGCCATGTGGCCTCTCTCTTCACCTTCCCTCTTCTCCCAAATTTGAGTAGGAGCCTCTTAGCCTTCTCCAACTCCAAAATTAGACCTCTAAGATGCTCTATTCATTCCTAAAATGTCAGTATGTTAGTATTTCAGCCTTCAGATCTGACTTGTGTCATAACTGTCATAAAATATCCATCATTGGTGTCATAGATGTCATAAATGTAAGGGGAATCTAGCCAAGTGTCCATGAAACTCCAATTTGGCTCTTCCTCTCCCATGTAAGTTGCAATTCATCACAAATTATACCTATGAAGGATATGGACAAGTATATTAACCTTATAATCCATCCAAAACATTATGCTTCCCATATATTCAAATTTGCAAGAGAAAGATACCATTTAACATAGGAATTCTAGCTAGTGTGGGACCCATAGTCTCCATGTGTCTTCACATTCCATTGCCACTTCAATTTTATCTTGTATTTATCTAATAATATACATTATTAAATATTTATCCCCTTCTAATGTCTAAACATCATTTATTATCCCCCTTATTCCAAATCTCAAATCTTCCACCCCTAACCTATGAAACTAGTGCTTTTCGTCCTTGGCAATTATTTGACTTTTAACATCCATTTGATAACTTTCATGAATATGGAAAATATGGTTTGGCCATTGTGACCCAATCCAAATTTTGGGACATTAAAAAGTCGCATGCCCTTAATTTTTTTTTATGAAGACTATGTAATGTAAGTTTAATGGTATGAATTCTATGTAAAGAAAACAATGTGTTTGCAACTGCTTCATAAAATGTGACAATCTAGATCGATGATTTTCCAAAAAAATTCTTTGGCCACTGAATGAACTCATTTCTATCTCCTTCAAACATTCACATCCATCTATTTTATCTTCACTGGCAAGGGGGGTGTTACTTGTCAGATGAATGACCAAGTGGCACTCCATGGATCATAGATAGTGTCTAAATTCCTCCATTTCTAGCAATATCACCATCATATGGATATAGGATGTTAAATTTGTAACCTGCCTGGAATACTTCAGTCTCTACTAGATTTAATGGGAACTGCCAAAAACAAAGCAAAAAATACATAAATTTAAGAAAAAACTACAGATAAAATCCAAAAACATGCTAAATTATTGATGTAGAAAACTTCAATGCACTCACTGAGTTAATATTTGAAATACATCCAGCAAGAGTTGGCACTGATCGAAACTAATGAGGTGCACCAATGTTGGGAGATTTTTTTCTTTCTAGGACTGCAACTTTTCCTTTAATTATATTATGCATTTCATTACATCATTCACTAATCAAATATAACATTATAAGGACATAATAATATAGTATAAAATATTAAATATAACGATAAAACACTAAAATTCATATCTAAACAATTTAACCAGATTATGAAATCGAGTGAATAAACATTTGTGTAGGAATGATAATTATCTTACCTCATCTAAATCACTATGAAATTCCTTATTTTTCCATGAAGAAACAATAGGTTGAATGGAGGAGGCTATGGTTGACACTGTCTTTGCCAACCTATTTATGCATTCCATTACATGTTTATAATTATCACTATTGTACTGAACAGTAGATGTGGTTTGGCTATTCACAACTTCATTAGATGGAATTGATATTGCTATTTCATTTTTTGATATATCCTCATGTTTAGAATTGTCTATATCTGCCCTTATTTTATGGTCAACCATTTCACTCACATCTAGTTTTGATCTATTAGCTCCATGAACCTGCAAATCATTATGAACACATAATTAGTGGGACATATATACGAATAAAAATGAAATATAACACAATTTTTTTACAAACATACTCACAAAAATTCCATACACAATGTATTCAGCAATAAATACATATAATTACAAACATTTTTCAATTGGCTTTCCACCCACCATGACCCAAAATAAATCGATCCTTCACATTATCTCTTTCTTTCTTCCCTTTTGTACTCTTTTGAAAATACTCTTCAAAATGCATAGTTTCCTTCAAATCTTCCCACTATCTGGGAGTCAAATAGATGTCCCTATCTTTTCCATCCAAGAATAGTTTTTTTCATTTATTCCTAACATTATTAATGAATTTTCTCATCATGTTCTTTTAATATTGGTGGATATCCTTCTATCAATAGTCTCAAATACATTTTCCATTTTCTGAATGACTTTATCCACATTTATTTCATCTTGATCTAAATAATGGGCATTGGTGACATCCAAGTGGGACCTTATTCTCATTCCCAACTCTGGGTCCCAACTTGAAGCATTTGGTCCAACAGGTTCACCGTATCTTACGTCAACCAAGTAATTATTCCTCCCTTATGATTTCCTTTCTTTTGCTTCTCTTTTTGTGGACCTATACATGATTTGACTAAATCTTCATCTATTTATGAAAGATGATATATCTTCAAGCGAGTCAATATTGGGTGATGGTGAATGAAAAATCATATTTGTGGACACAACAAGTGTTTTTTGTTTGGAAACTAAAAGACTAATTGGTTCTGTTAAATAAAAATTGGGTGATTCTGAATGAGGAGTCATATTTGTTGACACAATAGGTGTTTTTTCCTTAATAGTTGAAGGTCTAATTGGTTTAGTCAATCTAAGCTTGGGTGATGCCGAATGAGAACTCATATTTGTGGACACAACATTGTTCTTTTCTTTGGCATATGAAGGCCTAATTGGTTCGTTAATGTCCACATTAGGTGTGGCACTAGTTTTCTCACCAATTTGCACATATGTGTCTTCAAATATTTGTTTCAATTTGAAATAAAGGTCTCGCAAACCTAATTCCAATCTAGAATATACCAAGTCTTCATCAATAGCATATTGGACATGATCATTATCATGTAATATATCAAGAAGTTGATCATTAGTATTGTCAACGTCTTCTCCATGTACTAATCCATCAAGGTGTAGGCTTCTACGAGCTAGCAACAAAGTTCCTTTTCTTTTTATCATTTTGTGTAGAGTCGACCTTTTCCCTATAAAATAATGTAAAGATATTAAATTAGAATCAAAAGCATAGATGGCCTACATCATCAAATAGATTATATACAACTATAATAATATATGTATAGAAGTGAAAAATTATGAGGAATAACTACTTATTTATTTTCCCAACCATGATATGGAAACACTATTCCTTTTCCTGCCTTTTGGTGCTGCTCTTTTTATCTAAAATCCAACTTTTTCCTATAAAAAAAGAAAACTTATCATATCATAATCAAAAGGATATATAGGCTACGTCATGAAATCAATTATAAACAACTTTAATGAAAAATGCACATAAGTGTAAAGGTACAAGGAATAACTACTTACTTATTTCCCAAACCAAGAGATGAAAAATATTCTTAATTTCTTGTGATCTATTCTTTACGAACAAGCTTATATTCTACAACATTTTCACCATTTTTTTGGCCAGTTTTACGTTTCAGCACCTCGTTCTTCATAACATTTTATTTCGAACATTTCTCATTGAAAACATCATTCGTACATGGGAAAACAAAAGGTTGACATCACAATGTAATACTTGGACCACTATTTATACCACTAACTAGTCTTGACTTGGTCATGGTTTGGGAACATGTCAACTTTGATGCAATTTGGTAATGAAACTAATTCTTAATTTCTAACTCCTTACCATGAACATCATGATGGTATACAGTCAAATAATAATTCTTTCATTAATTGTTAACATTGAAACTCAAAAAAATCGATTCATATCATTTCTCAAACAAAATTTGATATTAAAGAACAAAAGGCATTCATATTTAAAACATTGCATAGTACCAAAAACAAATATTTGGATAATCCCATTTCCAACACTATAAAATACATACAAAGATTAGTACAAAGTTTAGTACAACCATTGGGTAATCCCATGGCCAACAACAATAAAATCCAATTTGCATAGTGAAATTTTATTCCAAAAATTTAAGGTGACAAATCATCATCGTCATGATTTTCATTGCCAAGAATATCATAATCATGATCACTCATGTATGCATCTACTTCATTTTTTCCATCATCCTCATACAACATATTTTTTGACCATGCATTACATTCTCTATCTCAGTCTCTTCATTGGGAATGGAGGTTTCTTCTTCAAATACATCTATATTGTCATCTTCATCTTCTTTTTCCATTATTTCTTGTAAACTAGTACATTTCTCATCGACCATTATACCACCGTATTCCATGAATTTCCTTTTGGAAAGAGACTCTACTTTAATGACATACAACCATCCTAGGATTGTTAGATAATCAATTAGAAATGACTGGGTAATTTGAAGAGGGGAAACATACAGCTCATCAAAATTTGATAAAATTTGGCTTGTATATTTTTCATGTACAAATCCATAATCATCACATTGTATTGAAAATGGTTTGATCTGTTTACATTTCAATAATATGGGACTAGTATCACCATAATAAACTTGAATAATTTCATGTATGAATCCAACATAAAGTTTCTTTTCATTTCCATTATGAAATTCAACACTAACAATACAATCACAATTTTCTTTTTGTTGTGTCATTTTCTTCCACTCTTAAATCACTACCATAGGCCCACATCCCACTAAAAAGAGTAGCTATTTTATTTGGAGGTCATGAAAGATCAATTTCCTCGGTCGTCAAATATTGAATTTCTTGTTGTGCATCACTAATTGCATCAACAATCCAATCATCAAATTTTGAAAAAGAACCATATCCAATAATCAAATCTTGAAGGGTACGCTTTCGAGATGGCCGCATCCCTGTCTGAATATCTTTTTCTGTATTTTATACATAGATTATGAAAATACAAGATAGTAAAGAATGATAATAATTTAACTATTATATGAAATTAAATAAATAAAATATCATGTAAATAATATTTCACTTGCACCATTGATCAAATGAGGATGTGTTTTGAGGAACATAGGAATGTATCACATCTCTTTCCTTAATTAATAACTTCAAGCAACGTCCTTTTCCATCTAATAATTCTACTGTAACTCTCTCGTCTTCGTCATCATCCCATACACATTGATTGACATTACTAAAATCGTTCATATATTATGTGAAAAATCCTATGGTCTACTGCATTGAATATCCCTTACACATTCTACCTTATGGTTTTTCCTTATTACAAACAAAATTTTTCATAAGCTTCATATATTGTTCTATAGGATACATCCATCTCGATCTTATCAATCCATAATGCTCTAGTTCATGTTCTAGATGTATAAGAAGATGCATAGAAATATTGAATATTGTTGGTGCGAATTCTCTTTCCAATAAGCAAAGGACTTCAACCACCTCTCAACTCAAATTATCAAAGTTTGAAGAATCTAACACATGCATACTCATTCTCTTCAACATTAGGCCCAACCTTATAATTTCCAATATTGCACCCTTTTCCAAACTTGATATTACCACAATACGTAAAATATCCTCGATCATGATGTGATAGTGTAATACCCCGGTTTTGACCCCGTTGCATTTAAATAAATGATGTAAATAATCATGGTGTGGAGCTAGGAAAAAGAACCACCATCAATTTAGTATTTATGTTTCAGTAATTAAAGTGTGGACGATGGTATTTTTCTTTATGCTAGATGAACATTAATAGTTGAACATTATGTTAAAATTGCAATTTTTAATTAGAACCCACAACCGGCTATGTCAATGCAACTAAATTAGATGGGGGCATGAATTTTCCTAAGGATGAGGAAGTGGGGGATTGGAAGAGTGGGGAAATTCGAATTGGGTAGAGCCCCACTTTGGGAAAAACATTTTTTGAATTTCTTGGGCAATAAAACAAAAAAAAACAACCACCTTTCCATCATGTGGAAGAATTTCAACTTCCCTCACGAATTGGAATTAACAAAACGTTTTTGGAAAACCAATTCCACATTCACGTAGTAGCCAACAAGTAAAAAATACTATGAGTCTGAACTATCATGATTTTTTTCTCCTATTTGGCAATATCTTCCCTTTCACGTTTTGGTTTTTCCTATGTGGATTTGTTCTATTCACATTTTCTTCAGTGTGTTAGTTTCTTTCCTGAACAGGAATGCCCTAAATCTAATTTTGTGCCTTTGTTTTGAAAGACTGACAACGTTTTTTGGTTTGGCATTTTTGTAGCAATCGGTTTGGCACTGAAAATGTCCAAAAAATTAAAAAATTTTGTGTGTGTATGTAATCCTTGTTATCTGTTACGTTTTGATAAATCCTAAGACAGAGATCCTTGTGTGTGCATACCTGTTTGGCATTTGAATTGATTGAAGGAATGGAAATAAAGTCTTGACTTGGTTGATAAACTTGGTGTGTGAAAGAACCTCACAGACCAATATAGAAGGCTAGTTTTCTTCGTTGCATACCCTAAATAGCACTAGAAGGGAAGGCATGGCCTGAGGGACTATGTAGCAGAGAAGGGAATGCTTCATTGTGTTGGGTGTGTAATTTTTTAGAAATCAGGATAGATCCGGTGTGGGTGTTCATAGCTCTAAGGTTGAGCTCACTAGCTTAGCAGTCGGTCTTTCCACCTCCTTGACAGCCTCATAAATCCAATGGGAAGGATGGTTTGGCTGGTATCCTGATAAGACCATCCGTTGGCTTGGTTGTGTCTTATGTGAATTTGGATAAGTGTGAACCACTTCCTATGGAAGTCTGATAAACCCAACTGTATTGGCTTGACTGAATTTTAATCGTATCCTTGGCTATGGGTGAAGCCTGTTAGTGTTCCTTATTCCTTGGGGAAGATCATGCCCAGCTCGGGGGTGGTAGTTTGCTGAGAGATTAAAGAGAACACTGGCCTATGGTTGGGTGGAATGTTGCAGCGGCATAGCTGGTAGAAGGACAATTTCTATACAAGATAAGTGTTCTTGTCTATGTTATTCTCTGCAGTTGTATTCTTGTATTGTAAATTGCTTGATGGAATGTAATGAACATGTTGTTGTGTTGAATTGATGAATTGTTCCTTTGAATAACTGCAATTATAGGAATCTGTGTATGTTTTCCATCAATGCATTTCAAACTAAGTTGCAGGGTAGATTGGCTAGATTAGTAATGGCATGAATGACTAGATTGATCCAAGACTTAAGTGAAAACAATTTGGGTTTCCTACTAGAAATATCCATCTACACAGTCTGTGGGATGTGGAATGACAGTTCGTAGATCATGGTTTCCACAATTTTTCCCTTCCACAACTTACGGGATGTGAGATGCGGGATATGGGATCGCGGTGTCATGATTTCAACATTTCCCAGCACGACAAGTTTAGATTTCAACATCGTCGATCTTCACGGGATGATTTTTCACCATTGATATGTTCCCGATGTGGGATGCAGGTTGTGGGAAGTGAGATTTCCATTTTCATAACTTTCAACCCTACAACTCAGACTATCTACACCATTGATTTTTGTGGGTGTATTCTGAACCGTCGATTTGGTTCCTGTCTGCGGGACTATTTGTGTTGGTCGTCTGGGCAGACCCGGGTTTACTATAATTAACCAACAACACCCCTAGCTCACTGGCCCTTTCTTCGACAAACCGCGGAGCAGCCTGAAGTCTCACCCGAAGTGATCCTAATGGGTTGACCTAAGACTCAGGTGTCTCGATCAGGTTCTATTGCATCCTATGCGTGCCTCGTAGCTCTTCTTAGCCTGGGAGATATCTATCTCTGCACTGCGATTTGCAGTTTCCTCTTACTCGCACTGACTTTAACTCTTATCCCTTATCGCATCGCCTCATCCTGGAAACACGTCACTTCTCTCCTTTGTTCATTTCTTAACCACAGCGCACCACAGCTCCTCTGATTGTGCGATATCGCCTCCCTGTGATATCCTACCGCTGCGCCTTAGCTTACCTAGTGTACTAGTGTTCAACTTACAGCACTCAACACATGAGATTTTTTCACACTGCGACTCTTAACTGTCTCAAGTGAAAGTTAGACAGACTCTTATACAAAATACTTAAAGACTCAACTTGCATTGAACCTTTAAAGATGATATGAACTGAATAACACATACATACAATTACTGTAAGCAAAGTTCATGTAATGAATGACAGATATAACAAGCAAATACAATCACATGAATCAATCACACAATGCTCACATTTTACGCGGTTCACTTCCAGGATAGAAGCTACGTCCACAGAACTGTGTTTCTATATTATAACTTGAGAGAGGTACACAGTTCTTTTGCACTGCATATGCAACTAGAGATCTTCTGCGTAACTCCGCACACATCCTGGAGCCCTTCTCTCTTAGATCTCTGCCCTTATCTCTTAGATCTCTTCTCTATATTGCCTTCTTACAATATACTCTTTCTCTCTCTCTCTCTCTCTCTGTCAATCCCTGTGGATTGTTACAATAAAAAATACAATGAACTAACAGACTACTGATAGTCTAACTAGATGGATGGCTTAAAATGCTCAAAATGCCAACCTTTTACACTACAAAATGCATCCCTTTATAGGCGGCCCAAAGGTCTCGCCATTACAACACTGTGGGCCTATCCCAATAGTAACCCAAAACCTTAATTATTGATAGTTGGCATATCTGTACTTGGAGTAGCCGCTTTCCATCACACCATGGCTCTCTGCAGTCTTCCATGCTTCCTGGCGCTGACCATGGGTACTATGCACCGCTTCCCTTCTTATGTCCTTCGTCTTCAATACGTCGGCCTCGTCGCTCCTTTTCCTTTATGAGGGTAGCTGAGCCCTCCTGTCTTTGCTGCTGTCTTCAATGCAGTGGTTGAGCTCTCTCTTCTCGGCTGCTCAGGTACTATCGTCTCCTTTGAATTCTCTGTTCAAACAGTCACGGTTTTCGGCTGTGCTTTGTAGCTAGAAACATGCTACGACGTTGTAGCTTCACCTTATCTTTTCATCTTCGCCAAACTATCTATCCACCAAACTAGCAGATTTTCCTGTAGCTGCGGGACTCTGCTCCAACAGTCCCCTAACACTTACTGGTGGCTCTTCCCTGAGCCACTACCAACAGGCTTCTCCTATTGTAGCTTCGCCTTGGCTTCCTGCGAAGTGCGTTGAAGCTTGTCCTGAAGTCCTGCGACTTCATTCTCCATAGCTTCGATACGTTCTTGTGCCGAGTCAAGCATAGCTTGACTAATACTGGAGTCTTCTGCTGTGTCAATTTCCTTTCTGGTGGAATTGAACTCCCCAACCTTCTACTCAACCGCATCGACTAGCTCTATGATTTGTTCCTGATATGGTTGAAGTAGGTCATTGATGTGTATCTCATTTGCTGTCAACCACTGCGCTTCCTGCTGCAAGCAGTTCATCTCCGTTGTCTTTCTCATCTTCTGAAGAGCTGCTAAGCTCTTGATTTCTTCCTTCATTGCTGCTGCGGTAGTCTCTATCTGCTTAATACTTTGCTGGATTTGTACTTTCTTAGGAGGCTCATCTAGCTCCGACCATGTGTTCATCGCATCAGTTAGCACCGAAAGTGCATCGTCTATGTGAGATTCGATCTGCACGGAAGTGAGTCGAAAGGCCTCTACTCTAGCTTCTTTGTCTTGTTGGGGGGTGCTTGGTGGTCTAGCCTCAAGCAACGGAACCATTTGTTGGTAGTCTGGGCAGACCCGGGTTTACTATAATTAACCAACAACACCCCTAGCTCACTGGCCCTTTCGACGACAGACCACGGAGCGGCCTGAAGTCTCACCCGAAGTGATCCTAATGGGTTGACCTAAGACTCAAGTGTCTCGGTCAGGTTCTGTCACATCCTATGCGTGCCTCGCAACTCTTCTTAGCCTGTGAGATATCTATCTCTGCGTTGCGATGCGCAGTTTCCTCTTACTCGCACTGAGTTTAACTCTTATCCCTTATCACATCGCCTCATCCTGGCAACACGTCACTTCTCTCCTTTGCTCGGTTCTTAACCGCAGTGCACCACAACTCCTCTGATGGTGCGATATCACCTCCCTGCGATATCCTACCGCTGTACCTCAACTTACCTAGCGTACTGGTGTTCAACTTATAGCACTCAACACATGATACTATTTCACACTGCGACTCTTAACTATCTCAAGTGAAACTTAGACAGACTCTTATACAAAATACTTAAAGACTCAACTTGCATTGAACCTTTAAACATGCTGCGAATTGAATAACACATACATACAATTACTGTAAGAAAAGTTCATGTAATGAATGGAAGATATAACAAGCAAATACAATCACATGAATCAATCACACAATGCTCACATTTTACGTGGTTCACTTCCAAGATAGAAGCTACATCCACAGAACTGTGTTTCTATATTATAACTTGAGAGAGGTACATAGTTCTGCTACACCGCATATGCAGCTAGAGATCTTCTGGGTAACTCCACACACATCCTAGAGCCCTTCTCTCTTAGATCTCTTCTCTATATTGCCTTCTTACAATATACTCTTGCTCTCTCTCTCTCTCTCTCTCTCTCTCTCTCTGTCAATTCCTGCGGATTGTTACAATACAAAATATAGTGAACTAACAGAATACTGATATTCTAACTAGCTGGATGGATTAAAATGCTCAAAATGCCAACCTTTTACACTACAAAATGCATCCCTTTATAGGCGGCCCGAAGGTCTCACCATTACAAAACTGTGGGCCTGTCCCAATAGTAACCCAAAACCCTAATTAGTGACAATCGGCATATCTGTACTTGGAGTAGCCACTTTCTGTCACACCACTGCTCTATGTAGTCTTCCATGCTTCCCGGCGCTGACCATGGGTATTATGCACCGCTTCCCTTCTTCTGTCCTTCGTCTTCAATACCTCGGCCTCGTCGCTCCTTTTCCTTTATGAGGGTAGTTGAGCCCTCCTGTCTTCGCCGCTGCCTTCAATGCAGTGTTTGAGCTCTCTCTTCTCGGCCGCTCAGGTACTGTCATCTCCTTTGACTTCTCTGTTCAAATAGTCACGGTTTTCGACTCTGCTCTACAGCTAGAAACATTCTACGACGTCGTAGCTTCACCTTATCTTTTCGTCTTCGCCAAACTGTCTATCCACCAAATTGGCAGCTTTTCCTATAGCTGCGGGACTCTGCTCCAACAGTTTGGGATCATTTATTTTCGTCACATTTCCTCTCCATCGTCTAATCTCCTCTAAGATCCTTCCTTGGAGCGCATAGATTTGATCAATGGAATATGGGAGGGAGCATGACAGTGTTGAAAATGTCGAGAAGTGGTTTGCGACCATGCCCTGTGTTCGATGAAGAGTGGAAATTCTTGACAAAATTTTTAATTCTACATGATAATGGGGTGTGGGTACGTGACAGTGTGGTATCAGAGCTACGGGTTGCAGCATTGGACCTATATGGGTCGGGAATAAATCAAGAGCACCCTCTGATACCAACTTGTAGTACACTATAATTTTGTATCAAAGTTGTAGGTTGCAGTATTGGGCCTATATGGGCTAGGAATCAATCAAGATTACCCTCTGATACCAACTTGTAGTACACTACAGTGTGGTATCAGATCTACGGGTTGCAGCATTGGGCCTATATTGGCCATGAATCAATCGAGAGTACCCTCTGATACCAACTTGTAGTACACTACAGTGTGGTATCAAAGCTGCGAGTTGCAGCATTGGGCCTATATGGGCCAGGAATCAATCAAAAGTACCCTCTGATACCAACTTGTAGTACACTACAGTGTGGTATCAGAGCTGTGGGTTGTAGCATTGGACCTATATGGGCTGGGAATCAATCAAGAGAACCCTCTGACACTAAATTGTAGTACACTACATTGTGGTATCAGAGCTGCAGGTTGCAGTATTGGGAATATATGGGCCAGGAATAAATCAAGAGTACCCTCTAACACGAACTTGTATTACACTATAGTGTGGTATCAGAGCTGCGGGTTGCAGCATTGGGCATGGATGGGCCGGAAAGCAGTCAAAAGTACCCTTTGATACCAACTCGAAGTACACTACATTGTGGTATCAACGCTGTCGGTTACTGCATTGGGCCTAGATAAGCCAGGTGACAGTAAGTAAAATGGTTTTTATTTTGAATTACTATGTATCTAATAAATGGTGTTGATAAAACATTTTGTAGAGGCATAGTACATTTTGGAAAAGTGGGTTGTTGGCTTAGCCATGAGAACTGATGACAGATATGAGGCATGGGATTCCTATGAGCGTGTGCAAGATGCTATGGGGAAAAATGTCCAAGTTGGAAATGTTGAGACAGAGTCTAATGGGAGAAGATTGCAAGAGACTCCCCTAGATTTTGCAGCCACCATGAGAATCCTAATGGTGGAGATGTAGAGTTACAAGGAAGATAATGAAATATTGGTTAAGGCTTAGGAGGATTAAAATCAGTTGAATGCAGCCATGCTGGAAAGTTTGACAGATATTCATAGAAAGATGAACTCCAAGGGCCAAACATAAAATCCATATGGGAGTAATAACACTTCTAGAAGAAGAAAGAGATCACCTAGTGAGTCATATGAATCTAAAGGGTCCACCAGAGATTCAATCTCTTCTTCTCATGAGAATCAAAGAAAGAGGCGCTACCAGAACCACTCATGAGATGAATTTAAGAAGGCAAGGCCTCCTACCTTTAATGGTGAGATAAAGACTAGTCAAGAAGCTGAAGCTTGGATTCTTGGGATGAGAAAATATTTCCAAGTCCAAGACTATTCTAGGAATATGAAAGCTAGAGTAGCCATTTTCAATTTGACCGGAAGAGCATCGATATGGTGGGAGTGTTTCAGGAAATTAAAGAAGATCAATGAAAGGAATATTGTGTGGAAGCAATTCTAGAAGTATTTCAAGGAGAATTACCTCTCTGACAGGTACAATGACGACAAGATCAAAGAGTTCCATGAGCTGAGATTGGGACAACAGACTATGGAAGAATATGCCAATAATTTTTGGGAGTTGTTGAGGTATGTTAGGTACATAAAAGATGAGAAGGTAAAGATCAATCATTTTCTGAGTGGATTGCCTCAGTCTTACAAAGACCGAATTGAGTTCTATGAACCTAGAACTTTGGAAAAAGCAATAAGAAAAGCTAAGCATTGCTACGAGCAAAGCAAGAACAAATTGGATCACCATAAAACATAGAAGAACAAGATGAATGAGAAGATAGATAACAAAAAGAAAGGTTACAAACATTCTAACTTCAGAAATCAATAGAAGCAACCATCCCAAGCAAAAAAGTAGCCAGCTAGAGTGGTGGGAGAAAATCCAAAAGATCCACAGCAAAACAGAGGACCACTCCAATGTTGGAAATGTGGAGGACTCCACATGCGTAGGTACTATCCACTTGAGAATGAGAATGCAAGGAAAGCGTACAATATTCAAGAGGTATAAATAGTGGGACAATTGGAAAGGGCCATACTTAGAATTTATGCAGCACTGGAAGACTGCCAGGAAGATCACCAGTCAATAGTGGTTGAAGTTGCAGGTAATATTGTTGAGCAATATATTTCTATTTTGATTGACCCTGGTTCTACTCATAGTTATATTTCTCCTAGAGTAGTGGAGGTTTGTGCTCTTAGGAAGGTAAAGCATAGCAAGTCTTGGTTAGTTCAACTAGCCACTGGAAATGAGAGGAAAGTTAATGAAGTGGTGGAGAAATTTCCATTGGTGATGAATGGATTGATCACTTGTGTAGATCTGAATGTTCTACCACTTGGTTCCTATGATGTTCTCATTGGAATGGATTGGTTAGAAGCTCACAGAGTGAAGCTTGACTGTTATAATAATACTTTTGAATGCATGGATAAAGAAGGGAAACCATTAGTTGTGAGAGGCATTCCAAAGGTAATCTCCATAAGGAAGATTTCAGAAATGCAGTTAAACAATTTTTGTAGAAAAGTTTGTCAATTGTATGCAACCCATATTGAGGAGACAATAGATAATGAGAGTCCTATGTTGGAAGACTATCCTATGTTGAAAGGCTTCAGTGATTTTTTTCATGATGAGGTTCCAAGACTTCCTCCAAAGAGGGACATAGATTTCACAATTGAACTTGTGCCAGGAGCAGCACTAGTGTCAAGGGCATCCTATAGAATGAGTACACCATAAATGTTAGAGTTGAAGATGTAACTGCAAGAATTGTTGGATGAAAAGTATATCAGGCCGAGTGTGTCTCCTTGGGGAGCATCAGTTCTGTTTATAAAGAAGAAAGATGGTACACTCAGATTGTGTATAGATTATAGGAAGCTAAATAAAGTCATGATGAAGAACAAATATCCCTTGACAAGAATTGATGACCTCTTTGATCAAATGAAAGGAGCGAAAGTATTTTCCAAGATTGATTTGAGGTCTGGGTACCATCACGTGAGAATCAAGGAATGAGGACATTCATAATATAGCCTTAAGAACAAGGTATGGACATTATGAGTCTATAGTGATACCATTTGGTCTCTAAAATGCACCAACAACATTTATGTGCCTTATGAATAGTGTCTTCAGCGGGTATTTGGACAAATTTGTTCTTGTTTTCATTGATGATATTCTTGTTTATTCTAAGAATGAAGAAGAAGCATGAAGAACATTTGAGACTAACATTGCAATTGCTCATAGAACATCAATTGTATGTAAAGATAAGAAAGTGTGACTTCTATAGAGATAGAATTCAGTAATTGGGTCACATTATTTCAGAGGAGGGTATATCTGTAGACCCTGAGAAAATTGAAGCTATTAAGAATTTCCCTACTCCAAAGAATGTCATAGAGGTAAGATCTTTTATAGGGCTTGCAGGATATTACAGGAGATTCATTGAAGGATTCTCCAAGGTTTCACATGCTATCACTTCTTTGCAAAGGAAGGGGATAAAGTTTGAATGGACCTCGAAGTGTGAAGAAAGTTTCCAGTGGTTGAAGTATCTTCTCACAAGTGCACTGGTCTTAAAAGATGCAGACTTAGAGAAACTTACTGTGGTATGTCCCGATGCATGTGATCAAGGACTTGGAGGATTTCTTATGCAAGACAACCACATGATATGTTATGAGTCAATAAAATTAAAGGAGCACGAAAAGAACTATGCCACTCGTGATCTAGAACTTGCAGCCATAGTAAATGCTCTCAAGATGTGGAGACATTACTTGATGGGAAGAAGATTTGAGCTAAGGAAAGACCATTGTGGTCTGAAGTATTTGTTTGATCATCCTACTGTGAACGCTAGGCAAGCGAGATGGTTGGATTTTTTATGTGAGTTTGATTTTGAAATCAAGCACATAAAGGAAAAATAGAATAAGGTAGTTGATGCACTCAATAGGAAGGTGCAAGAAATGCATGTGGAATATCTTAGTATTTGCCAATCATATTTAAGGCAACATATTTCTAATCGTGTTGCTGAAGATGAATTGTATGCATAGGTTAAGGACAAGTTGGAGCAGCAAAGCCTAGAAAAGAAGTATGAGGGATATAAATTGGAAGAAAATAGACTTATTACTGATAAGAACATAATTTATATTCCAAATGTAGAATATTTGAGGAGGGTTGTTATAGATGAGATCCATCAAGCTCCATATTCTAGTCACCCAGGATATCGGAAGACGATTGCTACAGCTAGGAAGCAGTACTTTTTGCCAGGAATGAAAAAAGACATGGATGAATATATTTAAAGGTGCATGAAGTGTCAGCAAGTGAAGGGTGAACATCAATGCCCAACAGGTTTGTTGCAGCCCTTGCAAGTTCCAAAATGGAAATGTGAAGTTATTTCCATGGATTTCATTACAGGATTGCCAATGACTTGGAGACAACATGATTCCATCATGGTTGTGGTGGACAAGTTGACAAAGGAAACACATTTTATACCGGTTAAGTATACGCACAAGGTTGATGACATTGCGAAGATATTCATGATGGATATTTTGAAACTGCATGGATTGCCTAATGTAATAGTCTCTAACAGAGATGTCAAGTTCACTTCCAATTTTTGGAAGGGATTGTTTGCAGTTTTGGGTACAAAGTTGAATTTTAGCACATCCTACCATCCTCAAACTGATGGACAAACCGAGGGAGTTAACTAGGTACTATAAGACATGCTTCACAATGTATGTGATGGACAAACCAACCAAGTGGGAATATTATTTACACTTGGTAGAGTTTGCTTATAACAATGGGTAGCATGCATCCTTGGGGATGAGTCTATATGAAGCTCTATATGGAAGGAGGCGCAGGACACTAATGACTTAGGATAATCCATTGAACAAGGTTGTGCTTGTTCCAGAATTTCTCAAGGAGATGGAGTAGGAAGTTGTAAAGATCAGGAATAATTTGAAGGCAGGCCAGGACAAACATAAAATTTATGCAGATAAGAATAGGGTGAATAGAGAGTTTAGTGTTGGGGATCATGTTTACCTCAGAGTGAGGGAAAATAAGAGTTCGTTGAATCATGGAAGTTGTGCCAAGTTGTCATCTAGATAATGTGGGTTATTTGAAGTGCTTGAAAGAATTAGACTAGTTGCATATAGACTTGCATTTCCTGCTAGCACTAGAGCTCATAATGTTTTTCATGTTTCTTTGCTTAAGAAATATGTACATGATCCTAACTATGTGATAAATTGGGATGTGATTCAAGTGGAACCAGAGGGAGAGTTCCAAATCGAGCCCATGCACATCCTCACCAGGAAGGTCACAATGCTTCGGAACCGAGCAATAGGACAGGTGAAGGTGCAATGGGAGCACTACGGTCCTGAAGAAGCTATGTGGGAGTTGGAGGATGCCATGCGACTGGCACGTCCATTTTTGTTTGAATCTATGGATTGTTGAGGGTAGTACCAAAAATCATTTTTGTTCAATGTTGTAAATCGCTAAGGACATTTCTTTTGAAGGGGGAGGGGAATGTAACACCCCAGTTTTGACCCGTTGCATTAAAATAAAGGATTTAAATAATCATGGTGTGGAGCTAGGAAAAAGACGCACCATCGATTTAGTATTTATGTTTCGGAAATTAACGTGTGTCCAATGGTATTTTTCTTTATGCTAGCTGTACATTATGTTAAAATTGCAATTTTTAAGTAGAACCCACAGCCAGCTATGTCAACACAACTAAATGACATGGGGGCATGATTTTTCCTAAGGATGAGGGAGTGGGGGATTGGAAGAGTGCGGAAATTCGAATTGGGTAGAGCCCCACTTTGGGAAAAACATTTTTTGAATTTCTTAGGAAAGAAAACACCAAAAACAACCATCATTCCCTCATGCGGCAACGTTTCAGCTTCCCTCACGAATTGGAATGAACAAAACATTTTTGGAAAACCAATTCTGCATATAAGCAGCAGCCAACAAGCAAAAGCTACTCTGAGTCTGAACTATAATGATTTTTTTCTCCTATCCGTTGATCTATTCCCTTTCACATTTTGTTTTTTCCTGTGTGGATTTGTTTTGTTCACGTTTTCTCTAGTGTGTTAGTTGCTTTCTTGAATAGGAATGCCCTGAATCCGATTTTGTGCCTTTGTTTTGAAATAACGACAATGTTTTCATTTTGGTATTTTTCTAGCAATCGGTCTGGCACCAACAATGTTAAGAAATTTTTAAATTTCTCTATGTGTATGTAATCCCTGGCATCTGTTACATTTTGATAAATCCCAGGACAGAGATCCTTGTGTGTGCATCCATGTTTGGTCTTTGAATTTATTGAAGGAATGGAAATAGAATCTTGACTTGCTTGATAAACCTGGTGTGTGAAATAACCTCATATACCAATATAGAAGGTTGGTTTTCTTCTTTGCATTCCCTGAATAGCACTAGAATGGAAGGCATGGCCTGAGGGACTGTGTAGCAGAGGAGGGAATGCTTCCTTGTGTTGGGTGTGTAATAATTTACAAATCAGGCTAGATCTGGTGTGGGTGTTCATAGCTCTAGGGTTGAGCTCACTAGCTTAGCAGCCAGTCTTTCCACCTCCTTGACAGCTTGATAAACCCAACGGGAAGGATGGCTCGGTTGGTAGCCTGATAAACCCATCTGTTGGCTTAGTTGTGTCTGATGTGAATTTGGCTAAGTGTGAACCACTTCCTGTGTAAGTCTGATAAACCCAACTTTGTTGGATTGAATTAATTTTAATTGTATCCTTGGCTATGGGTGAAGCCTATTAGTGTTCCTTATTCCTTGAGGAAGATCTTGCCCAGCTCGGGGGTGGCAATGTGCTGAGATATTAAATAGCACACTCGCCTATGGTTGGGTGGAATGTTGCAGTGACATAGCTGGTTGCAGGACAAGTTCTATTCAAGATAAGTGTTCTTGTCTATGTTATTCTCTACAGTTGTATTATTGTATTGTAAATTGCTTGATGGAATGTGATGAACATGTTGTTGTGTTGAATTGATACATTGTTCCATTGAATAATTGCAATTATAGGAATCTATGTAGGTTTTCCATCAATGCATTTCGAACTAAGTTGCAGGGTAGATTGTCTAGATCAGTAATGTCCTAAATGATTAGATCGATCCAATACTTCAGTGAAAAAAAGTTGGGTTTCCTGCTAGAAATCTCCATTTACATGGTCTACGGGATGAGGGATGCGGAATGATGGTTCATAGATCGTGGTTTTTTCAATTTTTCGCTTCTGCAACTTCTGTTCCGCAACTTGCAGGATGTGGGATGTGGGATCACAATGTCATGATTTCCACATTTCCTAGCCCCGCAAGTTCAGATTTCCACACCGTCGATCTTCGTGGGATGATTATCTGCCATTGATCTATTCCTGATGCGGGATGTGAGATGCGGGTTGCGGGAAGTGAGATTTCCATTTTCCTAACTTCCAACCCTGCAACTCAGGCTATCCATGCCGTTGATTTTTGTGAGTGGATTCTGAACCGTCGATTTGGTTCTAGTCTATAGGACCATTTGGGATCGTTTATTTCCATTGCTTTTTCTCTTCGCCATCTGATCTCCTCGAAGATCCTTCCCTGCAGATCGTCGAGCTGATCAATGGAAGACGGGATGGAGCATGACATTGTTGTAAATGTTGAGAAGCGGTTCGCGACCATGCCCTCGGTTTGATGAATAGTGGAATTTCTCGATGAAATTTTTAATTCTGCATGATAATGGGGTATGGGTACGTGACAGATAGTCATGGGTCTTAAGGCCTTTTAAGCCACTATTGTCAGTTTTCTTTCTAACATTACTACTTACATATCTAGTAGGAAAGCAATTTTGACACAACAACGTGACGAATTGTGAATGTTGTTCCTTTTCCCACACATAAAGAGAAATAGGTTTCTTATATTTTTCATCATTGTATTTTTCAGCCCAAATATTTCAATGAATATTTATTTCTTGAATGTCTAGGCATGATGACACTGAATCATATGCACGAAAAGAATTTTTATAATAACAAAAGATATGGTTTTCTTAGTATGCATAAATTCAACAATATTCCTAATGGTTATATGCTTAAAGTATCAAAACTTATAGAATATGAACAACCATTTTACGCCATTGTCATTGACTGAATCATTTTTACTACCAAGAATGCCACCATTTTCAATAAGTTGCATTCTTTTTTATGCATTATGAATAATGTAATCACTTGTTATTGTCGATGGTGCTTCACAATTCTCTTCTTGACCATTTAAACATGAGTTTTGTCAATAGTATGGATGATCCATTTTAAGGTAAGCATGATTTCCACAATAAATACACTTATGCAAACTACTTGGGTGCCTCACAAAAGGCTTAAAGATGCAAGATGGACATGCATTGTATCCATGAACACTAAGACTAGTTAGTGTGCCATATGCAGGAAGATCGTGTATGGAAAACAATACATAATCTCTTAAAGTAAACATCAAATGTATATGAAGTCACACTTTTCTTTCCTGGTATAATCAATGAAAACATCAAGAAAAATGGTTTGGTTACTAACCTTGGAGGCAAGTTATAATTGATCAAAAATGCTAGCCAAGTTGACCATTTATTGCACTGATCTAAAAATGGGTTCACCCCATCTAGAGCTAAACCCAACCTTATATTACAAGGATATTGGGAAAAATGGGGCCATTTGTTGTCAAATTACATCCACATCTTATAATCAACCACATAATGTTGTTTCCCATCAGTGATCTTATTTTGGGCATGCCATTGCATAAGCTCAACAATGTCTCGACAACTATACGTTCGATGTAACCATGGGATTACTGGAAAGTGGTGAAGAACCTTTCTAGGCACTGAATTTGATTTCAACCCCGGTCTATACCTCGGTTCTTTACATTTTGGACATTTGGTCTCACATGCATGATATTTGTGAAATAATACACAACCATTCACACATGTGTGGATGTTCTCATACCTTTTAATCCTATATTATTAATTTTTGTTTTACATGCACTTTCTTTTGTCTGCAATGTGGATTCAGGTGGTAACAATTGATGTAACAATGCCAATAACTCATCAACACTATCATTTTTCCAACCATGCATTGTTTGAAAATTAAGAGTTACAAGGATTGTTGTCAAATGACTTAACTTGTAGATACCATACATAGGTTTTGAATCATCCTACATCAATTTGTTCGTGTCACCCTTCAAACCCTCATTCATCATTCTATAAATTTCAACCCCTTCATCTAAGATTGTTTCCTCTTCATCTGAATATTTTTCCTCTTCATCTATGTTTTGTGCCTCTATGTCTCTCATGCTTTGCAATGGTATACTATCTGGACAACTATTTTTAGGGAAAGGGATTATACCGCTATGACCAAATCTAAACATATGTTCAAATATAAATTTTCTTCTTCTCATATTCCCACCAAGATAATTTTTACATGGACATGCATATTTCTCCAAGCTCTTCTCATTGGCTATTCTCTCATCATGTGTATGGTATTAATTTGTTGACAAAAATGGTCATTGAATCACCTTCAATTTTATGGATTCAATTATAGCATCAATATGTTAATATTACTTTCTACTCTTTTCATCTATCTCATGTTGAATTGAAATGCAATATCAAAACCAATTCCTAGAGAGAGAGAGGGAATTTTAAGACTTAATTTTTACACTTTCCATTGAAAAATGTTTACGAGGTTACTATATGGTAAGGAAAATGCATGGAAACAAGATTTCATTTCCCTAGATTATAATTTAGGACCCATCATTTAGAAACCTCCCAACCATTTAAAATCATATCACTTCCTAGATCATATTTGATATACCTTTCCCAAACTTTAGTTTCCTTTCATAGAAACCTTTAAAGACAAACCTTAAAGCATTTTTAGTTTCTTATAGGGACCAAAAAATAGAGTTTTGGAAGATAATATTTCAGCTATTGCAAAGTGTTATGATGTATCCAGGGATTCCCTCTAGGTCCATGCTGTGGGTACATAGGAACGTGGCTAAAATATTACACTAATTTTACACTAATACATAGGAATGTGTCCAAAATTTTACACTATTCCTAAAATAACAAAGTAAATAGGAGTGCGCACATCATAGGGAAGGGATATGAAGTATTTCTCATGATAGGGGATAGGAAAAGATAGAGTAACTAGGACACTAAAAATAATTGTGTATTTGACCTAGCTTCATTGGAAATATGCTTATGTGACAATGCTAACTCCATCCTCACTTCCTACTAGAAATACACACAACAATAATCGTTGTTGTATTGATTTGCAATCTTTCATCCACATTTGTCCCCATAATATTATTTTGAGGAAAGGCTGACTAGAATGTTAAGAAATAGGCTACTCATACTTGATCCAACTTTTGTCATACATTAGGTCTGAACACAAGTTGTTTTGACCCATAAAATTCAAGCATATCCATGTAATTCTTAATCCATAGAAAAAACCCTTTAACACATATGAGAACTGGTTTCAAAGCTACTAGAAATACACCCAGATATGGAAATACCCATTTATGGACATGCCATTACCATCCAGTGACCTTGTGGTTTATTATGGGCATGCCTTACCGGCCAAATTTTACACTAATTGTGCCCGAAAATTTACACTAATACATAGGAATGTTCCCAAAACTTTACACTAATCCTAAAATAACAAAGGCAATAGGAGTGCATTGATCATAGGGAAGGGATATGAAGTATTTTTCATTATAGGGGATAGGATAATATATTGTAACTAGGACACTAAAACTAATTGTGTATTTGACCTAGCTTCATTGGAAATATGTTTGTGTGACAATGCTATTTCCATATTTATGAAGATGTACTTTGAGTGGGAATGAATGAACCACAAGGACCCTCGAGACCAATACCTATGAGCACAAAAGTACTTGGAGGACCATCTAACCCTAGTATTGGTCCATGATACCATCAAGAGAAATACCAAGTGGCACAAGTCAAAACATGAAGAAGACCTTTGTACCATAAAAGGATTAAAGCCAAAGGGTTAAAGATGAAAAAGAATTAAACCCTAATGTCAACTCCTAAATATGTGGAACCAATTCAAATGTTTGATAGCCTATGAAAAAAGGACAATTGCAAATCATTTTTAGATTCAAATTCATCACTTGAATGCTCTTTTTTTGGACTGAGTCAAATTCATGAATGAGATTATATTCATCTTTGTTATGGAAGGAAATTTGTGACTAAGTTCTTTCTTTTGTTTTTCCACTTTCCCTAGTGTGGCGGCCTAGCCTTCTAGGGTTTCTCCATCCACAGATTATATTCCATGGTGGTGTTCATGGGAAGAAACTTCCAGTGCTCTCATATTCATTAGCGATCATAGCAAGCAACAAAAGGTTACTCTCTTCTTCGCTGGTGTTCACATGAAGCAACAAAGAGGTTTCCATATTCTCGCTAGTATTCATAGGAAGCAACATAAGGATGCCATATCTTCGGTGGTAGTCTCGGGAAGTAGAAAAATGTTTCCCTAACCCTCTTTGTTGGTCTCCATTGAGAGAGACATCATACAACAGGTTATTGGCAGCATCCAATAGGTCACAAGAAGCACTCAATAGATCTCAGAAAACAGGTTAATGATCTGGGGAAGAAGGTTGATTTTCTTGGGAAGCATGTTAATGGCCATGGGATGTAGTAGTAGGGATACCACATGTGGCTAGGGTTTGCAACAAAATGCTACTATAGGACTCAACATTAGCTTACCCTCCACATGGTAACAATAGCAGCTAGCCTACTAGGGATTCCTTGACTTTGGAAAATTTTTGTACATTCATATCAGAATTCTGAGATCAAGTTTTATTCTTTCATGTACCAACTCATTCATCTCATTTAGAGGATGAATTAATAAATCTTTTGTTTTTTTTTTCCTTTAAAGGTTTCCCCGTGAAAATTCATGTGTTCAATTGTGTGATGCTTGGTTAACTACTGTACTTGTATTAAAATTCAACATATCCATGTAATCTTGAATACACAGAAAAAAAATCCTTTAACACATAGGAGAATTGTTTTTAAAGCTACTAGAAATACACCCAGATCCAGAAAATTCCCCTTTATGGGCATGCCTTACCAGCCAATAATATTGTGGTTGATTATGGGCATGCCTTATTGATGCCAACCCCACCTTGTTGGCATGATTTTTCCACCTTTGAGATCAAAAACATGAACTTCAAAGCATGGAGGGACTTTAATCCCTTCCTAGAAGAAAAATTGTTATGTTAAACCTTCTTCTGCAACCCTAATCCTTCCATTTTTAGGTTTCCGCAACTATCTATTTCACCTTCCAACTTTCCACAATTTTCTGTTTCCGCACCACCCTTTCTGCATGCTCTCTTCTGCAACAGGATTTCCACATTCACCTTTTCCACAATGCAGAATGCAAGATGCTACTTTACAACATTTATTTTTTTAATTGAACTTCCGCAATTAATTGTGGCTGCAATAGTCTATCTTTCATGCAGGTTGTGGAACTCGACTTGTCAGCTTTCCAAGTTCTCAAAATTTTAGACTTTTGGCTTTCCGATCCCACAAGCCTCTTCCAAAATCGTTGATCTACTATAGGATCGATGTTGACTGTTGATCAATATTTTGATGCTGATCTGTCATCAACCGTCACATATTTTGTGGAATGTTTTTTGGCCATTGATCTCTGATCAAGTGCAGAATTTCATTTTACTTTGTGGATCTACATTCCTTTGCCGCGAAACTTAATTACGAATGTTGATATTCTCTAAGATCTATCTCCACCGTATGATCTTAAGTTATCTAGGAGATTGGTTTAGGAGTATCTTGGGTGCAACTCCTATTTGCAAATTGTTCCTGAGCCATAGATATGTTCCTATGATGATCTCAACCATTAAACTTGTGCAAGCTTAAACCTTAATTATTATCGATCCTTGCAGTGATCGATCTACAGATCTCGAACCTGCAACAAGGTTAATTTGAGATAAAACCCATTCACAAATTCTTAATAATCAAATTCTTCCTTCGATTGATTAGAGAATCGATCAATCAATCTCTTTTTTATTCACTTTCAGAAACCCTAAATTCACATGCAGGATTATCATTCATTAACACGGGATTTAACTAAACATTCAATTCATGAATTCATACAATTAGATAGAATTGAATTTACACACACATAGATTATGCCAAAATAGGATTTTTCATTCACATGCTAAAAATGTACATACAAATTTATTTCAAAACCTGTGTTCCAATCTCCTTGGGCCTGATACATCTTTAAATGGCCTTTCTTGAGCCAGATTTTCTTTGTTCTGGCTACTTCTCTTTCTCCTATATGTCTATCTCTGTCTCTTCTATCTTTTCCTCCTAGGATTACATACATACATATATATACACACACACAACAAGATTCATGAACCATTCTAGTTCATATCCATAATCCACTCAATAATCCCTAATCTTCTGCTAACTAATCCTAATTACAACAAATCTTGTAAACTATCATATGACTCGCTACCATTAGATGAGGGATTTGTTACAATGACTCACCAATTGACCCAATGACTCACTCATCCTCTTAGTGACTCACCATATATATAAAATCAAATAAAGAATAGGTTTATTTATAATGCAATGGTTCAAATAACATCAATTTAGAATTGAATACCCCTTCCAGGCTTGATCCAACATTTAACTTGGAATTTGAATGGAGAGCAAGATGCTCCTGCATCAGACATTCTAGGAAGAAAGAAATATGACATCGTGGTCATAATATTCCATATTTAGTATGCCTTGATCCCAAACCTTTTTCTGTAACTGATCATCCATCTCATCATGTTGTTCTGTCTTTGTCATCTTCAATTCTCCTGGTTTCCAAATTTTCTGTTGTAATGCTCCACTACCTTTGCTTCTACAATCTTTTTCTGTCATCCGTCCTCTACCATTGTTTTGTCTATTTTCTATGATGATGTAAATATTCATTGTTTCTTCATGCCTTCTTTGAGATATCTTCACCATCAACAACCTTAGTTCTTCAATCTCCATGTCCAATCTATCATTTGGTTGGTACACCTGCATCTTCTTCTGTTGAAACTATTGTTGTCCTTTTGACTCTCTGCTGCTATCCACTAAATTACAAGATAATTTAATGTTTTGACATTGTATTTTTCTAATTCTGCTATCAAACATTAAGCAGTCACCATTATCAATCCTTGTATTAATCAACCAATCTTCCATCATTTATAACTCTTCATCATATTTCCTAAGGTTAGAAAAAATTTCTTTGTCTCTATTAGCCAATTCTGCAACAGAAAATTCCTTCAGGTACTGATCACCCCTTTGAGAAAATATAGTCTCTTCCTTGTTGGGCCAAATTAACGTCATTTTAATTCCGTTGTAGTAGTTTCCCAACCATTTAATTTGTCAATCCGAGGTTCGTAGGATTATGAAGCACATCCAAAGTATATGCAGGACTGAAGCGAAATTAAGCTAATATAACCCCCCTTAAGCTGAAACACGTAATTGCTAATCTAATGCAGGAAGATGAAACACACAGCTGAAAGTAAATTGCATAAAATAAAGACAACATATGAAGAGCAACAAGACAACACATGTGAGCTCACATTAACAATAAATAAATCTTAATTTACATCACAAGAATCAATGACAAATCATGAAAGCATCAAATCCAATATTATGAACAAAAGCTAAGAATTCCCTTATCCATATTACAAAGTCAAGACTAACTTCTACAATCTACCATCTATCTCTGATCTATATCCTATGATTAATCAAGATTCTAGATCTAAGATTAATGAAATAAAGAGAGAGCACTATTTTTTATACATGAAGGAGATAACCATCTCATAATGAGAGATCCATTATTCTCTCAACCACTCTCAACTAATTTCCTATTATTACAAGATATGATCCCTTCAAATCCACCACAAATTCTCCACATGTCTCTCATAAATCCTAGATATTATATGCCAACCAAATATCCATGATCTTCTCCTTGGAATATTATTTGAATAACTATCTCTTGAAATGGTGGAGGAGATATTCATGAAGTATTTTCTTTGAATTAATCCTTCACATATTCCTACACATTAAAAATCCCATCCATATTTGAGATATTAGTGAAAAACATGTTAATTTTCTAATATTTAATCATAAATTCACTTATAATACTAAAATAAATAAAGTGGAAATAATAACGTGAAACCCACATATATGTACGGAAGTGGTATGATAAAAGGTTAATGGGACGATGAAATGTGAGGAATAGTGGGAGATAAAGTGGATGAAAATGTGACATTTCTGAGTCTCAACATACTCCCCAACTGAACTTGTTGCATGTCCTCATGCAACCGTGTATGGATCTTCTCAAGAACTTTTACTTGGCTTTGATTGATGATGTCTTTTTAACAGTGAATGTTTCTAGGGTGTGAAATACATGAGTAGCAACTAGAATTTCCTTATGGTTGGTTCTTGTGTGACAACCATGAATATAAAAAATGTTGGTTCTTGTGTTAACAACATCCATTTCATAATGTGAAATGCATGAGTAACAACTAGCATTTTCCTTATTGTTGCTTCTTGTGTGACAACCATGAATACAAACAATGTTGGTTCTTGTGTTAACAACATTCATTTCGTTATTTATTTTCTAGCTGCCATACTCTCACTAGAAATGATAAGCTATTAATGTGCATAAAAAGAATCATTGTGCATAAGAAATCCTTTTCTTTGTCTTTATGGATCATGCCAATATGTATATCAATGTGTATGAATCAAAGTACAATAGAGGATTTGTAGGAAAACAAATTCTCATGAATGGTAAATGAGATGAAAAATGGTTGATGGTGGTGAAAAGAATGGAATGATAGTAGTGAGTATATATTGAATATAATTCCCCCTCCCCAACTGATGTGGTTGCATGTCCTCATGCAACTTAGCATGGGTTGTGAAATAAATAGAGCATGGTGAGGGAATTTTCTAAATTATGCATTGCTAGCATGTAAGGAATTGCATTATTAAAGTTTAGAAAATAACATACCCCCACTTACCCCAAAACATAGATGAACGATGCAATAGGAATGTAGCTAATGCCACTGGATCGTGGAATGTTTCGCTGCTGCTGGATCCTGGGAAGTGAAGGAATCGGAACTGCTGCTGCTGAATCATGGAGAATATGTCACGGATGCATGATAAAAAATGTAATTGTAAATGTTGCTACAACTGTAACTGCTGGAACTGTTGTAATGTGAAGTGGAGGAATCTAAACTATTGCTGATAAATAATGGAAAATGTGGAAGGAAGAAAGTGGAAGTGTGGTACACTCATAGATCTAAAGTCATGTTTCTGCAACTACTGATGGAGTCATGAAAAAGAATGTATAGTCTTCACCTGCTACAAAACCCTGTGGTACAGTTCTAATCATGTGAATGTATGTATCGAGGTCGAGCATGAAGATAAATCATTGGATTACCAGCCATTGATGAATGCCGTTAACCAATGCAAGGGAGCTCACCAGTGATTTCAATGAGTGCCAAGGTACCCAAGTACATCTTACGAAGTGCGAATAAATGTGCTGATGTTGAGCCACTTGCAAGATATGATGATAAAGGGACATTGATGAATTCCCATGATTGTTAGCGAGAGAACTTGCCATTAAGGCATGCAAGCCTCCAGGTACTCAAAATGAGCTCTATTCTATATCCCAAATGAGGTGGTGTGGTCGATGGGGCAAGAATTGTTGAAAGACGGGCCTTAAGAAATCCCACATCAATCAACGTGAGTTGGTATAAAAATATTGGTAGGACTATAAGTGAAAAGATCTCACAGTCAAGCAGTGGATATGGCAAGGCTATGTAGTCATGGAAAGGGAGCTGGATTTATTCAGAAGGAAAACTGGAATGGAAAAATGAATTGAAAAAGATAAAGGGATGTATGCAACTCAGAAATATAGGTATGTGGAGTCATGATAGTTAAGGCAATGAAATAGTGGACTCCAGTATGCCAATGACTAATGTGCCTTGAAGGAGAAATGTGGGTAAACATTCATGACACAAATGTGTTTATGAGTGGTTTCTGTGTAACAATAAACACCATAATGTTTATGGTGAGTAACGACTCCTTCAAGCTATCTATCAAAGCATGTTTTTCAAAAGTTTTGTGATTCTTGAAAAATCACTTTAGCAGCAAAATGCGATCATCTTTAATCCTGAAACAAAACTTAGTACAAATTCCTACATGAAACTTAGTAGTGAATATGCATTGAATATAATTCCTCCTCCCCAACTGATCTAGTTGCATGTCCTCATGCAACCTAGCATGAAACTTATGAGAAGTTCATAAAATAAAACATATCATGCAGAAAGAAGTACATAAGCTGCAAAGAAAATGTCAGGAAGAAATAAAATGTGTTATACCCATTTCCATTGCACTCCTTGTTTGTCATTTGATTGCTACTTGAAGTGACTTGAAGAAAACAATTTTAGCGCTAATCATAAAAGCAATTCTAGGAAAAATGAAAACGTCCATTTGCAACTTTATTTTTGTTTTGGTTGTTTTATTTTTTATTTTTTTTATTTTTATATATTTTTTTATTTTTACTTTTATTTTATTTTGCAAAATTTATTTTTTATTGATTTCTTTTTATAAAACAAAAGAAATAATTTTTATAATTTTATATATTTTTCTTGTTTTTGTTTTATTTTTACAACACAGAAATAAAAATGGCAAAAACACTCAAGATAAAATTTACCCGATCTTCGTTCCTGGGCATTCAACATTAATGTCTAGGCTCCTTAACAAAACATTTAGAATTTAAAAATTTTAATAGCTGTAACAGCCAGTTGCAACATCAGATAGATGCCACAAGTGGCTGCAACAACTAGCTGCGAAAGCCAGCTGTAACACCCAGCTGCAACACCCAGCTGCGACAGGTGGCTACAACAACCAGCTGTGACAATGAGCTGCAACACCCAGCTACAACAGCTAGTTGCAACACCCGGTTGTGACAAGCAGATGCAACAACCAGCTGCTACAATGAGCTGCAACAACTCAGAAACTTTCTGCGTTGTGAGAAAATTAGTTAATTGTGTAATTTTATGAATTTAAGAATCAAATATCCTGGAAACATTGTCAACGAGGCATGCTTTTAAAAATTTTGTGATTCATGACAAACCACTTCAACAACAAAATTGACGATCTTTGAACCTGAAAAATGTTAGTACTAAACCTACAATCAAACTTGTGAGATTATTGTAAAATGTAGGAATTAGTACAAAGGCAAGCAAATTGAATTTCAAAAATAAAGTACATTTTTACCTCTGGCTTTTGTGTGCTATTTTTCCCCTTTCAAACTGCATGCATTTTCTTCATTAACAGCTTGCATCTCATCTCTATTTTTGTGCAACATACAGTAACTTGCAGGCATTAGTATCAATGTCTAGTGGGGATTTCTTATGAGCGCATGCATTATTCTTCATTAGCTGTGAATATTCAGAACCTTATTTCAAGACTGGCAATTTTCTCCCTGCCTAGAAGCACTTTACACCACAATGCGGCCATTATCTCAACCATGTATGCATTTATTTGCATTTTTTGCGCGCCTGGAAGTATTTTAGTGTGTGTGTTTCTCCTCCTTTTGCAGGATTTTTGGATCGAGCGGGCATTAACTAGGGTTGAGAGCATATATCCTTGCCTGTAGCGAGAATTTATGGAACTCTTCAATCGTTTAGGAAGGAAACTTAAGCTAAGATTTTCTTGTTGCATCGACACATACCCTCATTCATCACTTCACATGAACGTTGTAGACTGTAGATGACAATGAAGTAATACTGAATGCATGCCTCGCTAAGTATTCATTGCATTGTTAATTTTCTTAATGCTAAAAAAAAAATGGAGAAACAATTTTGATAGTGAGTTCCTTTCTGCCAGCAATATTATTCACATAGATTGTTCCCAACGTTGTCACTACGGTAATCAATATAATTTCAAAGTAAAAAATTCATTTGGAAGTGGAACACAATTGAAAATTGTCATTTTATCAGAGGTACTGTTGTAAAGGTTCCTTTCAATCGATTATCATAAAGTGCTTTTATCTCTACCAAATACCCAAAATGAATGCCAAATCCATCGTGAGCACATCCTTCATTGTTCCAATAAAATTATGTCTCATTTCCAAATTTATTGTATTTTGCATGGGCTAAAAAAAATTTACTGAATAATAGATTCCCATAGTTCCATCTCACAAAGAACTTCCTCTTATCCATCACCCATTACTCCTGTATTATGTTGGATAAGAACGAGAAGTAATTTCTTCAATTGTGTAGGCGTCAACTGAGTGACTCAAGTGATTTCTGGTACATTTGACAGTTCTTTTGAGAATGGGGCAGCTGCATACTTTTTGCAAATAAGGAAAAGAATACATAGCTCATGCAGCAGTTATCAATATCAATAACCATAATAACCACAATAAGAAGTGAGTAAAGAAAGGATGCCTCTCTAATTTCTTGGTTGTTCTAGATGTGCCATTTTCTCTACTACAAATAGTGTCACAACATACTTGCCATATCTCCTCACAATCCTCTCAAACAATAACATAATGAAATGCATGTTGGAGAATTAGTCATTCACCATATTCACCACATCAGATTTTGTAAAACGTTATTTGTGCAAATGATTTTTTATATGTACTACATTGGAAAATCGACCATCCTGAAATATGGCATTTGCATGTCCATAAAAATGTGAACTTCTCTCAAACAAAGTCTAATTTTCACAAACCGCTTATGATTCAGCTAAATGAGACCCTTATACACAAAACCCATGTTTTAGATTTTTAAAATTCATCACGGTTTGCTCACAAATTGCAGCTGAAGTTGATAGTCTGCAATAATTAACAGAAAGTTTTGGATTGATAATTTTAGGTTTGTAAATGGTTTCGTTCTAATCGTTATCACCCTAGCCATGAAAATCATGCAAAAAGATAATATCAAAGGAGAGGATCAGGGAGCAGAATGTAAGCAATGAATGTTTAAACATTTTTTTTTCTTTTATCAGGCAGAATGAATCAGATCTTTTATTGTGAAATCAACTTTGGAATGCTGTAAATCAAATTGATAACTAATCAAAGGATATATGGGATTTAGTTGTTACAACCACAAGAGGAAAAATATTTTTATTCAATTGAGCGCACAAATTCTAGAAGTAAATCTTGTATTAGAAGTAGATCAAATCCAAGATACGAGAAGGTAAATATTGATCACAGAAATTGTGTTAATGGTTACGATTGTTGCAATTATCTCATTCATAATTCTCCCTTCCAGATATGAATCTAAAATAGAATTCCCATTTTTGGATATGAATCTAAAAATGGATGTGCTTACTTTATCACGTCTCTCCCTCTCAACTTGCATTTATTTTTAAAACTTATGAGAGCCGGCATTCCAAACTTTGGCAAAAATTCTGATTGACTATTTGGCTTGGGGTAAGAATGGAAAGCATGGGAATTTGGCCAGCAATCATAGAAATCCATTGTCCATAGAGCCGAGCGATGTAAAGCAATAGATTTGGATCTCAGCTTGTATAAATTTGCAAAATTGCTTATGTTGTTCTTTTTTGTTCAATTGAAACTGTACATTTAAAGTTGCTTTAGTTTAATTGTGGTTGCAAGGTTAATTTCCAGGTATCCATAGGATGAAGGAAAAGAGATGGCTGCAACTCTAACTGAGGAGAAGCTTATAGGCTTGACACTTCTTAAGCTGTTGTTTCAACTAGGAGTTTTTTTTGTTTCAATTTGGAGTTGTAGCTATTAAAATTTCATCGACTGTTTTAGTTTAAAATGAATTTGCCACATGAAATTTGTAGGCTAGTTTTATTTTAAAAAAATTGAATTTTTTTTAGCAAATGGAGATAATGATTGGAAAATAAAGATGAAATCAATTAGGTATGTTGCAAACATTAATTTATTATTATTGAAAAATTTAGAAAACATCCTAATCTCTTGTGTTTCAGCTACAGTTGTTACAGCTTATGTGTTTCAACTGAAAAAGCGTGTTTCAGCCACAGCTATTACAAATCCTGTTTTAGCTCAATGCGCCTACTGTTTTAATTGTAGATCGAAGGATGGAGGCTCTATTTTTTTTTTAATTTAAGAAAATCAAAGAAAAGAACTTTCAAAATTTTATTTTGCAAATTTAAAAAAAAATTATGAGCAAATGAAACAAATTGCAAATGAAAGATAGAGTAGGCAGATTTTTTTTTCATCCGTCAACAGTAAGAATTTTTCTCGAAATCAATTTAGTCATCCTATTTATGATCCTTACGATTGCACGAAGCGTGGAGGAGAGCATACTTATTCTAAGTGAAAGTAAAAACTGAAAATAAAATCCTACCTACTCTATGCTAATTGGGAACTAGAAAGCTGTTATGTGTAGTTAAATATCTAGTGTAGCCATTCACGTAACAACAATAAGAATATGTTCAGTGTTAATTTTGTAAATAGAAGATGAGGATAAACAGAAATGTGTGAAATTAATTGTTGTGGCTATGAATTGTCTATAAAAAAAGAAAAACTAAATTGTTCTAACCTAGTACTCGCTTGAAACCATCGTCCAATAGGGCTTTCGTAGGCATGGTTTTCACTTCTTAGATCATGCTGTAACTCCTCTTGGTCCTCCTCAATCTCCCATTCACATGATTGTTCTCCATCAAATGTGCAAGAATCTTTGTATGGTAATTCTTCATCTATTTCTGGAGGAGTAATTAAGCTCTTGGCTGTTGTTAGGATCTCTTCTTCGAGAGAAGAGGAGATCCCTACTTTCGCAAGGATCTGAGTGAGCTGTTCCAAGCTCAAACTTATTGTTAAATTATTTTGAAAAAGGGATTCTTACAGCACCCAAATCTAAAAGAAAAATTTAAATAAACACTCTTAAAAAAACACTTTGTACAAAAAAAACAATTACTCTTCACAGTTGCGAGAAAACACACTTGCTAAAATTGAAATTTACCCTTGCAGAATTGAAACACTCTTTGCATAAATTGAAATTCACACTTGCAGAATTGAAACACTCTTTGCAGAAATTGAAATTCACACTCTAGTGTATGCTTGCAGAAAATTAAACTAAACTTCAATCCATCGTGCTTCCTCGGCAACGGCGCCAAAATGTTGGGCCGAATTAATGTTGTTTTAATTCCATTGTAGTAGTTTCCCAACCCTTTAATTTTTTAATCCAAGGTTCATAGTCTTACAAAGCACATGCAAAGTATATGCAAGACTGAAGAGAAATTAAGCTAATCTACCCCCCTTAAGCTGAAACACACAATTGCTAATCTAATGCAGGAAGATGAAACACACGACTGAAAGTGAATTGCATAAAAGAAAGACAACATATGAAGAGCAACAAGACAACACATGTGAGCTCACATTAACAATAAATAACTCTTAATTTACATCACAAGAATCAATGACAAATCACGAAAGCATCAAAGACAATATTATGAACAAAAGCTAAGAATTCCCTTCTCCATATTACAAAGTCAAAACTAACTTCTGCAATATACCATCTATCTCTGATATATATCCTATGATTAATCAAGATTCTAGATTTAAGATAAATGAAATGAAGAGAGAGCACTCTCTTTTATACATGAAGGAGATAACCATCTCATAATGAGAGATCCATTATTCTCTCAACCACTCTCAACTAATTTCCTATTATTACAATATATGATCCCTTCAAATCCTCCACAAATCCTAGATAAGATATGCCAACCAAATCTCCATGATCTTCTCCTTGGAATATTATTTGAATAACTATCTCTTGAAATGGTGGAGGAGATTTTCATGAAGTATTTTCTTTGAATTAATCCTTCACATATCCCTACACATTACAAAGCTCATCCATATTTGAGATATCAGTGAAAAACATGTTAATTTTCTAATATTTAATCATAAATTCACTTATAATACTAAAATAAATAAAGTGGAAATAATAAGGTGAAACCCACATATATGTATGGAAATGGTATGATAAAAGGTTAATGGGATGATGAAATGTTAGGAATAGCGAAAGATAAAGTGGATGAAAATTGACATTTCTGAGTCTCAACATTCCTTTGTCATGACAAATTTCTTCCCCTATCTGTCAGCAACACCACTATCCAAATATGCAAGTGTTCTCTTTTGTTTATCTCCATGAGACCATGTCATCTCCTCCTTCAATCCCAAAAAAACATCTGGCTTTGGTCCATGTCAAGAATACATGGATACTCTCATTCTTCTTCTTTTACCTATGGGACAACCTCATAGGGTTCATCACATGTTATTCCTGCAGATATACACGATTCATTAATTTCAAAAATATTGAAATTTTTATCTCCCATTGAATTTATTATCACCATATTCTCTTGCTAATTTGAAATCTCCCAAGAGTTCATGAGACTTTCAGCTAGTCCCTCTTCTACACCATCTTCTTCTAAGATGATTTTATGTTCTAGTAAACAACAATGAACATATTCTTCTATAAATGGTATAATTTTTATTTTTACTTTTTTCCTCAATGCATCCATCCTATGCTTCACAACCTGCATAGACATGTATGTTAAGTTTTCTTCAATACCTATAGTCATACACCAATAATCAGTTTAAAAAACATGAGACTCTGAAGTCCCTGTTGATATTTCCTATGGAATCCCCCTGTTGTGTTGGTCCGAATACAACATCAATATGTCACCAACACCTATTTCTCCAATGGTCTGATATACAAGTTGTATACACTCTTCAACTCTCTCCTTCACCAAAAATACAATTTTGATCATGCCTTGTAGAAATGTCTTTGCACATTTCTTTTTCTTCCTTCATCTTCAAATCATCTTCAACTAACTGTGTTCCTCCATCAAGCAACTCATAAATGAGTTCCTTTTTCCACAATACTTCAGACCTTTCTTCCTTTGAGAGACTATCTTCATCACATTTGAATTCATCAAATTTTAAGATAGCCTCAAAGGACTACCCATAATTTACAACAAAACCTACAATCACTAACAAATCATTAGTCTAAAAAACATAAGACCTTTTGGTCTCATTTGGCCTCATAGTCATATCCTCCATAAGTTTATCTTTATTATTTATAGAATTTATGAGACTCTCAATTGGTCTCTTTTTTTTTGCTTCATCATCCTCTCCAAGCAAAGGACCCTATTCAAGTTCACAATATGAAACCTCCATCTCAGATTCAACTTCTCTAAGTTCCTTCTTCAATTCAGAAAACATCTTTTGTTGTAGCTTCACCTGAAGTGAATTCCATCTTACCTCCCTTTTCATGACCCCACTATTTGTGCCAGAAATTGTTTCCAAGGATAAAGAAACAAGCCAACACACACTCAAACAAAACTTAATAAAGTGAAATAGGTTTTAGAGTTTCTGATGTATTTTCTTGGTTATAAACTTTGGGAACAAGCAGGGAATACACTCATGAGAAAAATAATAAATAAATCATAAGCAAAAGAAGATAAAGATGCATAATATATTAAACAAGATCCAACAGAACACAATGTTGAGGTTCACTCATAAAAGACAAGCATCACCAACATATAAACATAAACTAGTAATGAATATATCATTTAAGCAACTAAACAAGCTGAACAATGAAGCCAACATAGAAACTGAAGGTTTAAAAGTGTCATATATCTCATAGTTTTATCGTCAAATGCATACAAGAGTTTTGATACTTAACTGATGAATAAGTCTAGAGACCTCCTGAAGCTCTCCCAAAATCGAACCCTCTCAATGACTTTCTAACCTCTCTAAATACTGTTCTTTACAAAATCAGTTAGGGATCTAACCCTAACTGCATTTCATCAACTCGATGAGATAAAGTAAAATGTACAATATTACAAAACATGATATTTTCTAAAAATAGTAAACAGTAACTAATATGTTTCTCAAAAAGATAACAAATAACTGATTGAACAACTGACTCATAAGTCCCTTGCTGCCTCAGCAAGCAAAGCTATACCATCAAGTGCCTGAACTTTCTTCCTAGCTCGCCTCTACTCCTCTTCCAAGTCAGCTATCCTTTTGGTGAGCTCCTCATTTTTCTACTGCAAGTCCTTGACTGTCTCTTTCAACTCTATGCATTGCAATTCAGTGGTTCTTTTTTTCTTTAGAACCTCTTTAGATACTACTGTGAGCTCCTAGAAATGTTCATTAACATCCTATAGATATTCTCTAAGCCTTCTATTTTCCATCATCAGCCCCTCATTGATCTCTTGCATATAGTTCATCTGCTGTTTGTACTACTTAATAGTTTTCTGCAAGTTTTCCTTATCTGAATCAAATGACTTTTCTGTCATAATCTCTTGTTCATAACTAGGCATCCAAGGTATGTCAAAATTCTTAAACATGTCTGCATTTTTGTTTAACAGGTTTGTGGAAATATTAGGAATCTTAGGATCTTTTAGAATACCTGCTTCCCTAAGTATGAGTTCATCTTCATCTTCCCATTCTTGATCTTCAACAGGAGGTATTTCAGCTTTTTCTTCCTGTTGTTGCTCTAAAAGTTCATCTCTTATTTCAAGAAATATGGAAGACAATTGAGGCTTAGGATGGCTTAACTCCTTTACTGACTGTGATGATCGTTTTACTTTTGTAGGTTGAGAATGTGAAGTTTTTGCAGCTGCTGTTTTCTTTCTTCTAATGCTCATTTCATCAATTTCTGGTTCTTTATCTGAGGAAATATCATCCAGGACAGTCACTTTTTGGGTATTCAATCTAGGATTGAGCAGCTTCTTCATGTTCAACCTTAGCTTATTCGTTGGCCTGGTTTTAGGCCTGCAATATGGGGCTATCACTTCAAGTTTTTTCTTCTTCCTATTAGGTTTGACTGTTTTGATTTTTGAAGTGGAGAATTCTCTGCATGTTTCAGCCTTATCTTCAGCTTTAGTAATAGGCTGATCTTCTTCTAATAAATACCCTTCATCATCTGACAAAATGGTAATAGGACTCCTCTGCTTGGTCTGCAACTCTTCTTCATGCATAGCAACCTCCTCTGGAAGAGCAGCTTTAACTTCATTGGAAAATTATGCTGGTGTCAAATGTTTCAAAGGCTGCACTTCTTCTTCTGTAAACAATGAATACTTGCCTTTAACACCAGCTGAAGGCATTTGAGTTTTAGTCTTCACAAGCTCTGAGTCTCTTTTAGGCTTCACATCCTCTTTGTCTTCAATTTTTTTCTTTTGTTCTAATTTCCTTACAAGGATTTTCCCTTTATCTGCATGCTTCCTGATTTGTTGATCTTCTTGTTTCATTTGAAAACCTGACCAGAATAGGAAAAAATCCCAAGTTTTTCTTTCAGCTTGCAGGACAGCGCTAATGATCAACTTAATTAATCCATGGTGAAAAATTGATTGTGAAGAATGGTCTATATGCCCTTTGACTCTGTTGGACATCTTCTGTAGGCTTTTGTACAGGAAGAAGGGAAGACTCATCTTGGACACCCCCACCATATGCTGCAAAAATCTGAAGTGGTATTTATAAACAAAAGCATATCTGCCCTCACATGTTATATAACTCTTCAGGATTCTGATAGGTTCGACCCATTCCATTCTAAAGTTCTGGATTAAAATGCCTTTGTTCCAATCTGGAGTAACAATTAGTAATAAATACTTCTGATCTTCAAAGGTGAAGGGCAGTTTCTTAAACCACATTTCCCCTTCATTATTAACTCCTATATTCTCTGCTACTAGCTCTAATGTCAATATGAACTTCAAAGTATCAAACACCACCATATCATATTTGTAACATTGTGCAAACCTACAAGAAACTTCAGAATTGTAACCATTTATTTTCTTGAAGAAGTTCAGCTAGCCAGCCTATTGGAAAAGTTCAAGACACTCAGGGAGTTTCTCAATCCAATTCATATCAGTAGGTTCAGCTCTATTCACCTTGCCACTCTTACCCATTTGTCTGCAATAGCTGGAAATTGTATGGCTTCTAGGGTTCGATTGATGACCTGAGAGATACTGTTTCTTCTTCAAACCTCATAGGCTTCAATAACTTGTCTTCCTCAATCTTCCTTGAATGATTCTTTTAGTTTACCAATACGGTCACAGGTATAAGTGATCTAGGACCTTCAAAGTACTCCATCCTACATAATAAACCTTTTAATAATACCAAAATTAAACCTTGAACCCTTCTGGTACCACCTTATGAACAATTTTCTGCACAGTAAGAGTTTGCAAATATGATCTCAGCTACAAGTTTCTCAGAGTAACTGAAAACTGTTGATGAAAACTAGGTATTATGCACACTGCTCATTCAAATATTAGACCTTCTTTGTACTATATAATGAAGATCCCTGTGTTGTAATGACAAGAAAAACAACCTCATGCTCTGTTCATTTTCCTGTTTCAACTTGACTTCAACACCAAATTAATCAGCTTTCTAGCATGCACTAAAACTAGGTCTTCAGGCTACCTTAAATGTTTGGTCCCTTCGCTACATTTTGCTCAAGTAACATGCTTATTTATGAAGTCTGGACATTATAAAATGCACATTTTTTTACATCACTATACTCTCAAACTTTGACAGGGTCATGCTCAAATGAAAAATGATATTTTTCAATATTCCCTCACCAGCATTGCTAATCTTCTTATTTCTTCGACAAACACATTTTTTAAAGCATATATTGACATTTGGCTTAGTCAATTTTGATAAAACAGCGTTCAGGAAGGAAACCCCAAATTAACAGACATTTCTGGGCATCCGCGGAATACCTCTTTAATGCTCAACTACAGTTGATTTAAGCCAGTCTTCGTGCTATTTAATTGCTGGATTGAAGTGAACAAGTGTCTTCCTGTGCTCAATTTGATTACAGGTGGTAGAATAAAAAAATCTCTAATCTCTAGGTAACCTCCAAAAAACCCCAACCGAGCTTTGAAACAGCATTTTCGGGCTTTTGGCCTAAATCATCGGTGCACTATGAGTTTTCAGCTTCGAAATTAAGATAGGGAATAACTGTCTTCTCATCAGAGTCGGTTTATTTGACTATCTGTCACGAGGAGCTGCATTATAACTGATGATGACCACGATCTTCCTTCACGTCATAAAACCACCTATTCTCATGATGATTCCTGAGATAGCACGTAGCAAACTCTTGAAAGCATGTGATTAGTCACTCACCATTCGAAATTATGCCAAAACCCGACTAAAAAATAAGAAAAATTATCAGTCGCGATATTCTTGTAGCGCTCCTTCATTATTTTCAAGCTCTTGCGCTACAATAATAACTTTTAACACTATTTTGGCGCTGTTTTACAACTTTTTTCCCTTTTGAATGCAGGTTAAGTGATGAACTATGCTTTTGGCATGTATTTGAATCATGTCTATACTTATAATATGATTTGTGAGTCCACCATGCAACATGATGACCTTTTTAAAACCCTTCAATAATCTATGGGATCAAAAAATAAAACAAAAAGTCTAAAAGCAAAAGCTCAAAATTTCACTTGAAAACTAAAAATCTTTTAAAGGAAGGAAAAAACCAAACTAAAGCAAATGAGTAACTTGGAATAAAATGCAAATCAAACAAAAATTAAAGAAAAAAATTACTGACTTAACACCCACCATACCTCTAGTTTTCTTCTTTAGCAACTTGCATATGCTTCTCAAAGCACAAAATGTCTTTTTCTAACTCTAGCAATTCTCTGCTACATCCTTCATGTCTTTCTTTCTTCTTTCTTGTGTTGTGGATTTTCTCTGAACCCTTGCAATGAACTTCAGTAGTATTTTTTTCTATCTCCCTCTCTTTTGTGAACTTCATCCTGTCCACTTCTGGACTTCTTTCCTAAGCCTCCCTCAACAAGTCTCCACACTTGTCTATTATACCTCAACAAGCTATCTCTCCTTGAGATTTTCCTTTTGGTATCTCTGGTTCTTCTCCTCTAAAAACTTTTGAGCATATCATTTGCTCTTATTTTTGGCTTTTGCATGTCCACTTCTCTTTTGAGAACATGCACTAGTCCTCTCTTTTCCAACCTCTGTTGGATTTCTCAGGTTCTTCCACTATTTCCTCTTTCCTCTTCTCAAGAACTTCTCTGGTCTTTGCTTATGTCAAATATTTCCTATATAACCAGAGTTAAATAAAAACATCAATCAGGACATACCTTTATAATTTCCACTTGTATAGTTGGCTGAAAATATCTCCATTGTTATCTTCAAAAGATCTTCTTCTTGATATTTTTCATATGCACTCTCCTTTCTTGTCTTTGGATTATATCCATTATCTACAATTTCTCCTAGTGCAGAGCCTATAATCCTCCTCCCCAATATCTAATATGATCCCTTGCACAATACTGAACATACACCCTCACAACTATCAGCCTTCAAATTCAATAAAAATTTGCAGAAATTCCTTACCTTTGCTTTCTTCAATTGCTCAAGAGTAGTTTAACTCAATACTCTTCCCATGCATCATAACTCCATGCTTATACCTATCAAATAATATCCTTCCAAAGGATTTCTTATGTAATCTCCTATGGCTAATCATCAAATTTAACCACACATCCTCTATCTGCAATCAATTATGAATACTCTCACTTGACTAACCCTCTAAATACAATTGTTAGTATTTAACTTCAAAATGAATTGAAATAAAAAATTTATTTACCTTTTACGCAGAATCCTTGTTCTGCTCTAATACCAAAATGATGCCAACCCCACCTTGGTGGCATACTTTTCCCACCTCTAAGATTAAACACATGAACATCAAAGCATGGAGGGAATTTAAACCCTTGCTGACAGCCATGCCATGTTAAACCTTCTTCTACAACCCTAATAATTTCCATTTTTAGGTTTCCACAACTATCTGTTTCACCTTCAAACTTTCTGCAATTTTTTGTTTCTGCACCACCCTTTTCACACACTCTCTTCTGCAACGGGATTTCCCTTTTCATCTTTTATGCAATGCGGAATGCAGCTTTACAACTTTTATTTTTTTAATTGAACTTCTACAATTAATTGCGAATGCAACAGTATATCCTGCATGCAGGTTACAGAACTCAACTTGTCAACTTTCCAAGTTCTTGAACTTTTGGATTTTTGCCTTTATTCTTCTGAAAGCCTCTTCTTGAACGGTTTATATACTGTGGGGTGGATCTTGACCACCGATCCCTATTCTGATGCAGATCTATCCTAAACTATTAGATATTTCACGGAATGTTTTCTGGTCGTTGATCTCTGATCAAGTGTAGAATTTCATTTTACTTTGTGGATCTACATCCCTTTGTTACGAAACTTAATTATGACCATTGATGTTCTCCAAGATCTATCTCCACCATACTATCTTAACTTATCTGGGAGATTGGTTTAGGAGTATCTTGGGTGCAACTCCTACTTGTGGAATTCTTCCTTAGCCATAGATATGTTCCTACAATGATATCAAACATTAAACCTGTGCAAAATTAAACCTTAATTATTACCAATCCTTACAGTGATTGATCTACAGATCCTAAACCTACAACAAGGTTAATTCGAGATAAAACCAATTCATGAAGTCTTACTAATCAAATTATTCTTTTGATTGATCAAAGAATCAAGCAATCGATCTCTGTTTTACTCACATTCAGAAACCCTGAATTCACATGCAGGTTTCTCATTCATTAAAACAGGATTTAATCAAATATTCAATTCATGAAGTCACACACTGAGACATAAATGAACTTACACACAGAGAGATTATGTCAAAATAAGCTTTTTTGTTCACATGTTAAAACTGTACATACAAATTTGTTTCAGAACCTACATTCCGATCTCCTTGGGCCTGATACATCTTTAAATGGCCTTATTTGATCCATATTTACTCTGTTCTGGCTACTTCTCTTTTTCTTGTATGTCTATCTCTGTCTCTTCTATCTATGCCTTGCAGGCTTACACACACACACACACACACACACACACACACACACACACACACACACACATATATATATATATATATATACAACAAGATTCATAAACCATTCTGGTTCAGATCCATAATCCACTCAATAATCCTTAATCTTTTTCTAACTAATCCTAATTACAACAAATCCTCTAACCTATCCTATGACTCGCTACCATTAGACGAGGCCTTTGTTACAATGACTCATGAATTGACCCAATGACTCACTCATCCTCTTAGTGACTCACCGTCTATCTAGAATCAAATAAAACATAAGTTTATTTACAATGTGATGGTTCAAAGACCATTAATTCAGAATTGAAGACCCCTTCTATCCCTGATCCAACATTTAACTTGGAATTTGAATGGAGAGAAGGATGCTCCTACATCACTTATCAACCAAATTTTACACTATTTGTGCACAAAATTTTACACTAATACATAGGAATGTGCCCAAAAGTTTACACTAATCCTAAAATAACAAAGTCAATATGAGTGCACACATCATAGGGAAGGGATATGAAATCTTTATCATTGAAGGGGATAGGACAAGATAGTGTAACTAGGACACTAAAACTAAATTACTAATTGTGTATATGACCTCACTTCATTTGAAATATGCTTGTGTGACAATGCTAAGTCCATCTTTACTTCCTACTAGAAATAAACACAACAACAATCGTGTTTGTATTCATCTACAAGATCTCATCCACATTTGTGCCATGAATATTATTTTGAGGCAGAGCTGATTAGAATGTTAAGAAATAGGTTTCTCATACTTGATCCTGCTTCTGTCATACAGGTCTGGACACAAGTTATTTTGGCCCACAACATTGAAGTATATCCATGTAATTCTAAATCCATAGAAAAAAAACCATTTAATACAAAGGAGAACTGGTTTTAAAGCTACTAGAAATACACTGAGATCTATAAATACCGCTTTATGGGAATTCCTTACTATCCAGTAACCTTGTGGTTGATTATGGGAATGCCTTATCAACCAAATTTTACACTAATTGTGCCCAAAATTTTACACTAATTTTACACTAATCCTAAAATAATAAAGTCGATAGGAGTGCAATGAATAGAAGTGCACTCATCATAGGGAAGGGGTATGAAGTGTTTCTCATTATAGGGGATAAAACAAGATAGTGTAAGTAGGACACTAACACTAATTATTTATTTGACCTAGCTTCATTGGAAATATTCTTGTGTGACAATGCTAACTCCGTATGCACTTCCTACTAGAAATACACACAACAACAATCGTGTTTGTATTCATATGTAAGCTCTAATATACATTTGTCCCCTGAATATTATTTTGAGGCATATCTTACTGGAATTTTAAGAAATGGGATGCTCATACTTTATCCAACTTATGTCATACATTATGTTTGAACACAAGTTGTTTTGACCCACAAAAGTCAATAATATCCATGTAATTCTGAATCCATAGAAAAACACCCTTTAGCACATAGGTGAACTGGTTTTAGAGCTACTATAAATACACATAGATAAAAAATACCCATTTATGGGAATGCCTTACCAGAAAGGAATTGGAAAAAACCTACTGAGGAAGGAACGTTGTAGATGTTAGAAATGAACTCTAAAAACCCTACCTAGGAAGGAATGTTGCAACTCTCAGAAAGGCACTAGAAAAACCCTACTTAGGAACTATGTTACCATAAATGAGAAACTAGAAACAGAACAAGAAATGAGAATAGTACGAGAAACTAAGTTTTTAGGTTTCACATAAATGAAATGAGGAGAGATAAAAACAAAAAACTCGAAAATGAAGAGAAATGACAATAATATCATGCAAATTAATATAGAATCTGTAGAATAATTTATTGTTGAGTACAAAATTACCAATGTACAACACATAATGAGGTTGAAGATTTATGTTGCATCATACAGATTAAAGTTATCTACATAGTTATCAGCTAGATCACTTGAACCACAATCACCTAACATGGTGGACCATAAGAGCATTCAACAATCTCATATTCAATGTGGGAAAGTATGTCCTCCAATTTCATTACACGTTTTCAAAGTTCAAATAGGTGAAGGGGCATATACCTCATGCACAACATTTTTCATATATATTACACAAGAAAGACTTGTGCATCAACTATGTTGGGAAAGTATATTATTCCTAAGACATTCAAAGATATATCAAGCTACACAATTTTTTTAATAATTCATATTCTTCAAGAGACAGGTCAATCACATAATAGGAATGAAGGTTTACTCATATAAGAGGGAGAATTCTCTGTTTTTACAATAGTAAATTTATCCTAAATACTTAATGAAATTGAGGTGGCTACTAATGCAAGAAGCATTGCAATGTTTTTTTATTTCCAAATAAAGCCACAAGGTAGATCCACTAGCCATTGATTTGTTTGCTTTGTCACTTGAAATTTTCCTTTGACTATGATGATTCCTTTGAACTTATATGTATAACTGACTCCAATTTCATCTCTGGTTTTCAAAGTTATAAATGTTAAGGGCAATATATCTCATACACAACATTTCCCACATAAGTTACATAAACATGACTTGTGCATCAACTATGTTAGGCAAGTATATTATGCCTAAGACATTCATACATATACCAATATATACAATTTGTGTCATGAAAAGACAAAGCATTTGGCTATAATTTCCATTGAACTCGGATGTTTCCATTTGACAATAATTATTTTGAATGTAACGAAAACTTTAGCAGAATTTTTTTTTTACTTGCTAACTGAAAAAAGAAGAAGAAAAGTTGGGAATAATATTCGATGATTATCAATGTAAAGAAAAAATTTAGTAGAAACAAAAATAAGCAAGCTAAATGGAAAAAAAAAGCAAAGATGGGAAGAAGATCTGCTTTATCAATTTGTCAAAGCTTAACCTGCTTTGTTAAAGCAACAACTAGGAATGTATAACACCAAGTAGGAACTTATAGTGCAAAGCTAAAATAGTTCGGAGGTCTCACTAAATTTATGAGTAGGATTGAAAAAGGGAACACTTATTACAAACATAGGGGCTAATGACCAGGTGTCTTTTAAAAGTAGAGGAAACAAGAAGCCTAAACAAAACACCAAAAATGTTTCCAAATCCAAAAATTTTAGAGTATGTGAGCATATACAGAGCTCTATCTTCATGAATTCATAAATAGGATATGGATTAATCATTTTACTTCTCTATAAGCTTAAATTTCACACAAAAACATGGACAGCGACTTGATGAAGGGTTATAAAGAAGAAATATGCTTCTTTATATGGACACATAGGCTATCATATTTGGTTCTAGAAGGGGGAGGTATTTAGTTACCAAAGGAATCCAAACTAATCATGAGCATGCCATTGAAAACAAAAAACTACAAAATTTTTTTACAGTAAATATCATAGTTGAATACTGGATCTGGCACTTTCTCTACCCTCTTTCCTTGGAGAAGACTCGCTCTAGTATGCATACACACCCTGCTCCACCACCTCGTGATCGAAATGAAATAAAATCAATTAAATCCCTGCTTGTATTGTGGATCATGGAAAAGGGTGAGAGCTCCAAGGCTTGGTGGGATTGATGCTGACAGAAGTTGGGATTGGATAATATGAATGGTGAAAGGAATCACTCTGCTCGCTTTCATGGAAGGTTTAAATTAGCAGCAATCATGGGGTATTAATCAAATTCAGCTATTAAAAATGGAAATGTAAATAAGAATGAGAGGTATATTTGTACTAAAATGAGAAGGAGAGATAGGTTTGTACTCTGTTGTTGTAGAATCCCTTACCCTCCTCTTCAAGAGCCTCCAAGTTCTATCAATCGTTGTGTTTCTCTCCATTACTATGAGTCCCTCTTATAATCTTGCCAAACCCCAAAACGAATCTCCAATTGGAGTCAATTATTAAATTCCCTAACCCCCGATTTCACACCCCATCCCTCTCATACCCAGAGAAACCCCCTCCCCTACCGCCAAAGCCAAAAAAATTGGCACCAATTAAGGGTTTTATAACCCTGGTAATGCAACTCCATTGAAACCAAACAATGAAAACTCAACTCTAACCACATACTTGGTGATGGAATCTTCCTACATTTCCATGGCCATTGGTGGAGCTCCATCCTCATTGTCATCGAAGATCTAGTCGCGGGGTCGTTAGTCGGCATCGTTGTGGTGGACAATATGGCTTGATTCCAATGTTTTTGGTTTATAAAATGTGCCATAATCCTTTAACCATTTTCCCTTGGCCCGTGTAATGGTATTCCATGAATGGCACATAAAAAAGGTTCAACAAATTATTAAACCATTATATTAGTTTAACATATAATCATAATATAAGTATAATTATATTATAATGTTTCAAGGAATTATTAATTCCTTAGATTAGTTTAATATATAATATGATATTATATAGAAATTACCATCATATTGATTAATTATTCTATGTTCTATAGTTATTAGTTTATAATATATATCCATCACTAAATACATTCATTAGTCTATATTTATATCATGGATATAAGTTCGTGAAACAATATTATATTTTACAAGCTGTTAATACAAAAAAAATACTCACCGATCATAAGTTGGCCAAGGAACAACGTCAGGCATCTAATATTCCTAGTATTATTCATTAATTACTTATGATTAAAAATGTAATATTATAACAAGACGCTCCAAATACATTATACACTATGAGGCTCGTGATGTAATATTTTATTGCAAATGTAAATTAATTAATAATTCACACTATGCATAATTAATATATTGGAATTCTTGCCCAATTATGTGAAATGGGGAACCTACATGCCACTTTTCAACTAAAGTTTTTGTGCCATGTGATGGTTGTTTTCACTACGACGTCGAAACATTTTCATATTATATTGATATTCATGGCCTCACTGCAAATATTCCTAAGTTTTCTTCGACTCTAGCTAGTCGCAAATTTTGGAGTTGCAACATAATTAAAAAATTGCATAGGATATTATATGAATCCATCTACAATGTTACAATTGTTGGAGTCATTATCCAACCACACATCATTATTTGGATGATTTTGGACTTATTTACCACTTATCCTAAGTTTTGACTCAAACATGACTGCATCATCAAACTAGATTTCCTCCTTCAATCGGGGAACCTAACTGAGTCTCCTCCTTCAATCAGGGAGAAAATATGGGTTTATCTGCTTGACATATGTGCCATATTTAGTCAGCTGGAGGTTGTTTCACCTACCTTTAAGCTAAAATGAAGTGATAAAAGAACCTTCCCATGATTTATGCCCATATTCAATTTAAATGCAGCTAATTGTAGTGATTAATGGCACCCTCACCTAACTTTGGTGACACTGATCATTTGAACTCACCTAATTGAATTCAAATAGGCTCCCTCACCTACTTGTTGGCATGCATTTGAGTTCTATTCAGTTAGACTCTGTCTAATCTGCCTCCAAGTCAGTTAGAGTCAATTATGTTGTAGTTAAGTGGTTAACTGATGTGTCGAGTGGTGTCAACTGAAACTAATCCACTCTCATGCACCCAATATGAATGAACTCTCAACGATTCGAATTACATGGCTATTCATGCCATTTTTGTAATCAATTATTCTGATTAATGATAAGCAAATATACAACTGCAAGTCTTTTTGCATTGTTCATGTCATTTCTTTGAGTAAAATTGATATGTGTCATCTATAGTAAGTTTATGTCTTGGCACTTAGATTGTTGTGCCTCAATTTCATATGTTATTAGAGCCATGGAAGGATAAGGAAACTATTCTACAGAGGATACACTGGATTTTTAAAGAAGATAGAGAAAAATTTCTCAAATTTATTCCAACACTGCACCATAAGCGAAGTGTTTTCCACATAAGTCCTGGAAAAATATCCTTGCTCCCTTTATATTTTGTCCAGAGAAATCTATCAAGGTGTGAAGAAAACTCCAAAAGTGCAGGTTGTTTGACCTTATTTTGTTTGTTTTGTGATTGTAGGTATCTCAAGAACTTCTATTTCGTTCGCTACATCTGCAAAAATGGACTCCTCCTCAAGCACTCTTCTCACTCCTTTCAACTGTCATAAGTGGAAAGATGATATTGAGATATCATTGCGCTCCAATGGACTCTATAGATTCACCATGGGAAAGGAAATAGAACCAAATGCAGAAATAGAGAAGGAAAAATATGGGAACAAACTAGATGAAGTGTATGGTTTCCTATGCCTCTCCATTTCCAAGGATCTTATTTTCCATCTCTCTCAATTGAAGCCTCCCAAGGAAGTGTGGGAACAAATTGCTAAACTCTTTGGAAAGAAAGATTATTTGAGAGCCTATCAGTTGAAGAATGAACTTGTTGCCACCTTTCACACACCTGGGTTACATGGCAGAAATCTTCAAGCCACTCGATGTGTCCTTGGGGGAAAGTCTCGAGTCAAGGCTGTCAGCTTGTTCTTGACTCCTCTATTCAGGATAACTCCTAATGGAGCCAAGGGGGTAGATCCTATTAAATTACTAAGGCTCATTACTTAGTGTTATGGTGTTATATTGATTAAGTTGCTTAGGAGTTTTGAAATTAACCAGTGGAAACAAAAGATAACAAGATGAAATATTTAAAGTAGATAAGCACAATAATGACACTCAATATATATATATATATATATATATATATATATATATATACATACATACACAATTGAAAGAAATGATCAAATAAATCACTAGTGCCTTAAATGGAGTCAACAAAGAAAATAATGTGCTTGCATGTGCTTGAATGAATGTTTTGCAAATGTCTCTTGGTAGATTTTAAATTAATGTGGAATGTGAATGAATTAAATTAAGTGAAAAGGGGACTCCAAATATACATGAGGGGTACTTGGAGTATGTCCAAAAGTGAATTTTCATGGCTAGCTGCAAGGTGGTTTGTGGGCTGGAACGGAGTCTTGGAGAATATTGTTCATAATGCACCCATCAAGGTGTGACAGAGATCGACGCCTCAAGTTCACTTTCCATTTGTTCCCACTCCTTTGGGTATTTTTCCACGGTTTATAGTTCGTTCGAGGCATTGGATTTTCTCCTGATGGTTTGTCAATTTGGGAGGTGAATACTATTTAATGTAGTCACTCAAGTGCTTTTGATGCATTTTGACTGATTGGATGAACCGCGGCCAAGTATAGAGAATACACACTGGAGTCTTTGTTATTTTTAGTAAGTTTTAAAAGAGGTGTTCTTATTAAAAAGAAAACCCTCTAGGAACCTCTTTCGGTCGAAGTGGAACTCAATCGGGGAATCAAGGAGGGGTTGATTTTATTATTATTATTAAAAAAATTAATGAAAATGGAATTTGAGATACACAACACTGGTTTTCTAATTAGTCCTACCACGCATCTCTTTTCCCTTGCAGGTCAATCGGGAAGTCATGGGGTAAGTAGTATGATTAATTTTGAATTGAAAATATGGAATAATAAAAAATATTATCAAATTATACAATCCTGCATGTCAATACTAAACTAGAACAAAAAAAAGGGAAAAATGCAAAAAAGGTGAAACAGACGTGAATCCCCCCAAGGGGGATGGTGAATAGGTTCGAAAAAAACTATTTCAAAATATTTTTATTTTTATTAGAAGCAATTAAAATATCATAAAACATAAATTAATCCACTTAATACTTATATGGAATGAAACCAAAGGTTTACAAATTGCAAAAATTTGAAATTTTGGGAAGACGGAGACCCCCTGGGGGGTTTCGAATGGTCCAACAATGCTTTCCGGAAATCGCCTCCTCATATTTTATGTTAAAAATGATAAAAAAAATCAAGCTTATCAAATTTAAATATTCCCAAAATTACTTTGAAAGTACTCTTGGATGAACAAACCTTTTACCCAAAAATTCTATGTTAAAACTAGTTTTTAAAGAAACGAAAAAGGAAACAAGGAAAGCAAGATTTCCTTGGTATCTTGGCCTGATTTGGGGGAAGAAAATATGAAGCACTTAAATTTATGAATATAAATTTTTATATTCTAAGGAAACAGCCATGCATTCAACAAGATTTAGATCTACTTTCACAGCCTTGAAAAATGACAATTTTCCCTAAAACTAGATCTAGAATGCTTGTAAATTTTCTTTTGGGAATAAGATCTAGTTTATGAGATTTAAGGAAGAAATATATATGTAAAATAAACTCTGAAATTGGTATATCTCAACAATTTTAAAGCTGCAAACAAGTAACTGGATTGATTTTTAGAAAAAAATGGAGGAAGAGGAAAAGAAGAGCATTTATTGCTGGAAGACCTGAAGATCAACTGTGGAGATTTCTGGTGGAATTTTGAGGGACTATGCATTTGAAATTTTTTGGAGAGAGAGAAGAATAAAACTAGATCAGCATCCTCTTCAACCTAGGAACCTGCAACTGAATCCAAAGACTTGCCAAAATACTTGTGAGATCTGGTTAATACATACACATAGATTTTAGAATAACATGCATATAAACTTATAAAACATGTTGAATCTAGATCTCTAAAAATGCATCAAAGGAAAGATATGGACAATAAAATTATTTACAAACTCCTTTCCTATCAAGATTATAATAAGCTTATTATCAATCGTAGCAATGAATCCACAAACAATCACCAAATTATGAACATAGATACAGGTTACCTCAGTGAAATATGGCAATGCTCATCCACACATATAATGAAATGACACTGTCATGACTCCAAAGATTCACTTTATTCCAATAGAAAAAGATATTACATAGTATTACAATAGCAATGGCTCCTCAATCCAACTCTAACTAACTTGGAAAGGAGGCAGCCATGCTTTATTTATACACAAAATTGAAACCCCATCCCAAAGGGGGCACAAACCCCAAGGAGATAGACCATTGCAACTAAAGTTGAACTGAGCTTCTACTAAGTCTAAATGTCAATCGGGGGGCTGATTGAGCTGACACATCGACTTGTTGACTGAATCATCAACCACAGAGCCTCCAGAAGAGCCCACACGTGTGGAGGAGACAGAGAGGGTGCAATTCCCCATAAAGGAAGCTAAATTTCAACTCTGGATCCACCCAGATCACCTCCTTCAGTCAAGGATTTGTCAGATCCAATCAATCTGGTGCCAATGAGACTAATTTCAATCAAATTGGTTGAGAATCCATTATTCTAGGATTTTGGATTTGCTCCATTATTCATCAATTTATTAATTAAAATAATCAATAATTGATTTTTTGAGGCTTTCTGACCTGAGTGATGCAAAATCACTCAAAACTAGGAAATAGTGGGTCTATAGGTTTACTGGGTGCTCTTAGCTTGAAAATGAGCACCTACATTACTAAATCTGACTTCCAAGCCCACTTTTATTATAAAACCAAATTTTCCAGTTAAACTATTAAAAAATAGCCTAAGTTTTGGAAAAATTAAAATTTAATAAAAAACATTGAAAAAATTAAAAAAAATTAAAAAAACTGGGGGGACTTAGACATGTTCATATGACTAGACCATAATGCCTAGCGTGTTTATACATTTACAGATAGACTGTAATAACCTCAATAGTCCTAAATGCCAAGCCGACCACCCCAACTTTGGAGGTATTGAGTGAAAAAATCAGAAATTATCAGTCATTTATTCAACAACCAATAATAAGCAAGGGGAAAAACACCCTGGGATGATCGAATTGACAAATAAAGTCTAAGAGACTGATTCTTTTACAGACACTATCATGCTAGAACATTTATTACAATTCCCTCATGGGGTATGTACATGTGATATAGTACAACAATGTTTCCCAAAAGCAAGATTGAAGGTCCTCTAAAGTCCGAACAAGTTATCCTTGTCCGGTTCACCAGTCTCACTTGATAAAAAACCACTAAGTACAACATAGGTGGTAACATCTGGCTCCAACTGTGGGACGTGTGCTCAATCTGGTCTTTAAGGGAAGGAGAGGATACGAGAACACCAGAATCTCTGGTTTATATACCCTGTAAAAACATCTCAACTTGACAAGAAAACCTCAGTAGCACAAGTTTTAAAAAAAACCAAATGAACCATTACGCTGATTTATTGTAACAAAATAAATGTAACTAAATTTTTTTATTTTATTTTTATTTTTTTATTATAGTGAAGTACAAAACAGAAATGCATAAAGTAAATGCTCTCTTTTAAGGAGCTTATTTTCCTTCTCTAAACATGATATAAAAAGGGTTAAGTGTAATTAGAAATCCAATGTAACCACCTAATCATTTTATTAACATAAAAAAAATTCCTTGTCTTTGGTTATCAGCCAAAGTAAGGATACTTTATTTAGAAAAATCAAACCTGCGTGATGATTCAGAATGGGTGGGCTCGATGGGAAATCATAGGAATGAATAATGTCATAAAAATTCTTCCCAAACTGGTATGTGCTCATGCAGGCTTCTTCTATCCATGACTGGATAGGATTGATATACCAATTAGCATGATGAGGCAGACTGACTATATCATCATACTAATCATCAAGGCTTACCAAATGATACCTCATTGTATAAGCACCAAACTTCTCCAAATAATAAGGAACCTCTATATGTGAAGAAGATGGCTGAGAGTGAGATTGTGCTAAATGCATCACATCTGACTTTTCACAATACTACTTCTCAATGTCTTCATTACTGATACATTTGTGTAGCTCTGCATGATACCACTCTAGATGATCATGTGAAAATTATGAATGCTCCTCTTTCATACTAATATTTTCCCAGGTATCCACACTCCCTTCTATGGATGTATCGTATATTGGACTTCCACAAATTTTTAAATAGACACTCCGCTTGCTGGACATATCATGGATGGGATTCTCAATAATATTTTCACATGTTGGATTATCTATGAAATTCCTTTACAACACATCCATGTCATATGTGGGGGACTGTTCATCCATGGCATCATACTCCTTCCTATCCATGTCTTTCTTATTGGTATCACATCACAAGATATAACTACCCTCCTCCTGTTCATAATAATGATCCTTCAAAGTTTTGGTTTCAAAGATATTACAAGAAGGTAATCCTTCCAAAACTTCATCCCTAAGCAATGAATATAGAGGAGTGTCATCATAAACATCATAAATTTCTTCATAAGTGTCGATCTCTGTAATGGTTTCCTCATGAGGGCTTGCTAGAAAAATATTAGCATTGCAACAAACTTGAGAACACCTCAAATCTTCAATGTTTTCAGCTCTAGTGTCATGAGGAGAGTCTTCAACAATGTGTTTAATCATGGGTTCCTCATGAAGCTCTTCAATAGGATCATCCCAAGTGTCCTCATCTATAATGGAAGTCATGGACTCCTTTATCTCATTTAGGTAGGTGAGGGTCCTTTCTACAACTGTCATCATATCTCCCTCACCATCATGCCAACTCTCAAAAAACATAGCACATAAGTCCTCATGGGAGGTAATGAATTTATCATGAAGAGCACAAAGCCATGTCCAAGCCCTATTTTTCAAAGAATGAGCAAAGATTCACATCACATTATCCCTCTGAAGTCTGTTGAGTTTTGTCACAAATGAAAAAACAAATATGATGTGATAGACAGCTGAATGAACCTCTCCATAAAACGTGGAGCCTATGAATATCTTTCATCCTGAAGATATGGTTCATAGTTAGGAAATCCTGGGATTCCTAAGAAATCGATGGCAGGATATACACTAGAAATTAGAGCACCATAATCTTCATCATCCATAACGACTTATCAGTAGCATATATGAACCATGCATTTTGTACTGAACTGGAGTAGCCAAATAATGAGAATTTAAAGTTTTACTATGTTGTATGAGCTCATATACACACAACAAGTCTCAACAAATTATGAGAAAGAAGGGTTTTATCCCTTCAATGGAGTCGTCATGTGAAAAAGAAAAATAAGCATTTATAAATCTTTTTGCAAAAATTATTTTTTTCTTTTCATTGTAAAAATAAACTAAAAAAAGTTAGTGGAGTCGCTAGATGAAAATTAAAGATCTACTCTAAGCATTCATCAAACACAACAAAAACAAAAAAGAAGAAAACAAAAGTTGTACTACGGGAATACAAATATTTATTCCCGGCAATGGCGCCAAAAAGTGTTTCTGCTTTTCACACACCTGGGTTATGTGGAAAAAATATTCAAGCCACTCGGTGTGTCCTTGGGGGCAAGTCTTGAGTCAAGGCTGTCACCTCGTTCTTGACTCCTCCATTTAGGCTAATTCCTAATGAATCCAAGGGGGTAGAACCTATTAAATTACTAAGGCTAATTACTTAGTGTGATGGTGTTATATTGATTAAGTTGTTTAGGAGTTTCAAATTAACTAGTGGAAACAAAAGATAACAAGATGCAAGATGCAAGATTTAAAGTAGATAAGCATAGTAATGACACTCAATATATATATAATTGAAAGAAATGATCAAATAAATCACCAGTGCCTTAAATGGAGTCAACATAGAAAATAATCTGCTTGCATGCGCTGGAATGAATGTTTTGCAAATGTCTGTTGGTAGAGTTTAAATTAATGTGGAATGTGAATGAATTAAATTAGTAGAAAAGGGGACTCTAGATATACCCAAGGGGTATCTGGAGTATGCCCAAAAGTGAACTTTCACGCCTACACGAAGGTGGTTTGTGGCCTGGAATGGATTCTTGGAGACTATTGTTCATAAAGCACCCATCAAGGTGTGACAAATATCGGCGTCTCGAGGTCATTTTCTAGTTGTTCCCACTCCTTTGGGTATTTTTCCACCGTTTACAGTTCGTTCGAGGCGTTGGATTTTCTCCTAATGGTTTGTCAATTTGGTAGGTGAAGACTAATTAATCTAGTCACTCAAGTGCTTTCGATGCATCTTGATTGATCAGATGAACCATAGCCAAGTACAAAGCATACACACTGGAGTCTTTGTTATTTTTAGTAAGTTTTAAAAGAGGTTTTCTTATTAAAATGAAAATCCTCCAGGAACCTCTTTCGGGCTAAGTGTACCTCAATTGGGGAATCAAGGAAGGGTTTATTTTATTATGATTATTAAAACAATTAATGAAAATGAAATCAAAGATACACAACACCGGTTTTCTAATTAGTCCCACCATGCATCTCTTTTCCCTTGTGGTTCAATCAGGACGTCTTGGGGTAAGTAGTATGATTAATTTTGAGTTGAAAATATGGAATAACGAAAAATATTATCAAAGTATACAATCCTGCATGGAAATATTAAACTCCAACCCTCATATCTAGTCAATCACACCCAGCATATCCAGTACCTACATGACTGATTTGTTATATCCAGTCAATCACTTCTTGGATTTGTTATATCCAGTCAATATGGTGCCGATGAGACTGATTTCAATCAAATCAGTTAAGAATCCATTGATCTAGGATTTTGGATGTGCTCCATTATTCATCAATTTATTAATTAAAATAATCAATAATTGATTTTTTGGGGCTTTCTGACCTGAGTGATGGAAAATCACTCAAAACTAGGAAGTAGTGGGTTTATAGGTTTACTGGGTGCTCTTAGCTTGAAAATGAATACCTACATGACTGAATCTGACTTCCGAGCCCACTTTTATTACAAAACCAATTTTTCCAATTAAACTATTAAAAAATAGCCTAAGTTTTGGAAAAATTAAATTTTAATAAAAAACACTGAAAAAATTAAAAAAAATTAAAAAAATTAGGGGGACTTAGACATGTTCATATGACTCGACCATGATGCCTAGCACGTTTATACATTGACGCATATACTCTAATAAACTCAATAGTCCTAAATTCCAAGCCGACCAACCCAACTTTGGAGGTATTGAGTGAAAAAATCAGAAATTATCAGTCGTTTATTCAACAACCAATAATAACCAAGGGAAAAAACACCCTTAGTTGATCAGATTGACAAATAAAGTCTAAGAGACTGATTCTTTTACAGACACTACCATGATAGAACATTTATTACAATTCCCTCATGGGGTATGAACATGTGATATAGTACACCAAAGTTTCCCATAAGCAAGACTAAAGGTCTTCTGAAGTCTGAACAAGTTATCCTTGTTCGGTTCACCAGGATCACTTGATAAAAAACCACTAAGTACAACTTAGGTGGTAACATCTAGCTCCAACTGTGGGATGTGTGCTCGATCTGGTCTTTAAGGCAAGGAGAGGATATGAGAACACCAGAATCTCTAGTTTATATATCCTGTAAAAACATCTTAACTTGACAAGAAAACCTCAGTAGCACAAGTTTTATAAAAAAACCAAATGAACCGTTAGGCTGATTTATTGAAAAAAAATAAATGTAACTAATATTTTTATTTTATTTTATTTTATTTTTATAATAGCTAAGTACAAAACAGAAATGTAGAAAGTAAATGCTCTGTTTTAAGGATCTTATTTTCCTACTCTAAGCATGATATAAAAAGGGTTAAGTGTAATTAGAAATCCAATGTAACCACCTAAGCATTTTATTAACATAATTTTTTTTCTTGTCTTTGGTTACCAGCCAAAGTAAGGATACTTTATTGCGAAAATGGAAACCTACATGATGATTTAGAATGGGCAGGCTGGATGGGAAATCATAGGCATGAATACTTTCATAAAAATTCTTCCCAAATGGGTATGTGCTCATGCATGTTGCTTCTATCCATGACTAGATAGGACTGATATACCAATCAGCATGATGAGGTGGATTGACTATATCATCATACTGATCATCACAGCTTACCGAATGATAACTCATTGTATAAGCACCAAACTGCTCCAAATCATAAGGAACCTCTATATGTGAAGAAGATGGTTGAGACTGATATTCCGCTGAATGCATCACATCTGACTTTTCACAATACTGCTTCTCAATGTCTTCAATACTAATACCTTTGTGAGGCTCTGCATGATAAAACTCTAGATGATCATGTGAAAATTCCAAATGATCCTCTTCCATACTAAGATTTTCCCAGGTATCCACACTCCCTTCTATGGATGTATTGTAGATTGGACTTCCACAAATTTTTGAATAGACACTCCCCTTGCTGGACATATCATGGATGAGATTCTCAATAATATTTTCACAAGTTGGATTATCTATGAAATTCCAATAGTCATCACTCCCATCCATGTCATATGTGGCGGACTCTTCATGCATGGAATCATACTCCTTCCTATCCATGTCTTCCTTATTGGTATCACATCCCAAGATATAACTACCCTCATCTTGTTCATAATATTCATCCTTCATAGTTTTGGTTTCAAAGATATTGCAAGAAGTTAATCCTTCCAAAACTTCATCCCTAAGTGATTAACATAGAGGAGTGTCATCATACACATCATAAATTTCTTTATAAGTGTCGATCTCTGTAATGGTTCCCTCATGAGGGCTTGCTAGAAAAATATTAGCAGTGCAACAAACTTGAGAACACCTCAAATCTTCGATGTTTTTAGTTATGGTGTCATGAGGAGAGTCTTCAACAATATGTTCAATCATGGGTTCCTCATGAACCTCTTCAATAGGATCATCCCAAGTGTCCTCATCTATAATGGAAGTCATGGGATCCTTTATCACATTTAGGTAGGTGAGGATCCTTTCTACAACCGTCATCATATCTCCCTCACCATCATGCCACCTCTCAAAAAACATAGCACATAATTCTTCATGGGAGGTAATGCATTTACCAGGAAGACCACAAAGCCATGTCCAAGCCTTATTTTTCAAAGAATAAGCAAATATTTGCATCACATTATCCCTATGAAGTATGTTGAGTTTTGTCACAAATGCAAAAACAAATATGATGTGACAGACAGCTGAATGACCCTCTCCATAAAAAGTTGGAGCCTAGGAATATCTTTCATCCTGGAGATATGGTTCATAGTTAGGAAAGCCCGAGATTCTCGATAAATTGACGACAGGATATACACTAGAAATTAGAGCATCATAATCTTCATCATCCATAACGACTTATCAATAGCATATATCAACCATGTATTTTGTACTGAACTGGAGTAGCCAAATAATGAGCATTTAAAGTTTTACTATGTCGTATGAGCTCATCTACACACAACAAGTCTCAACAAATTATGAGAAAGCAGGGTTTTATCCCTTCAATGGAGTTGTCATGTGAAAAATAAAAATAAGCATTTATAAATCTTTTCACAAAAATGATCTTTTGCTTTTCTTTGTAAAATAAACTGAAAAAAGTCAATGGAGTCGTGTTCATGCCTAGAAAATCGTAGGTAACAATAGTTAGGGATTTTTCCCAATAAATGTTCCCTGCTATCCCGTTACTATTTGGTATGGGGAATCCATCCGGTTTAGGGACCGGCTACCGTAGGTCAAGTAACAAATTAAAATGTTTTACCGGTTATGGCCCAGTCTACAGTGTATATTTTTAGTTTTTTGTGTTTAAGGTATGATGTGAAAGTGCCTATCTAAAATGAAAATGATAGAGATAATGAGGAGGGTCACAATATGATGCACAGGTTCTTACCTCTCTCACATCTAAATCATAAATAACAACAAACTAACTATAACTAACTAACCTATCCCTAGGGAGCAGAATTATCAGTTAACGGTGAGTAATGTATTTCTGCGCATGCATTAGGAAAAATCACAGATAGCTGTTATTTATTTCAGAACACATGAACATTAATAGAAATATGAACAACAAGATATCTTATTGTTAATTACAACCTTCATTACTCACAGTGGAAATTTCAAAGAATAAACTAGAGTACATTCATAGCATGAAAATAAATTCAATGAGTTAGAACTATCTCATAGTTAATGGAAATAAGCTGAAAACGAAATAGTTCACATTCAACTGATCCATAGCAAAACTTTTGAAACATTCCACCAAACTTTCTCGAGCAGATACTTGTCACTCTTTATTGTAAAATGAAATAGTTCTTCTTACAATATACTCTCAAAAAATGGCCTGGGAAAGAAGTCCCTTCTACATCAAAACTCTCCTATATTTATACAAAAACAAAAACCTTTGGGCTGCCCCTCAATGAATTTTGAGCTTACCAAACCTTTCATTTCCAAAATTTTGTCTTGTAGCATGTGCAAATATTTAATACAATATATTACATTTTAAATCAAAAAAAAATTAGAACACTTTATAAAGAGGGGCCAGCTTGGTTGTTGATGAACTTATTCCATGCCTAGGCCTTTGTTGCTATGCCTTAAAATTTGGAAGGCTCAAGAAAACAGATATTTATCTCATATTTAGCATCCTAGTTCTTTACTCCTTCTATCGTTACCGGACTCGGTCACAGTTGATCTTCTAGTAAATGTATACTTACAACTGCATGTGCCACTGAATTCTTTAAAATCCATTCATCTAGATATTTTACCTATTGGATCTCTTGTTTGTCTTCCTGATATCTATTCTGTAGATGTTCTATGAACAATTTATGTTCTGGAATCGCACCCAATCTTTTTTCTGCAGAAATCTGGCATCTATTGAATGTAGCAAGCACTCTCAGGTAGTATTCAATACATGCTCCCTTTGTTTTCTTTACAGTTTTCTTGAATTCCTCCGTAACATTAATTGCAAACTCCAATAAATCATATTCTTCTTTTAAACTCTGCTGGTCCTTAACTAGTAACTCCGTAGGAGATTCCTTATTTGTTTCTATCCACACCATTCTCCCCGTTAGAATCTCCAGAATCTCTTGAGATCTATCCAACAAATATGAAGTAGTGTCCAAAATTTCTTCTAATATGGTGTATATTTGTAAAATCTTACACCTTTTTTCTTCAATGCACATTTGTAATTGGTGGATCTTCCTTCTTTGAGTTAGAACATGTTCTTTTAAAGGTTGGACGTCTATATTCTGTTCCATGGCATCCTTCAGTGATGCTGTCAATGAAGTATTATGTTCTTCCAAGGCTGCCACCTGCATTTGATATTGCTTCTCTCTTTCTTATGTAGTAGCCTTCTCTGTTTCTAACTCAACAACCTTGTTTTGCAACTAGTCCTTCTCTGCACTCGTATTTTCATAGGATACCTGAAGGTTATCTTTCTCAGATTTCAACATTTGATGCTCTAGTTGTAGCCTTTGTAATTCAACTAAGATATCTTGAGCATTCTTTTCCATTTTCTCTCTAGAAATCTCTAAATCCTCCTTATTTGCCTGCAGAGTTTGGAATTATGTTCTCGAATTCCTTACTTCATTAATCATGTTTTCATATTTCATTTTCAGCTTATGACCTTCATCCCTCTCCTTCTTCAATGTTTATTTTAATTGTGTTGCATTCTTTCTTGACTGTTTGAGGTCTGTCATAAGCCTGTCTACGTTATCTTCAGTTGCTTGGGTTAATGCCACCCTAGCTCTTGCTATCAATCTTGGATCTGCATCCGTTCCATGCACCAAGATTTTATCTATTATCATCTTTCCTTACTATCCTTTAGTTTCAAACTTTTTCTTGGTTCTTTTTACAATCCTTTTCTTCTCCTTATCATAGAAAATAGTACTGAAGTCAGGAACCTCCTCCCCTTCTATAGGCATGAAAGGGATGAAATTTATTCCAGAAAATGAAGCTTATCCTAGTGTACTACCAGAAGATGCAGCAGGCTCCTGGGGATCAGGATTAGATTGTTCATGTCCTTGATCTATGTGACTCTGTCCTCCCTGTTTATCTACCTGCTCAGTAGTCTGTTGGTCCTTTTGAGATCCTGTTAATCTCAGACCTTCACTTTCTTTCTGTCTTTTCTTTATCTCTACTTCTTCATTTCTCTTTCTCTCCTCCTCTTCCTTTCTTACTGCTTCCTCTACAGCTCACTTTATTTCTTCTTCTCTATTCTTCAGCCAACTCTCTACCTCCTGTTGTATCCTTCTAGCATCTTGTTCTCTCTTTTTTGCCTCTTCTTCTTCTAATGTCTTAGTCTTCTCTGCAGTTTTTCCCTTCCCACCCATAGTAGCTATTTTTTGCTTGAACCTCTTTTCTAGGGTGGTTATGTTCTTTTCACTTTTGAATGTTTCCTTGTTTTTGTCCCAAAAGTTGGTATATTCAAAATGAATGCTTGCCTCCTTGAAGTGATCTGCTACTTTATTTCGGGATTCATTCCCGTGAAAATTTATTTCACCAAAATGTAAATGCTCCAACTCCTGAACAAACTCTGTAGTTTGTTTTACCTTTGAAAAATTATAACTTCCAAGCTAGAAAGGTATTGCAGGATATGTTGCCTTCTTATGTTCGAGAACAAAATTTCCTACACCATCAATATAGACCTACCTAACTGCCTCTTTGTGTAGTACATAGTTAGTGGCATACTTAGGGAGTAGAGAAGGTGCTCTGGAACCCCCATACATTCTTATATACAATCCTTCCTCAGTTAAATAATAGTCTTTGTATTCCTCAATGACCTTGAATGCTTCTTCGGACATGCAGTTGGATTCAGTCAGGAAAATTATGGTATACAAAGGCATGATGAAGTGTTCACATATTTCCTTGTAACAGCTGTAATATTTATGGGCCCAAAACAACCTATATGATGTGTACACTGGGGTCTTGTCCCTCTCCTAGTAACATCTCAAGGCTAGAAAAGACTGAGTACACAGTATGCAGTCAATTAGGATGGAGCTCATGTAGAACTCTAATTTCTTCTATGACACCCCTCACAAGGCTGCAGATAGGCATGTTGAGAGGCTATTTGACACTATGTTCGACCAATTAAAAATGGTTCCTTGAGTAGCCACATAGAAGATAATTGGTATCCATCTTATCTTAAAGCTTTTCTCATGAGCTCTACCAAAAATTCTATTTAGCATTTGTGCAATGAATCTATAGGGAGTCCAGAGAGTGGAAGTATCATACTCTCCAGAAGTCCTGGTTCGAAAGTTTTTGCCTGGTATCATCATTCTTTTAACTGTTTCTACCATATCCATAGCTATATCTTTCAACCATCTCTTTGTCAAGTAAATCTATGCAGGAGGCAAATGATATGCCATAGAGACATATGCAAGGCTATATGAAGTGTAGCCCTGCTTAGCAGTATTTTCAAGAATCATGGTAGTTACATCTACCCTAGACAGAATCCAACCTATCACCTCTGAACAAGGGAACAATTCAGGTCTTGTGGCTACTTTCATGAGAGCTATTTTTTCAATGTTTGCATAAATGGTTAGCTCTTCGAATCCTGCATCAGGTACATTTTGATTTGCAATCATCATGTATATCTCTCCCCATTTATAGTTCGGTTTGATCCCAGTTAGCATTGATATCTTCATATATATATTCAACCTTGGTGATGACCTCAACCTCAGGTTCTCCCCCAACAACAGGAGCCTTTTTCTTTTGTCTTTTGGACATATTTTCTTTGCAACAATCACCCTATCACAAACATAGCATGTTCTTAGAACCATTGAGCTATTAGCAAGGGTTTTAACAATAAACAAAATTTGTATCAATTTATTTACCTCTTTAATATGCATTCTGAAAAATGAACCACACACAGTATTCAATGCATGAAAAAGAAAAAATGACAAGGAAAAGAGAAAATTCTGAATGTTGTGTCTTACAAACTTCCTAAGTCCACTGTCTGTAAAAGATTCACAACCTTGAGAGAAAAACAATTCTCTATCTTAACCAGGCCACATTCGAACCAATTCGATAAAAAGTATGATCCAAATATTCCTACTACTAAACTTCAAAGCATTAGACCCTATACTGTGGTCTTCATGTTGGAAAACCCTAACCTGACCAAAACATGGGAAACCTCTGTCATCCCATGAAATAAGGTAAATGCACATAAAAATTTTAAACCCCCCCCCAGACGTCCATGGAAAACCAAATAATGGGTGTTTCATACAGTGTAACGCTTGTCTGCACCGTCCCCTTAATCTTTTGGACTGTGGTAAAATCATACATAACGGCCCAATCAGTCACGTAGCCTCAAAAACCCATGCCAAAGAAAAACTATAATGGCTAGCTCTTTCACCCTAAAACATTATGCATACCGTGAGGACAAACATTCTTTAAGCAGACAAACCCATCCCACAGACCAATTAACTAGGAAAACCTAACTAGGGAAAAACCATTGTTCCAAATCGACCAATAAAAACCAAAAGGATAAGGATGTGGTTCACCTACATGTCAAACTGCAATGTAGTACAGTGGTAATGTTAGTGAATTGAGTTCGTACAACAGGGCACGTGAATCGCTACAAATGGCAAGGACTGGAGCAAGGACAAGTTCAAATACAGATAAAAATAAAATAATGCTCCCCCTTGTTTATATAATCCTCGACGAAAAAATTCGGTGGGAAAAACCCTATCAAAAACTAACCCCTCTAACCATTGAAAATATAGTTTGAGTGACAGCCGCAACGGTGGACTCAAAACAAACTATGGATTCATGACAATTTTTTAAGTCCATCGGCATCGAAAGCTCTAAGCGCTAAGTGTTGGAAATTCAAAACTAAACACCTTCCACAGTGTTGGCATCACCAAGCACTATCATGGCGATTATTGTAGATCGAAACATCTAAGTGCTAAGGCATTGGCGGATGCAAAACCAACTAACCTTCGGAACTTTTAAAACCAAACATTCTCCGTAGTGTCGGTGATATAAAAATTTATTATTGTGACTTCACTTTGAATTAAAAAAGGTATCAGAACTAGGATTAGCTAAGTTCTAAGGTATCGGCGAGAGAAAATACTATCTTTTAGAACATTCATCATTTTCCTTTTGAAACATCAGCAGCGTAGAGGAAAAGTATTCCGATTCAATATCATAGACCATTTCGATAGAGATAAAAAAAGTCACCGACAGTCAAAACAATAGGTTTGAAAAATAAAACAAATGTAAGATAAAAGCATCTGTGGTTCCAACGTATCGGCAAGGAAGATGATAGTAATTCTGATAAACTAAATCATTCAACTTCCCCAACGATGGAAAGAAAACTAACTATGCTTCCGATATCGGAAGGATAGCCAACTAATCTTCCGACTAAAAGGATCAAGTTTTGAGCAAAGAATATGAACTTCCAGGACAAATTTAGGGAAACCAATCAATCCTAGGCTAGAGCTAAGAGAAATAAATCAGAAGGAGTGCCCTAAAATTTAAAATTTTGGGGAAAGACTTGCAACTGCAACAATTGGTGACTACCTGCTGAACACATATCTATGAATCAATTTCTTCTTTAATCAACATACTGTTTTGACAATACCAACATGCTGAATTCTTCAAGATATCTAGATTTCCCAAATGGCAGATGTATGCACTTTAATCATTGATGATAGTCCAATTTAGGGAAGATGGGAGCTAATATTTCAAAGTCTAGATAACTCTTTTAAGGCCAGGAATATGAATTTTATTTTTTTAAACCTCTGTCTTTGAGTAGTTTCTAGCTTAGACACCACAGGATTGTAACAAATGGTAAACAAATATATTCGTTTGTTCCTCATTTCCAGGCCATTTTGCACTTTTGGTGCTTTTGGACTTTTGTCTTCTTTTGAGTCCTCCTGCATGCCTTCTTTCTGAAATTTTTAATTCAGGTTTCTCTATCCATAGTGTCCTTTTGTGTGAGAGATAAATTTATTTTTCAGCTCACAAACGGAGAAGAACTTTGTCAATCTTGTACTAATATGGTTCAGTACTTTTCTTTGATACATATTGCTTTAGGATATTTTGACTCTTATTGGCCTTTTGGATTTCAATTCCTGGAATGGAATCATTTAAATATAATATACTGTTTACCTTTCTTCCTCTCCATGGGTCTTTTTCTATCACTCCCTAAGACATTTTTAGTGTGAGATGAATGGAGCCTCGAAATAGTATTCTGGACCTCTTAATCCTGAGTTATTTCACAAGGATTAAGTAGGACTTCAATGTGTTCATAATCATTTAGGAAAACTGCTAAACTTGAAGAATTTCTTTCAAACATTAAATAAATTAATAGTACCGAGTCTTGTAATCAAAGATTTTAGTTAATCCAAAATTTTGATGAACCCCATGCAACCAAAGGTCATGCTTCTTTATTATAATCAACCAAACCCTAACTAAAACAGAATAAAAAATCTTCAAAAATAAAAAAAACGAATCAGTTTATTTATGTACAAGAAAACCAAAATGAAAATCAAGAAAAATAAGGTTTGAGAACTAAACCATTTACTGGTAAGTTCTCTTCCCACCCTTGTAATTCTTTCAACATGTAAGTTAAGGGGCCAAGCTTTGCTGCAATTTGAAAAGGGCCTATACATAACTGTTGAAACTTAGTGTGCTTTCCCTTTTGATCGTGTGGATGATCCCACTTAAGAACCAGATCTCCTACTTCGAATTCTTTGTTCCCAGCTTTATGCTTATCAAACCAATGCTTCATTATTTCCTGTTGATGTTTAAATCTTTATTTGGATTTGGACCTAGACTCTTCTGACTTCAAAAGATTATAGATTCTGATCTGTAGGATTTCATTGTCGATACCCTTAGATTCTTGAGCTATTATGGAAGATGGTAACAGAATGTTGGGAGGAAGGATAGCTTCTTTTCCATAAACAAGAGTGTATGGTGAAACACCTAAGGAATTCTTGGGTGTGACTCTATCATCCCAAAGAGCATTAGGTAACGCTAAATGCCAACTTCTCTAATTTTCTATTATGGTTTTCTTTAGAATCCTAATCAAATTTTTGTTTGTGGATTCTTCCAAACCATTGCCTTGTGGGTAATAGTTTGCAGAATAATGCAAATTGATGGGACTATTTCATTAGCAAATTCAGTTAATCTAATAGAATAAAAGTAAGTAGAATTATAAAAAACTAGGGAAATTGGAACCCCAAACCTGGTCATAATGTGATTCTGTAAGAAATCCATGATTGCATCTTCATTTACTTTTCATAATGGAATAGCCTCGACCCATCCAGTGAAATAATAAGTTGTTGTCAAAATATACTTATGCCGCAAGGAATAATTTGGGTTTATTTCTCCAATAATATCGATTCCCCATTGTTCAAATGGTTCTGATATCATTACTAGTTTTAAAGGCCCTACTACTTTAGCTTGTCTTCCAACGCCTCTTTGACAAGCATCACATTTCCTCACATGAGCATGAGCATCCTTAAACAAGGTAGGCCAATAATATCCAGCTCTGAGAATCTTATGGGTTGTTCTGTCTTCGGAAAAATGACCTCCAGCAAGCCCATCATGTAATTATATTATGACCTTTTTTGTATCTTCCTATTCTAAGCACCTAAGAAAAACTCTATCATAGTTCTTTCTGAACAATACTCCGTTAATTATCTGATATGAAGCTGATTTCAGACATAATGCTCTTCGTTGTTTGGAACTCCAATGTTCCGAAAAATATCCTTCTTTAAGGTAATGGACTAGGTCTCGATACCAGGAATCTGGAGCTGTGAACAAAGGACATACATCCACCATATGTAACTCAGCTTCGTTATCCCAGCTATATTCTTCATTGTTTTGACTTTCAATCATTAGTTTACACAATCCTTGTCCTTTTACTATGGATGTTGGTTTGAACTCAAGATCATATTCTTGTAAGGCAGTTACCTAGTTGCCTGTTCTTTCTCCTAATTCCTTTTGTACAAAAAGATATCTTACAGCTGGGTGTGGAACTATTACCTTGGTGTGGTTCTTAAGTATATATGGCCTAAATTGTTTTACCGCTTTAAAAATCGCATAATCTTGTTTATCAATTGCTGGATAATTCAATTCATCTCACTGCAAACCCGTGCTCATAAATGATATGGGGTACTCATCTCCCCCATCCTCCTTCTGTGTAAGCACCGCTGCCAATGAATCATCGGACACAATAGTGTACAGAATAAAATCCTTTTTGAAATTTGGAATTTTGAGTGATGGTGCAAGAGCAATAGATTATTTTATCTTACTGAATGAATTCTTCTCCACATCAGTCCATTTGAATTGTACACTTTGCTTAACCATTTGCTGCAAAGGTTTGACAAATTGAGCAAAATCTGGTACAATACTTCGCACAAAATTTATTGTCCCCATAAATGATTCCATGCCCTTTTTATTATGGGGTAAAGGGATATGTTCTATGGATTTAATCCTTTCTAGGTCTTTGGAGATCCATTTCTTAGAAACAATATGACCCAGTAGCTTTCCTTCTGTGACTGCAAACATGCATTTCTTAGGATTTAGTGAAATACCATATTTTCGACAACGCTCGAAAATTTGTTTAAGATGTAATGGCGCATGTTCCTCTCTCTTTTTCAAAAATATTGTGACATCGTCTAGATAAACCAAAACACTATGACCAATCAGACTATGGAAATCTATATCCATTCCCTCTGGAAAGTATCTCCAGCATTAATAAGTCCAAAGGGGATTCTCCTATACGCAAAAGTTCCCCACTTAGTTCTGAATGCGGTTTTAAGCCTGTCCTCTTTAGCTACTAATACCTGATTATAGCCAGAGAATCCATCTAATAATGAAAACAATTTAGAACCTAAAACCATCTGCAGTATTTTCTCCATGGGTGGGACCGGATAGTTGTCTTTATCTGACGCACGATTTAGGTTTCTGAAATCTACATAGAATCTGATTTCTCCTGATTTTTTCCTTACTGGAACCAGATTAGAAACCCATTCCGAATGTCTGAATTCGAATATGATTTTAGCATCCAACAATTTTTCTACTTCACTTTGAATTAAAGGTTCCATCTTCTGATGCATCTTTCTTAAAGGCTATTGGTAAGGCTTGATTCTAGCCTTAATTGGGATGACATGTATGATATTTGTGTCATAAGTTTTAAGCTCTCCATATGTCCAGAAAAACAAATCTTTGTACTGTTTGAACAGACTAATGAACTTACTTCTTTCACCCAAAGAACATCATTTTCCCAAACTTACATATTTGGGTTCAGCTTCAGTCCCCAAATTTATCAGCTCAAATTGTAACGACGAGCTATGAGTCTTGACATTCGATGGATTTCTGAGTCTATTGTCTAAATCAAACATTCATTCCAAAGTCCTAACTCCCTTAGGAATAAAGTTCCCAAATTTTAATTCCGGTTGGTGTTCTTCATCATCTATTATTGATCCTTTGAAAGTCTCATCATTCATCAATCACTTCAAAATTTGCTGATCATCATCAAAAACCTGTAGATTTGTGATCATATTTGGAACAGAAGGCCTGAAAGTAATTCAAAAGAGCATCTATTATTGGAAGGTACTAGCCTTGTAGCTGAGGTAGCTAGTAAATCAACTGCTGCATTCTTTAATCTAGGAATGGAGACAATATTGAATGTATGAAAAATTATAAGCAAATCCCAAACTTTATTTTGATAAGCTTTCAAATGTGGTGAAATACAGTGTATCTTATTTCGAATTTTCTTAACAACAATTTCAGAATCTCCATATACTTTTAGATTTTTTACTTTCAGTTCTATTGTTTTTTTAAGTCCCTGAACTAGTGCTTCATACTCGGCTATGTTATTTGTGCATTCGAATTCTAATATACAAGAAAGAAAATGTTTATTTTTTCTTGGATCAATCAAGACACAGCCAACCCCTGATCCTTCTAATGTTTTAGATCAATCAAAATAAAGAGTCCAAAAACTATCTACCTCTACTGAATTTGAATTACAAACTACATCTGAAACTAGATCTACTATATTACAGTCAATCTCATCAGCCCCTGAAAATCGAAGGAGATCGGCCTAGGTATCAGGTATACTACTGGCTTCTTCACCTTGGTAATTTACCGGTTCCATTTCAATAAAATAATTTCCCAACACAGAGTTTACTGGTTCATTTTTTCCCTCTAACTGAGTAACATTGTATTTCAGTTGAGGCTCTCTTAATACTTTTATTTGATTGGGACTTCCCTTATGAGGCAACCATAAATGTGACCAATTTGATGCAAAATACCCGTCTAACCTTGCCGACCAGTCTTGACTCAAAACCAGTCCATAAGCATATGGTATGTCTGCTACTACAATGTTGACGTACTGACATACCCTCCTTCTCTGCAGATAAGTGAATCAAAACATCTTCCATTTCCCCTATTACTTGCACAGCTGTCCTGTCTAATTGAACAACTTGCCAAGTAGATGGTTTAGGGTTTCCATTGATTTTCTTGTAGACTGAAAGTGGCACAACATTAACTAGTTCTCTTGAATCCACCAAACAGTTGTGCACATTATAGTTGAAAATATCAAAAGTTAGGAGAAATGTTGGGGTTTTATACTTAGACTTCCTTCCAACACTTGCCTCACCAATTTCTTCTTCAGGTTGGTTGTCAGTGGAGAGCTCTTCTTCTGGTACCTCAAGTGCTTTTAAGAGTTTCTCTTTTTGCTGAGGTAAATTACACATTTCAAACAATGAGATATTTTCTTTATCTTTTTTAATGTCTTCCACAATATCATACCCCATCTCATGTTCTTTGATATTCTTCTTGACATTATCAATCTTATCTTCAATAGGCTTAAGAGGTGTGTTAATTTTCTTCGGATCTTGACTTGAAATGGTAAAATTAGGTTATTTAATAGTTGCAGTGTTCTTCTGTATCTTCTTCATATTTTCTTGAAGTTTCTTAATCTTAGGAAGTATTGACTTATCTTCTTTTAACAAGCTCTGACTTCTTGTTGTCACATTGGTTTCTGATGTTTCCTCTTGTTTTAGAGAATCTTCTTCTTCTATACCAAACATAGAGACACAGTCCCATAAAACTAAAGTATATTCCTCTTGTTTTTATGTAGATTGATCATCTTCTTTTTCCTCACCAGTTTCTATCAGTTTGGAGTCCAATAATTGCTTCATTACTAATGTCATGGAATTTATCCATTGGGGGGAATTCTTCTCAGAATAAGGTTGTTGTTGAAAGGTACAAAAATTATCCATGTCTACATCAGTTAAATTCATTGCTACAGGACTGTGTGGAGGAGGTTCAAGTTGACTGTTGTCTTCCCTTTTTTTATAATAAGGCTTATATGATTTGTGATCCTCTTTTTCCTTTTCTAAATCTATCACTCTGTTGGATAACTTCTGCATCATGTTCACCATCCCTTCAAATTCATGTGACTGCTCATCCTTAGGCTTAGTTAGTAATAAAGGTTTCTTGCTTCCAAAAGTCTTTTTTCCCGACTGCACAGGGTAATTTTCTATGCTCTCCATCTCATCCTCCACCTTCTCAGCTTCTTCGTAGGTTTCTGCTAATGTAGGTCTCACTGATCTCTTGGAAAACATGGCTAGATCAGGCCCAAGGGATGAGGTATAGTATTCTATTAGAGCATTTTCAGATGGCTTATCAGCAGCAGTGAAATTGTTTAGGTAAGCAGCAAATATTTGAGTGAAATTATGCACTCACTCTTTCCTTTCTTTCTTTAGAGCACATAACCCTTTCATTAAAGCTGCATGAGTTTTCTGAATTGCATATTTACTTCTAAACATTCTCTCAAATGTGTTCCAATCCATGAATGAATTTGCAGGAAGTGAAAAATCCCATGAGGCTGCTTTTCCTTTCAGGGTGTGGGGAAATAATCTACACACTACATCTTCATGCTCTCTAGCTCGTAGTCCTTCTACAGCCAATTAAAAACTCTGTAAATGATCATCTACCAAAATTCCTTCACTTGGTTTAAACTTAGGTAACATCTTGTCGAAAGCTTGAGCCAAATCATGCAAGGGAGGCATCAAATTTAAAGGATACCTAGCCATCCAAATAGGATATGGAGGTGGTTGGTTTGCATTTACATTAGCCATGATTCTGAGTGGAGAATGAGGTTGTGACTTAACAGGGGTCTGGAAAAGTGAATAGTAAGGTGAACCTGGATCCAATTGATTCAAAGGTTGGTCAACTTCTTGTAAAGTTGCTTCTACTAGTTCTTAGAGATCCTCTACCAGTACCGAGTCTTCTAATTGAGGGCGATATTTCTTCTGATACTCTCTTCTAGGTAGGACAGAAATAATAGGTAATCCTCCAATATTTTTTGCATATGCCCTGGTGATTCTTCTTAAATCATCAACTACTTCGTTATCGACAGGATTTAGATACCCTTTCTCTTTATCTTCAGGAGTGGGTTTGTGAAACAAACTACTTTTAAAACTGTCACCGGTGGAGTGATTTTGAGGAACCGAGCTTCCTTGGCCAGCCATGCACTAGTGGCCCTCTTGCTAGTGCCAAAAACTGTTGAGGCATTGAAAATCGTAGGTAACAACAGTTAGGGATTCTCCCCAATAAACGTTCCCAACTAGCTCATTACTGTTTGGTATGGGGAATCTGTCTGGTTTACGATCCGGCTACTGTAGGTCAAGTAACAAATTAAAATGTTTTACCGATTACGGCCTGGTCCATCATGTATATTTTTAGTTTTTTTGTGTTTAAGGTATGATGTGCAAGTGCCTATCTAAAATGCAAATGATAGAGATAACAAGGAGGGTCATAATGTGATTTTTAGGTTCTTACCTCTCGTATTACCTCTCTCGTATCTAAATCACAAACAACAAGAAACTAACTATAACTAACTAAGCTATCCCTAGGGAGCAAAATTATCAGTTAACGATGAGTAATGTATTTCTGCGCATGCATTAGGAAATATCACAAATAGCTGTTATTTATTTTAGAATGCATAAACATTAATAGAAATATGAACAACAAGATAGCTTATTGTTAATTACAACCTTCATTACTCACAGTGGAAATTTCACAGAATAAACTAGAGTACATTCATAACATGAAAATAAATTCAGTGAGTTAGAACAATCTCACAGTTAATGGAAATAAGATGAAAATGAAATAGTTCACATTCAACTAATCCATAGCAAAACATTTGAAACATTCCACCAAACTTTGTCCAGCAGAAACTTGTCACTCTTTATTGTAAAAGAAAATAGTTCTTCTTACAATATACTCTCAAAAAATGGCCTGGGAAAGAAGTCCCTTCTACATGTAAAATCTCCTATATTTATACAAAAGAAAAAACCTTTGGGCTGTCCCTCAATGACTTTTGAGCTTCCGCAACCTTTCATTTCCAAAATTTTGTCTTGTAGCATGTGCACATAATTAATACAATATATTACATTTCAAATAAAAAAAATTAGAACACTTTATGAAGAGGGGACAACTTGGTCGTTGATGAACTTCTTCCATGCCCGGGCCTCTGGTGCTATGCTTTCAAATATGGAAGGCTCAAGAAAATGGATATTTATGTCATATTTAGTAGCCTGGTTCTTTACTCCTTCTATCCTTTCCGGACTCAGTCGCAATTGATCTTCTAGTAAATGTATACTTACAGCTGCATGTGCCACTGCATTCTTTAAAATCTGTTCATCTAGATATTTTACCTGTTGGATATCTTGTTCATCTTCCTGATATATATTCTATAGATGTTCTATGAACAATTTATGTTCTGGTATCTCATCCAATATTTTCTCTGCAAAAATATGGCATCTATTGAATGTAGCAAGCACTCTCCGGGAGTATTCGGCACATGCTCCCTTTGTTTTCTTTATAGTTTTCTTGAATTCCTCCACAACATTAATTGCAAACTCCAATAAATCATATTCATGTTTTAAACTCTACTAGTCTTTAAATGGTAACTCCACAGGAGATTCCTTGTCTGTTTCTATCCACACCATTCTTTCCATCAGAATCTCTAGAATCTCTTGAGATCTGTCCAAAAAATATGAAGTAGTGTCCAACATTTCTTCTAATCTGGTGTTTATTTGTAAAATCTTACACCTTTCTTCCTCAATGCAAATTTGTAATTGGTGGATCTTCCTTCTTTGAGTTAGAACATGTTGTTTTAAAGGATGGATGTCTGTCTTCTATTCCATAGCATCCTTCAGTGATGTTGTCAACGAACTATTATGTTCTTCCAAGGATGCCACCTGCATTTGATATTTCTTCTCTCTTTCTTCTGTAGTAGCCTTCTCTATTTCTAACTCAACAATCTTGTTTTGAAAATGGTCCTTCTCTACACTCATATTTTCATAGGATACCTGAAGGCTATCTTTCTCAGATTTTAACATTTAATGCTCTAGCTATAGCCTTTGTAATTCAGCTAAGCTATCTTGAGCATTCTTTTCCATTTTCTCTGCAGAAATCTCTAAATCCTCCTTATTTTCCCGCAGAGTTTGGAATTATGTTCTTGAAGTCCTTACTTCATTCATCATGTCTTCATATTTCCTTTTTAGCTTATGACCTTCATCCCTCTTCTTCATCAATGTTTCTTTTAATTGTGCTACATTCTTTCTTGACTGTTCAAGGTCCGTCATAAGACTGTCTATGTTATCTTCAGTTGCTTGGGTTAATGCCACCCCAACTCTTGCTATCAATCTTGGATTTGCATCCGTTCCATGCACCAAGGTTTTATCCATTATCATCTTTCCCGATTATCCTCCAGTTTCAACATTTTTATCGATTCTTTTTACAATCCTTTTCTTCTCCTTATCATAGAAAATAGTACTGAAGTCAAGAACCTCCTCCCATTCTATAGGCATAAAAGGCATCAAATTTATTCCAAAAAATGAAGCTTGTCCTAGTGTACTACCAAAAGATGCAGCCAACTCCTGAGGATCAGGATTGGATTGTTCGTGTCCTTGATCTATGTGACCCTGTCCTCCCTGTGTATCTACTTACTCAGTAGTTTGTTGCTCCTTTTGAGATCCTGTTAATCTTATACCTTCACTTTCTTCCTGTCTTTTCTTTATCTCTACTTCTTCATTTCTCTTTCTCTCCTCCTCTTCCTTCCTTGCTACCTCCTCTGCAGCTCACTTTCTTTCTTCTTATTCATTCTTCAGCCAACTCTCTACCTCCTGTGCTAGCCTTCTAGCATATTCTTCTCTCTTTTTGGCCTCTTCTTCTTCTAATGTCTTAGTATTCTCTATAGTTTTTCCCTTCCCACCCATAGTAGCTATTTTTTGCTTGAACCTCTTTTTTAGGGTGGTTATGTTCTTTGCACTTCTGAATGTTTCCTCATCTTTGTCCAAAAATTTGGTATATTCAAACTGAATGCTTGCCTCCTTGCAGTGATCTGCTACTTTATTTTGGTATTCATTACTGTGAAAATTCATTTCACCAAAGTGGAAATGCTCCAACTCCTGAACAAACTCTCCAATCTGTTTTACCTTTGAAAACTTATAACTTCCAAGCCAAAAAGGTATTGCAAGATATGGTGCCTTCTTATGCTTGAAAATAAAATTTTCTACACCATCAATATAGACCTGCCTAACTGCCTCTTTGTGTAGTACATAGTCATTGGCATACTTAGGGAGTAGAGAAGGTGCTCTGGAACCCCCATACATTCTTATATACAATCCTTCCTCAGTCAAATAATAGTCTCCGTATTCCTCGATGACCTTGAATGTTTCTTTGGACATGTAGTTGCATTCAGTCAGGAAAATTAGGGTATACAAAGGAATGATGAAGTGTTCGCAAATTTCCCTATAATAGGTATAATATGTATGGGCCCAAAACAACCTATATGAGGTGTACACTGGAGTCCTGTCCCTCTCCTAGTTACATCTCAAGGCTGGAAAATACTAAGTACACAATATACAGTCAATCAGGATGGAGCTCATGTAGAATTGTGATTTCTTCCATGGCACCCCTCCCAAGGCTGCGGATATGCATGCTGAGAGGCTATTTGACACTATGTTTGACCAATTAAAAATGGTTCCTTGAGTATCCACATAGAAGATAATTGGTATCCATCCTATCTTAAATATTTTCCCGTGAACGCTACCAAAAATACTATTTAGCATTAGTGCAATGAATCTATAGGGAGTCTAGAGAGTGGAAGTATCATACTCTCTAGAAGGCCTGGTTCAAAAAAATTTCCTTGGTATCATCATTCTTTTAACTGTTTCTACCAGATCTATAGCTGTCTCTTTCAACCAACTCTCTGTCAAGTAAATATGTGTAGGAGGAAAATGATATGCCATAGAGACATATGCAGGGCTATATGCAATATAGCCTTGCTTAGCAGTATTTTCAAGAATCATCGTAGTTACATCTGCCCTAGGAAGAATCCATCCTATCACCTCTGAACAAGGGAACAATTAAAGTTTAGTGGCTAATTTCATGAGAGCTAATTTTTCAATGTTTGCATAAATGGTTATCTCTTTGAATCCTGCATCAGGTACATTCTGATTTGCAATCGTTCTGTATATCTCTCCCCATTTATAATCTGGTTCGATGCCGGTGGAAGATTTGGTATCTTCATATACGTATTCAACCTTGGTGATGACCTCAACCTCAGTTTCTCCCTCAACAATAGGATCCTTTTTCTTTTGTCTTTTGGACATATTTTTTTTTGCAACAATCACCATGTCACAAACATAGCATGTTCTTAGACCCATTGAGCTTTTAGCAAGGGTTTTAACAGTAAACAAAAATTGTATCAATTTATTTACCTCTTCAATATGCATTCTAAAAAATGAACCACACACAGTATTCAATGCATGAAAAAGAAAAAATGACAAGGAAAAAAGAAAATCCTGCATGTTGTGTCTTAAAAACCGCCTAAGTCCACTGTCTGTAAAAAATTCACAACCCCGAGAGAAAAACAATTCTCTATCTTAACCGAGACACATTCAAACTAATTCGATAAAAGTATGAACCACATATTCCTACTGCTAAACTTGAAAGCATTAGACCCTATATTGTTCTATTCATGTTGGAAAACCCTAACCCAACCAAAACATGGGAAACCTCCATTGTCCCATGAAATAAGGTAAATGGGCATAAATAGTGTAAAACCCCCTCGGATGGCCATGGATAACCAAAGAATGGGTGGTGCAAATAGCGTAACGCTTGTCTTCACCATCCCCTTAATATTTCGGACTATATTAAAAACATACATAATGGCCCAATTAGTCACACAGCCTCAAAAACCCCTGACAAAGAAAAACTATAACAGCTATCTCTTTCACCTTGAAACATTATGCATATCGCAAGGACAAACATTTTCTAAGCAAAAAAACTGATCCCAAGAACCAATTAACTGGGAAAACCTAACCAGGGAAAAACCGTGGTTCCAAATTAACCAATAAAAAGAAAAAGGAAAAGGTCGTGTTTCACCTACCTGTCAAACCACAGTGTATTGGATGGACTGGAAAAATCCCCATGGTGGCAATGCTAGCGAATCAAGTTTAGATAGCTGGGCACGTGAATCACTACAAATGACAAGGACTAGAGAAACGGTGAGTTCAAAGACAGATAAAAATAAAATAATGATCCCCCTTGTTTATATAAACCTTGGTGGAAAACTTCAGGGGGAAAAACCCTATCAGAAACTAACCCCTCTAACCATCAAAAATATAGTTTGAAGGACAGCTGTAACGACAAACTCAAAACCAACTATGGATCAACGACAATTTTTTTAAGTCCGTCGGCATCGAAAGCTCTAAGCACTAAGTGTTGGAACTTCAAAACTAAACACCTTCTATAGTGTCACCATCGCTAAGCACTATCATCACGATTATCATAGATCGAAACATCTAAGTGCTAAGGCATCGGCAGATGCAAAACCAACTAACCTTCGAAAATTTTAAAACCAAACATTCTCTGTATTGTTGGCGATATAAAAATGTATTATTGCGACTTCACTTTGAATTAAAAAAGGTATCGGAACTCGGATTAGCTAAGTTCTAAGGTATCAAAGAGAGAAAATACTATCTTTCAGAACATTCATCGTTTTCCTTCCAAAATGTTGGCAACGTAGAGGACAAGTATTCCAATTCAATATCGTAGACCATTTCGATAGCAATAAAAAAGTCACCGACATTCAAAACAATAGGTTTGAAAAATAAAACAAACGGAAGATAAAAGCATTTGTGGTTCCAACGTATCGGCGAGGAAGATGATAGTAATTCTGACAAACTATATCATTCAACTTCCACAACGGCAGAAGGACAGTTGACTATGCTTCTGATATCGAAAGAATAGCCAACTAATCTTTCGACTAAAAGGATCAAGTTTTGAGAAAATAATATGAACTTCCAGGGTAGATTTAGGGAAACCGATCAATCCTAGGCTAGAGCTAATAGAAGTAAATCAAAAGGAGGGCCCTAAAATTTAAAATTTTGGGGAAAGAGTTGCAGCTACAACAAGTCACCATATGAAAATTAAAGATCTACTATAAGCATTCATCAAACAAAGCAAAAACAAAAAAGAATAAAAAAAAAGTCGTACTCCGGGAATAAAAGGATTTATCCCCAGCAATGGTTCCAAAAAGTGTTTCTTCCTTTCACACACTTGGGTTACATAGAAAAAACCATGAATCCACTTGGTGTGTCCTTGGGGGCAAGTCTCGAGTCAAGGCTGTCACCTTGTTCTTGACTCCTTCGTTTAGGCTAACACCTAACGAAGCCAAGGGGGGTAGAACCTATTAAATTACTAAGGCTAAATACTTAGTGTGATGGTGTTATATTGATTAAGTTGTTTAGGAGTTTTGAAATTAACCAGTGGAAACAGAAGATAACAAGATGCAATATTTAAAGCAGATAAGCACACTAATGACACTCACTATATATATAATTGAAAGAAATGATCAAATAAATCAACAGTGCCTTAAATGGAGTCAACAGAGAAAATAATGTGCTTGCATGCACTTGAATGAATGTTTTGCAAATGTCTCTTGGTAGATTTTAAATTAATGTGGAATGTGAATGAATTAAATTAGGTGAAAAGGGGACTCCAAATATACCCAAGGGGTACTTGGAGTATGTCCAAAACTGAACTTTCATGGCTACGTGCAAGGTGGTTTGTGGGATGGAATGGAGTCTAGGATACTATTTTTCATAATGCACCCATCAAGGTGTGACAAAGATCAGCGCCTCGAGGTCACTTTCCAGTTGTTCCCACTCCTTTGGGTATTTTGCCACCTTTTACAGTTCATTCGAGGTGTTGGATTTTTGCCTGATGGTTTGTCAATTTGGGAGGTGAAGACTAATTAATATAGTCACTCAAGTGCTTTTGATGTAGCTTGACTAATCAGATTAACCGCAGCCAAGTACAGAGCATATACACTAGAGTCTTTGCTATTTTTAGTAAGTTTTAAAAGAGGTGTTCTTATTAAAAAGAAAACCCTCCAGGAACCTCTTTTGGTTAAATTGGACCTCAATCGGGGAATCAATGAGGGTTTTATTTTATTATTATTATTAAAACAATTAATGAAAATCAAATCAGAGATACACAACACCGGTTTTCTAATTAGTCACCACGCATATCTTTTCCCTTGTTGGTCAATTGAGAAGTCGTGGGGTAAGTAGTATGTTTAATTTTGAATTGAAAATATTGAATAATGAAAAATATTATCAAATTATACAATCCTACATGTCAATGCAAAACTAGAACAGAAAAAAGGGGAAAATGCAAAAAAGGTGAAATGGATGCAAATCCCCCCAGGGGGGATGGTGAATAGGATCGAAAGAGCCTATTCGAAAAAATATTTCTTTTTATTAGAAGCAATTAAAATATCATAAAACTTAAATTCATCCACTTTTTCCTTATATGGAATGAAACCAAAGGTTTACAAATTGCAAAAATTTGAAATTTTGGGAAGACGGAGACCCTTTAGGGGGTTTCGAATGGTCCGAAAATGCTTTCTGAAAAGCACCTCCTCCTATTTTCTGTTATACCTGCTAAAAAAAATCAAGCTTACCACATTTAAATATTCCCAAAATTACTTTGAAATTACTTTTGGAAGAACAAACTTTTTACCCAAAAATTCTAAGTTAAAACTAGTTTTTAAAGAAGCGGAAAAGGAACCAAGGAAAGCAATATTTTCTTGGGATCTTGGCCTGATTTGTGGGAATCCAATATGAAGAAATTAAATTTATGAATATAAATTTTTATATTCTAAGGAAACAACCATGCATTCAACAATATTTAGATCTACTTTCACAGCCTTGAAAAATGACAATTTTCCCTAAAACTAGATCTAGAATGCTTGTAAATTTTCTTTTGGGAATAAGATCTAGTTTATGAGCTTTAAGGAAGCAATATATATGTAAAATAAACTCTGAAATTGATATATATACTCAATTTTAAAGCTGAAAACAAGTAACCAGACTGATTTTTAGAAAAATTTGAAGGAGGAAGAGGAATAGAGGAGCATTTATTGCTGGAAGCCCTAAAGATCAACCATGGAATGTTGAGGGACTATTCCTTTGAAAGGTTTTGGAGAGATTGAAGAAGCAAACTAGATCAGTATCCTCTCCAAGATAGGAACCTACAACTGAATCCAAAGACTTGCCAAAATACTTGTGAGATCCGGTTAATACATACACAAAGATTTTAGAATAACATGCATATAAACTTATAAGCATGCTAAATCTATATCTCTAAACATGCATCAAAGGAAAGAGATGGCCAATAAAATTATTTACAAAATCCTTTCCTATCAATATTATAATAAGCTTATTATCAATCTTAGCAATGAATCGATAAACAATATGCAAATTATGAACATAGATACATGTTACCTCAATGAAACATGGCAATTCTCATCCACACATACAATTACATGACACCATATTGCCTCCAAAGATTCACTTTATTCCAATAGAAAAATATATTACACGGTATTACAACATCAATGGCTCCTCAATCCAACTCTAACTAACTCGGAAAGGAGGCGGCGATGCTTTATTTATACACAAAATTGAAACCCCAGCCCAAGGGGGGCACAAATCCCAAGGAGATAGACCACTACAACTGAAGGAGAGTCCATCAATGCCTGATATGAAGTTGAACTGAGCTTCTATTGAGTATGAATGCCAATCGGGGGGATGATTGAGCTAACACATCGACCTGCTGACTGAATCATCAACCATAGAGCCTCTAGAAGAGCCCACACATGTGGAGGAAGGGCGCAATTCCCCATAAAGGAAGCTGAATTTCAACTCTGGATCCACCCAAATCACCTCCTTGAGCCAAGAATTTTTATTAATTAAAATAATCAATAATTGATTTTTTGGGTCTTTCTGACCCGAGTGATGGAAAAACACTCAAAACTAGGAAATAGTGGGTCTATAGGTTTACTGGGTACTCTTAGCTTGAAAATGAGTACCTACATGACTGAATCTGACTTTCGAGCCCACTTTTATTACAAAACCAATTTTTCCAATTAAACTATTAAAAAATAGCCCAAGTTTTGGAAAAATTAAATTTTAATAAAAAACACTGAAATTTTTTTAAAAATTAAAAAAACTAGGGGAACTTAGACATGTTCATATGACTCAACCATGATTCCTAGCATGTTTATACATTAACATATAGACTCTAATAACCTCAATAGGCCTAAATGCCAAGCTGACCACCCCAACTTTGGAGGTATTGAGTGAAAAACTCATAAATTATCAGTCGTTTATTCAACAACCAATAATAACCAAGGGAAAAAACACCCTGGGATGATCGGATTGACAAATAAATTCTAAGAGACCGAGTCTTTTACAAACCCTATCATGCTAAAACATTTATTACAATTCCCTCATGGGGTATGAACATGTGATATACTACAACAAAGTTTCCCAGAAGCAAGACTGAAGGTCTTCTGAAGTCCGAACAAGTTATCCTTGTCTGGTTCACCAGGCTCACTTGATAAAAAGCCACTAAGTACAACTTAGGTGGTAACAGAACTGATCTCTCTCAATAGAGGAAACTTTGAGAACATCAATGAATTCTTCTCTAAATTTAAGCACCCGATGCTCCAATTGAAGCAATGTGAAGTTGAGAATAAATATGATCAGCTCATCCTTTATATCCTTTTGAAGCAAGGACCAGACTACTCTGTCTTTGTATCTACCTTCCGTACTGAAAAGCTTACAATTCCAAAATGGAAAATACCGACCCTAAATGGATTCATTGAGTCCGTTACCAATGAGAATGATAAACTTGTTCAGTTTAGATCCTTGATATCCTCCAAAGATCAATATTTGTTTGCTAGATGACCCAAAGCTTTGAATGCAAAAAGGAAACCAAAATAAAGAGAATACTAAGTTTGAACCTCCCAATCAAAAGGATAAAAACCAGTATTTGGATGAGCCATCATGCTCAAGGAGAAACAGGCAACGTGGGAAAGAGAAGAAAAAGTTCTCTTACTGTGCTAGAGGATTTCATATCAAAATCTCTTGCATGAAGAGAACAATTGATCATATGGCCTTCCTCCTTGATAAAAACAACATTCCTCTTCCAGAAGGCATAAGGAAGAAATATACTGCATCTTAGAACAATCAACCTGAAAGACGACATGCACTCATGGGTGATGTTTTGAAGGCTATAGATATCCTCATTGACTCTAGTGCTTCAAATCATATGGTTGAATGAAAGGATTCTTTCAAATCAATGAATTCTAACATTTGCATCTCCATCCACATGGGAGATGACTCTCAAGTCTCATCAGAAGGCAAAGGTACTATCCACTTAGAACATGACAACTTTGAAAATTCTCTATATGTGCCCTCTCTAGCTTCAAACTTGTTGTATGTGTATCAAATGACACAAATTGGTTTTCCTACAAGAGTTTTATTCATCCCTAATTATGTTGAGATATATGAGATAGCCACAGGAAAACTTATTGTTGTAGGGAAAGAAAATCATGCTGCTAAGACCTATGAGTTTTCCAACTTTGTGCCTAATTCAAAGACTAATTCCCTCATGACTCATGGGAATGAGTTCATCTAGTTGTGGCATGATAGGTTTGGAAACCTAAAAAATAAATATTTTTAGCTTTTACAAAAGGATTCCATGGCGGAAGGCCTTCCGGAAATAATATCCTCAAAATGGATCTGCAAGGGATACATAGTCGGCAAGCATCCTGAGCATAAGTTTGGCCGTGGAAAATATAGCAGAGCTACATGTATTTTGGGGACGATCCATTCTGATATCAGTGGTCCAATTCCAAAAAAATCCATGAGTGGATGGAGGTATGTGCTTACCTTAATAGATGACCTTTCAATATTTACATGGGTCTACTTTCTCAAAAATAAATTTGAAGTTATTGAAAAATTCATACATTTTAAAGCTTCTGTTGAGACTTCTACTGGGAGCAATATAAAATCTATCAAATCTGATAATGGAGGTGAATACATTAAATCATAAATTCTTCAAATTTGTGCATAAAATTGGATCAGTATCCAACACGCTATTCCGTACACACCTCAACAGAATGGTGTAGCGGAAAGGGAAAATTGAGCACTAAAAGAGATGACAACTCGTATGCTTGATTCTAATGATTTGGATGCAAATATTTGGTATGACGCTATAAATTTCACTGCATAAATTCATAACAGGGTCCCACAATCATACATCAAAGGGAGAACAACTTTCAAAGCTTACACCATTCACAAGCCCGATGTGTCCAATCTCAGGGTTTTCGGGTCCGCTGCTTGGGCTAGAATTCCACTAGATAAAAGAAACTATTTGCAACCACAACATGTTGAGTGTATCCTCATTGGGAATGCCAAAAAATCAAAATTATATAATCTCTTAAATATAGAAATAAAAATACAATCATCAAGATAAGTGTCTGCTTCGAAGAACCTCTTTAAGATCTAAACTAGTAGAGGAAGAAACTGCAAAACCACTTCCTCTTTTTGATGAAGATTCTGGAGATGAAAATGAAAGTTTATGTTCTGAAATTTCAGATGTAATGTTTGATATCAGTGGGCATGAAATATCAGGTTCTGAATCATATATGAATGATCCCTCTTATCTACCAAAATGGTTAGAAAATACTCTCTCCTCTATTGGGTCAAACAATGGAAATCCTGTTGATCCAAGAAGAACTCGAGGAGACTATCAAGAAGCATGTATTTATCTTTCTTTCAATGATCATTTGATTTTAAAGAATTTTTATATTATTATTGGATCTGATCCAAATTCATATTATCATGCCCACCATGATCCAAGATGGAAAGCTACCATGGATGAAGAGTATCAATATCTTCAGAAAAATGCAACTTGGGAGCTAGTTTCCCCTCCACATGGGAGGAAACTTGTTCAATGAAAATGGGTGTACCAAAATAAGGTTGTTGTAGATGGATAAAACTGAATATATAAATCTTGTTTTGTTTCAAAGTGTTTCTCACAAGTACAAGGAGTGGACTATACATAAACCTTTGCACCAGTGGCAAAGATGATTTCTATTCGGCTAGTTTTAGCCATTTCCGCATCCAAACACTGGGAGGTGCACCATATGGATGTGAAGAGTGACTTTATTCATGGGGATTAAATAATATATATGCATTAAGCATTATGAATGGTGTATATAAGACCCAAAATTATTTTTCATACTTCAAAAATCACTGTATGGATTGAAACAGGCCCCAAGAGCTTGGTAAGCAAAGATGGATACTTTTCTGATATCATAAAACTTTGCAAGATGTAAGTATGATATAAATGTGTAGCTACAGAAATATGAAGGTGATTTACTCATTATATCTCTGTATGTTGATTATTTTTTAATTACAGTAAGCACACTTCCTTCAACCATCTTCATAAAAACTGCTTTGCATGAAGTGTTTGACATGAGTGATCTAGGCTTGCTAAGGCAATTTCTTGGCTTAGAAATCACTCAATATTTTGTTGGGATAATGATCAGAAAATAAAATTATGTTTTATGCGTGATAATTAATTTTAGTATGTATTATTTTAAGGATGCACCTTTCCCATTCCTCTCAGGAATCAGTCTCGAGGAAGGAAATTCTACACTGGAGGTGGATTCCACTATCTACAGGAAATTGATGGGAAGCCTTCTGTACTTGACACATTCAAGGCCTGATATTTTCTATGCCATGAATGTTGTATCAAGGTACATGCAAAATCCTCATGAAATTCATTGGATGGAAACCAAGAGGAATGCACAGTACGTGCATGGAACTAGAAACTATGGCATCCACCATGATGTTGATTCTAATCTAGACCTGGTAAGATTCACAGATTCAGATTGGGATGGAGATAGACTTGATAAGAAGTCTACTTCTGGCTATGTTTTCATGTATGGTGGTCAGACTATTTTTTGGTCAACAAAAAACTAGGAATTCATTTCCCTATCTTCATCAGAGGCATATTACAGGGGAGTGGTCAATGCATGCATTCAAGAAGTTTGGATGTAAGGTATTCTAGCAGAGTTCGACATTGGTAGTACTACTTAGAATGTAATATTTTGTTTAAATAAAAGTGCTATAAATATCTCGACAGATATAGTATAGATATAGAAAACCAAACACATTGATATCCACATGCTCTACATCAAATACCTTGTGCATGACAGAACAATTGTTTTGCAATATTTCCCCTTAGATGAGCAAATTGTAGACATTTCCACAAAGGAATTCACTGAGAAGAAGTTTTCTTACCTCCGTTCACTGTTGGGGTGAGTTCCATCATGGTGAAGATAGATTAGTTCTCTAGTGTCCAGTTTGAGGGGGGTTTTTCTTTCCCACAGGGTTTTTCCTCTTTTCCTCACTTAGTTATTTTTGAGCATTTTAGAATTAATTTTTGTAAAGGGTGACCTATGGCCTTTGTTTTCGAGGCCCTATTTGTTTTATTACTCCACATTAAAATATCTTAATGGGGGTGTTGGAGTCATTATCCAACCACAAATCATTATTTGGCTTATTTTTTCCTTATTTACCACTTATCTTATGTTTTGACTCAAACATGTGGTCGCATCATCAAACTGGATCTCCTCCTTCAATCGGGGAACCTAAATAAGTCTCCTTCTTCAATTAGGGAGAAAATATAGGTTGATATGCTTGACATATGTGCCCTATTCAGTTAACTAGAGGTTGTTTCACCTACCTTTTAGTTAAATTGAAGTGATAAAGGCGAATTCCCATGATTTATTCCCATATTCAGTTTAAATGCAGTTAAATGTAGTGATTAAAGTCGCCCTCACCTTGATTTGGTGAAACTGTTTAGTTCAAATCACCTAACTGAAGTCATATAGGCTCCCTCGCCTACTTGTTGGCATGAAGTTGAGTTCTATTCAATTAGAATCTGTCTAATCTTCCTTTGAGTTAGTTAGAGTCAATTATGTTGGAGTTAAGTGGGTAACTGATGTGATCAGTGGTGTTAATTAACAACTAAGCCACTCTCATGCACCCAATATGAATGACCTCTCAAGGATTCAAATTGCATGGCTATTCATGCCATTATATTTCATTGTAATCTATTATTCTGATTAATGATAAGAAAATATGCACTTACAAATTTTTTTCACTATTCATGTCATTTCTTTGAGGAAAATTGATATGTTTCATCTATAGTAAGTTTGTTTATTGGCCCTTAGATTGTTGTGCCTCAATTTCATAACAATTTACTAAATGTTAACACTACAGATGGATTCGGAGAATCCATCTGTAGTGTTAAAATTTAGTAAATTATACATATTTATTGTCAAAATTGTAATTTTCCATTGTCAAAGTGGCACAACTAGAAAGGACCAAATAAATGACCAGTTGTTATGCGGTCATTTTTAGTTTAAATATTTTCCTCTGACTAAATTTGTCATTAATATTGGTCATTTTTAGTTTATTTCTTATCCCATGACCAAATTGGTCATTTTTAGTTAGATCAATTAAATTTTCTCAATTTGGGTCATTTATCCCTTGAAAAAACCATGGTGACAAAATGTTTGGTCACCTAGTCACTTATTGCTCATTTTTTACAAGTGCTTTGTGGGATTAGTCATCAATAAATGAATCATAGTAAACATACCTGCTTAATGAACTAGTTTGTATTGGCCAGAATTTATCTGAATGAATAATTTCTATGATCCCTTTTTCTTTTTTTATCATTGTTTGGATAAGGATTCTTAGTATTTGTTGACACATATCCATCCACATGGGTTCACTCGTTGTCAACACCTTTAACGCAACGATCTCCCTGAGCACCATCTTAGATAAGTTTTACCCTATACAACAACTCCTGCGGAGCAGATGACGTTTCACCTGATATGTTCGAGGGAGAACTGTTGAAACCAAGTTTTTGTAGTAAGAAGGAGGATTTCACATATACTATTCTACTATCATGACATTACTTCACAAATCAAGCATGCATTCATACATTCGTAAATCCATATTAGCACTCATCAGATTAGATTGCATCATAAAAGTGTATGAATAAACATATCTACCATTATAACATTAATCAAGACATGAAAGCATCACCTCATTCATAAATAGACATCATATGGAAGTATCCATCCACATCGTATCGAAGGAAAACAAGAAAACAAGAAATAAGTAAAAATACATAGTGTTTCGCTCAAATTTCCATCATGTCATTTTAACCTCGCACCAAAAGAAAAGTTCCTCCATTCAGATATCGCATCAAATATAGATCATCGATGCTCCAAAGATCAAAATATAGACACAAGGCCAATCTCCCGATCATCTATAAGTTCCTCAACATTACAATCCTATATGTATTTATAGGCTTCCACCTTTTACAATGTAGTCCACTTGAGTCAACTTCCTGACTACATGAACCAGAATCTACAAAATAAAAACCAAAATATACTAAATATGACCACAATATACAAAATATGGTCAAACTATACAAAATGTGACCCAAAATCCTCAAAACATGACCAATCTTCCTTGTGCGCCACCTTTCACTCTTGTGCGGCATGTTCGAACTTGCGCAACATCCTTGATGTTACGCAACTAATTATCCTCAAACAACTAATTATCCTCAAAATTTCCTACCAATAGGCCCCCAACACAATCTTGTGGCTTGCCTTCAAGCCACATCAGCTGGAAATAGTGTAGTTGTTGATCTTAACCTTAAAGTCCTCGTACTGTTGGGTAACCTATTTGACCTTCTCCTTTACCTTCTTGCTAATTTCCCGGCATTTCGTCACTCTACATTCTAGTGGATGCTCAAAAATATTTGCAGTGACATCCCTTTTTCCATCCTAATCTATCTGCAACACAGAAACTAATTTCATTGAGAGTTGTGCACCAATATCCTAAAATTATTCTAGCTGCATTGTCATTATCTGCTGGCGCTCCATTACCTTTGTGATGCGTTGTTGTAATTCCTTCATCTTGGATTCTTTTATTATCTACACAACTAGAGGCATCGATCTAAGTGATGTCCTCAATGTAGCTAGTTTTCCCTTCACCTGCTGCAACTACTTGTTCAGTTGCTCCAATTGCTCATCTTGGACTACACTTCCCCAAAACTATGTAGTCACATATGTAACTTGTTTTTCCTCTTTCTCCATCTCTTCCAACTGAGTCACTAAGTCTTCAATAGTTATTTTTCATTTTGAATCCTGCTCCAATGGTGTTCCCAGATTCAGTAGCACATGCAGATATTCAATGTCATGCTTAAGTTGTGTAATCACATCTCCAAGTCACTTCACGTTTTCCTTAGCATCCATGTCTATAGTGATTTCTGGAACTTCTTGGAAGGAAACAGAAACTACATGTTTTAGGGCCACCCTATCGTCCCATAGTTCTTCTCTTTCCACCGTCAACTTATATTGCTCCTTCTTCAGTTCTTCAATCTCCTTCCTTGTTGATGCTTCTTGTTCAGGAAACATCAAAAGGTGGTCACCAATGATCTACTCTCTATCAACCAAATCTTGACTTGAAACCCTCTGCAATTGGACCAATGTTTGGGTTGACAGCTCATTGAGATCCAACAAGAGTTCCTGAAATTGGTGGAGTGAGGTGTTGACATCCTCACAGTTTGTCTCGATTGCATGCAACAGAATATGAACATTCCTGATCCGCTTCCAAATCCTTATCTCACCATCCTTCTATGAAATTTTTTCCTTGGGCACCCTTTTCAAAATTGCATCAATCAAAGAATTGAGGTGAGTGTTTACCTCTCCAAATCTGTCAGTCGACTATTTCTTTAGCTTCTCTTTAGTCATAATAGTCATTATTGTGATAGCTGCAATAATTTGGTTGACCTGCGAATATGCCATTAGCGGTGTGCTACTAGATTCACCATGTTCCTGCCTCTTCTTTATTATGGTATCCTCAAATATCCACTCCTCCTCTGAGTCCGTTGGGGTTTGTGATGATTCCTCACATGACTCACAGTCACTATCATGTGTCGACACTAATTCTATAGTTAAATTGGCTGGGAGACCCGTCTTATCATCCAATAATTCTTTTATGCTTACTGGAGCTTTCCAATTCGTCGGCCACTCAACAACTATGGATTCCAATTCCTCCTCAGTCTTCTTGTATCAGGTCTCCAACCATTGTTTCTCATTTTCCTATTGTGCTTGTACATAGATTGCATGCAGGACAATAGAAAATCTAAAAACTCACTGATACTTAGTTACTGTTGGAGGAGCTATTCGACTTAGCCGACTAGACTCGTTAGCCAACTAATTGTAGATTAAGTTGGCCTCATCGGTCATGTCGATTGAGTGAACTAGAAGGTAGTTACCATAGCTATTTTGTAAATGTATAAATAGGTTGTTGAGCCAGATAATAACTTGGTTCGGTTTTATGTATGAACCCACATGTGTATTGAGTAATATAAGTTGTTATTCTACCCACTATTTTTGTCTCTTGTCTCTATTATGGTTGTATGATTCTTTATATTTATTACTGGTAACCTTGCAATATGAGTGATTACAACATTCGTTCTTTTTCCGGTAGTACATATATGGATGAAATGACCATGAGTAGATGATCTCAAAGAAAGAGATTAAGGACTAATGGGAGAGTAAAATCGTGAACTATTTGCAGAATTACAATCGAAGAAACAAACTGACTATTGCGCAAGCTAAGGAGAAATTATTCTCTGAGACACATGAGAAGTTTGTAGAATTTGTAGTTCAGTCTGTAAAAGAAGTTACTATAAGAAAAATATGATAGAAACTAAAGAGAAATATTTACTCCATACACTGACGATATGTGGACATACAAACTTGTCAAAGTGGTTTAAAAAGATCACAAATGAGTTTTGTGAAGAACGTGTCATGGAAGAAAGAGTCTCTATCGAGAGTATCGAAGAGAGGTTCTATGACAACTTCACTGAATAGTTTCTTTTCTCACTACCAGATCTTTTTTTTATGTTCCTAATCATCAGGGGAGCCGATCACATTGTTGAGCCTCACCCATCATTAATCAAACCTCCATCGAACACTAACTGGGAGGAGATGCAAAAAGCATGGGAGAAATTTGTTGCAGAAAGAGAGTGGGAATACTTTTTGACAAAATATACAGATCCACCGGGGCTTACTAAAGCATCGGGTAGGATATGGGGGGGTAGCTGGTCATGTTTTGGGGTAGAGTAGAGGAATTCTAGTCAAATATGAAAGCCACCACGAGCAATGAAAAGTTAGTCAAAGAAATAAATAATTCGAATAGTGACTTACAAAAGCACTCTGGATTTACATAAAATAGAAAGAGAAAAGAGGAAGAAGAGAAGGGAGGAACTTAGAGAGTAGGAAATCATTCTCTAGAGAAGAATGGCCACCAGAGTGATAGAACATGAGTAAAATCTACTAGAGTCGGGTCATGGCCTATAGGAAGAAAGAGTAAATGAAGAAGTGTCACCGATGGAGGAGTATTTGTGGATAGAGAAGTGTGAATCTCTCCAAATCAGCATACCCCAAAGTGTTAGTCCTCAATCTCCAATAAATTCGAACTAGAGTGCCTAAGTGCAGGACACTGTTGAAGAAGACCTAAGACTATGAGTTGGTGATTTTGGTGTATGAATTTGAGTAGATGGTGAAGGAAACGATGTCGACCATATTGTAATTCATCAACTAGAGGAAGGAAACTAGGTTACATTTCAATCATACCCATCTAACCACAGTATCCACCTACTCTACCCAGGACATGAAGGAGCACCACCCCATCCAAGCACAAATTTAAAGAGTAGAGATCAGTAAGACTCATAAGGAAGGATATCCCATTTACAATAGTTCACTTGGATACAAACATAATGAGTCGAACTAGAACAACATCTTGTCAAGAACAAACCAACAAACAAAACCTCTGATGAAAATGAAAGTTTCGTCGAAAACAACTAAGAACACCATAGGGTTACAGAGAGTATCCCACCACACCCACCACCACCACCTAAAGGAGACACTGATGCTGAAGACATGGGGAAAAATGACACACACATCCCCCTCTATGAGGGAGATGAGGATCCCAGATGACATTGATTCGTCTGCGAATCGACATGGGAAGAAAACGTAGTAACAAATGAAGATCGACTGATGGTACAAAAGTGGGCACTAACTTGGTGCATGACATACATTGAGAAAACGCCCAATGCAACCAAGGAAGAAATTAAGAAGCAATTTCTATAATTCTTTAAAATCCCATATGCGAAGCATCTGGCGACAAAATTTTTAAAGACAACAGTCTAGAAACCGATAGAGACTGTCCAGGAGTATGACAAAAGACTGAAGGACCTACTCATCCAGCTGAATTATAATATAGACAAGTAATTACTAATCCAATGGTTTCTTACAGGGATTTCATAGAAAATACGGATGCACATTAGTCTATACACCTTTAATACATATGAAGATGCAATCACAAAGGCGTTGCAAGTAGATATGGATGAGGACTACCCCCCGCATGCTGTGGAAAACCGTATTGAATAAAAATTAGAAATAATGCAAAAATTGTTACGGGAACTTAACCTCAAAGGGAAATACATATGGTGTACAAAATGGTCAACGACTAGACATACTAAAGAAAATTGCCAACAAGATATTAGTCGACAATATGTACACTTTGTTCAAACAAAATTCTTTTGCAACATCTTCCAGGAACATGGGCTACACACGAAAAAATATTGTCCATTCAATATGAAAAAGAAAAATCTTCCTGGTGTGCAATTTGTGAAGTCAAAATCCATGCAACAACCGACTATCACTTGAACCTGAAGAACCGACAGAACTGCCATGCAGTTTATCAAACAAATGTTGTTGCACAAAACAATAATAATAATTAATGGAATGAACAAAGTAACCAAAGATTCGAAGGCTGAATATCTGAGTGCCACTACAATAATAATCATCATGAGGGATATGCAGGTCAAGGTGAATTCTTCAGAAATCGGGAAAACTGACCACGATGACCAATCCAGTGCTACACGTGCTTCAACGAAGGCCACCAGTATGCAGATTGTCCATACAAAGATTGAACCGATCTCAAATTTTGTAACAGTTGTGGTGTTGGCGATCACACTTTAGAGTATTTTCCCACCATGCTCGACAAAATTAATAAAAATAATAATGTTAATGTCTTGTCGTGTGTTCAAAAGTGTGATGTTCTTCATACAAAGAATTTGCAAATAGTCACTAGACAAGGAACAAAAACTATAAATGATAATCCTGGAATAAGTATTAATAAAGAACAAAGATGACTATTCTAATCCTATAAATCAAAATCAATTATATAATGATGCATCAAATATGTTTCAAGAATTAGCTACACAAGAAGCAATCGATGATAGTCGACATAATATATCTCAAGAACTACTTAATATAATACATAATGATATCTCAATCGCATAAATTATTGACTTGTTATATAATATAAACAACAAATATGGCATGGATAAACAAAATAAGAATATATGCAGTCTAAAACAAAAAGATAAGAGTGATGCTAACCCACTTGTCGATTTAGAAATCGAAGGATACCATGTCCGAAAAGTTGTTCTCAACTTTGGATCTCAAGTGAACATAATGACAAGAGATACATGGGAAAAATTAGGAAAACCTCGACTCTATGAATTAAGTATATATTTAGAAATAGCCGACCAAGGACTCATCGAACCTATTGGGGTATGGAGAAATGTCGACACAACCATAAAAGGCATTACCACAAAAGTCAACTTTGAAATCATTAACCCTGAGGAAGGATCCATCTCCTTCCAGGCTTAGTGGGAGAGCCATGGGGTCAAAAGATGAAGGCATCGATTTCATTAGATAAAGAAAAGATAAAGCTAAAAGGGAATGGGAAAAAAGTAATTGTTCCTATTCATCCTTCACAAGGTGAACCATGGACATAACCCATAGATGAAGAAGTTGATGTCCAACAACTATATAAAATAAATAACAACAAAGATTATATTGAACCAAATATATATGGGGAACTTCATTTGGGAAACAAAGACTCAGTGTGATATAACTTAGATGCAGAATTATATGACTGGGAGATGGAAAAATATGAAACTCAAGCAAGGGGATGCTGCACCATTCAGGCCATCTCAAGAAAACCGACGAGTCAATTTTTATCTATGTCCATCATTCCAAAAATATTGAAAAGAAAAATTAGGGAACACCCTTCTTTACATCCAATTAAAACAGAAAACATACAGTCTCTCCGGTATAAAGAGAGAGAATCACTAGTACTTCATATTAAACAAGTTTCAAAAAACATAGGTGAACATGGCTGAATCCAAAGACTGGTTGAAACATTTACAGGTCAGGCTGCTCGATGGTGGGATACCCATCAGTTGAGACTACAAACATGGATGACAGCTTCAACATACTTCATTGAAATATTTGGAGGGAAGAAGCTAAAAAGACAGACACAAATAATAGTCTTCACACAAGAACAACACCCCAAAAAACACATAAGTATATGTGAAAAGGAGTGGAGAAGACTTCGTTACAAAGATGAACGAATATGGATGCACCTATTTCCATCAACATTAGATTATTTACCAAATAATTGGTATAATATGGAAGAAGCCCGAGGTGAAATGTTCTTATGGGACGAACTCAAAGAAAACTTCACCAAGGACCTCAAATTCATACCGAGCGACGACAAACTAGTCGAAGAAACAAAACAAATAAAAAAATCATACAACTTACTATTCATAACAATCCAACACAAACTTATAACTGACCGAAAGCATCATGTAATAACATTCGGTCTAATAAAATACCACAGTCGACAAGACTTTGACTAGAAAACGAGCATACAAATGGCAAGAGATTTCATTCGAAATCTGATCATTCGAAAACAACGAAACCAATTAGAATAATATTCGAAGTTGAATCAAAAGAAGATATTGACTGCATGACAACATAATACTTCCCAGCAACATTTTCAAAATTCAAGGAAGGAAGTTGACAAATCAATGAAATCAAGGCACTAGAATCGATGGACGAAAAGGTTAAAATGAAAGAATTTGACATCTCCAATGATGATAGACCAAAAATGGAAAGAATAGGAGACTATTGGAATGAGGCATAGACAACATAAATTGTTAACTTATTAAAATAATTTCAAGATGTCTTCGCACAGGACTATAAATACCTCAAAGGGTTAGTTCAAGAAATGGGAAGAATGAAGATTGATATTAAGCCAGATGCAAGACCCGTAAATAAACAACCTTACAAACTTTATCACAATTATAAAGAGATAGTGAAAAAAGAGATCAACAATATGCTAGAGGCTAGAATCATCTACCCAATCGACCAGTCGAAATGGGAAAGCCCAATGGTCACACAACAAAAAATGCATTACTCGACAAGATTGAGAGTCTGTGTAGAATTTTGAGAGCTAAGCAAATTCACCTTAACAGACCCATTTCCAATTCCATTTGGAGATGAAATCCTAAATGAAATCGTAGGACATGTGTGTTACTCGTTTAAAGATGAGTTTTCAGGATATAATCAAGTGCCAATCACCAAGGAGGATCAAAAGAAGACGCCATTTTTATGTGAATTTAGATCATTTTCTTACAAATTTATGCCATTTGGTATTTAAAATGCACCAATCGTATTTTCAAGAGTAGTAGTTAAATCATTCCAGGAATACATTTATAAAATAATGGTTGTATACTTTGACGAATGGAAAATTTACTCCATGTTAAAATATCATTGCAAATGGCTAAGGCTAATGGTATAAATATGCCGACAGATTCAACTATTAGTTAACATAACGAAATGCATCTTTGTAACCCCTATAGGAATCCTACTAGGACATATTTTATGCAAAGAAGGCATCAAGGTTAACTTTGCAAAAATAAAAATCATTATCGATTTGAAACCTTCATTCAATCCAAAACAAGCCAGAATTGTATTAGGTCATACAAGCTACTACAGGAAATTCATTCACCATTATTAAGACATGACATACCCTTTGGAGTAACTATTAAAATAAGATCGGGAGTATGAATGGACTAAAGAATGCAATGCATCTTTCAACACTTTAAAGAAAAAATTAGTTGAAGCACCTATTCTCAGATTTCCAAATTGGTAGGTCAAATTTCATGTACACATCGATGCAATATGTATAGAAATTGGTCCAATATTAACACAACGAGGAGATGATGGGATGTAATACTCAATCATTTACAGCTACAGAGAATTAAACAAAGAAGAACACAATTACTCCATGACATAAAGGGAAGCATTAGGAATGGTCTTTGCACTGCAAAAATATCAACATTATCTATTAGCTAACCCATTTATATTTTACACCGGTCACCGATCCCTAAAATATGTAGTAAATAAACCTTTACACCATAGAAGAATCTTTCGTTGGTTGTTGTTATTCTAAGAATTCAAGTTTGAAGTTGTAGTTCGACCGGGAAGGATAAATATCAGACTTGACCACTTGTCTAGAATCAACACGGGGGAGGAACCGACCGGAGTTGAAGACGATATACCAGATGCACATCTATTTAGAATAGAAGCTATACTGGACAAACTAGAAGAGATAGCATAATTCTTAGAGAATGAAAAAGCACCTCAAGGAATGTGTACCAAAAAGAAGCAAATTTTAGCAATGAAGGTTGTACCTTATAGTCTAATTAATGGGTTCCTATATAAAATAGGATTGGATGAAGTACTATGTTGATGCGTTCTAGAGCATGAAAGAGAAATCATAATGCATGAATCACACTATGTCCCAGCCAGAGGACATTTCTATTATGACATGACTACTAAAAATATCCAACAATCAGGACTATGGTGGCCGACATTATACAAAGACTGTCGAAAGTTTGTCAGTAAATGTGATTGCTGTCAATGTTTAGGTCGACCCCTACCAAGCACTGGGATTCCATTAATATCAATAAGTCCAAGTTTAACATTCAAAATTTGGGCTATCTACTTTATAGGACAATTACCAATCCCTTATAGAAGGTCCGGAGCACACTATATCATAACAACAGTCGAATACGTTACTAAATGAGTAGAGGAAAAACACGTCGAAACCTGTTCTAGTGAAGTAGCCACCAAATTTATATACAAAAATATCATTACTAGATTTGGTTGTCTACTAACCTTAATTAGTGACCAGAGATCACATTTTATTAACAAAACTATTGCATCTTTAATTGACAAATTCATAATCGAACATAGAATGAGCATATCCTATCACCCTTAGTCCAATGGTGCAATTGAAGCATTCAATAAAACTTTAACAAGGGGATTAAAAAATTTTTGCAATACAGAAAAATATGTCTGGGATGAGAAAATTCCTCAAGTCCTATGGGTGTACAGAACAACATATAAATGATCCATAGAACATACACCATTTAGAATTTTCTATGAGAAATAAGCAGTCGTTCCCTTACATTTTTTACAACAGACACCAGTAATCGCCGACATATTACATATTAATGTCAAAGAAGCTCAGAAGGACTGACTAATGAAACTAGCTTAGCTAGAATATGTTTGTTGTCGAGCCTAATCTTCCAGATAGAGATATTATTCAGTCGTGTTTGTACCCCAGGTGTATTGTACACTCGTTCCCCCTTCTTTGGGGTTTAGGCCAGCGCCCCGAAAAAGGGAGCCCCTGAGAAATTTTTTTGGGATGTTTGTTGGCCAACAGTTTTGCGAACCCAAGGTATTGGGTTAATCATAGTATTTTCCCATGGTATTTTTCCCCTATAAAAGAAAGCATTGTAACATGGTTGTGTATGGAATTATATAATTGTAAACAATCTCTATGATTATGTGAGAGAGACTGTGAGAGTGTGAAGAGGAAGTGCAACGGTTTTGCTACAGGTTGTATCCCTTCATCTTTTTGGACTGAAATAAAAGGACTGGAAATTTCTTTGTGCATGTAGCCCATTGTTTGGGTGAACCACATTATATATGTGTCTCTCTGTAATGTGTTTAATGTGTTTTCTATATTGTTTAATGATTTAACTATATATCTGTTATTGCTTTGCGGTCTTGTTTTCTAACAATTGGTATTAGAGCCAAAATATCTATTTGGCTGGTAAACTCGTAGGAAATAAGGGTTCCTAGTTTGAGTGGGAGCAATGGAGGAAGAGGGAAAGTTTAGGGTTGAGAAATTTAATGGAAAAAACTATCAGTTATGGAAGATGAAAATGGAGGAATATCTGTACTAGAAGGATCTGTACCTTCAGTTGGACATAAAATAAAAATAATCGAAGGCTACGAAGGATGAAGAATGGGAGGTTCTTGATAGAAAGGCACTATGAACAATATGGTTGTGCCTGGCTTCATCGGTGGCTTTCAACATTTTGGAAGAAAAAACAATGAAGGGCATGATGAGTGCATTGGGTAAGCTCTACAAAAAACCGTCGGCTTCTAACAAGGTATTTTTAATGAAGAGTTTATTTAATATGAATATGTTGGAAGGTGGATTTGTTGTCGATAATTTAAATGAGTTTAATACACTTACCACTCAGTTAAGTTCTGCAAATGTGAAATTTGATGATGAGGTTAGGGATCTTCTAATATTTTGATCATTTCCAGAAAGCTGGAATAGGTTGTTCATGGTTGTAAGTAACTTTGTCCCTAGTTCAAACACTCTTAAGTTTGATGATGTTGTTGGTGTTATTCTTAGCGAGGAACTGCGAAGAAAAAGAACAGGTGAGACATCAGGGAATGTGTTGACCATGGAGAGCAGAGGGAGACAAAATGAGAGAGGAAGGAGCCTAAGAAATTGTGGCAAGTCTAGAAAGGGAAAATCCAAGTCCAGATTCAGAAAAATAGAGTGCTGGAACTATGGTAAGAAAGAACACCTGAAGAAAGACTGCAGAGCACCAAACAAGAAATGAGAGAGGCAGCAAGAGACTACTCAGGAAGCGAATGTAGTAGGTGATGTGTTACAAGATGCTTTGATTCTTGCGTTAGATAATACTAGTGATTACTGGGTAGTATATTTAGGGGCTTCATGTCATGCTACACCCTATAGGAAATTCTTTCATGATTATGTTCAAGCTGATTTTGGGCATGTGTTATTGGGGGATGATGAACCATGTAAAATTGTTGGAAAGGGTAAGATACGGATTAAGTTAAATAATGGAAATGATTGGCTGCCAAAAGATGTAAGGCATATTCCTTCTATGAAAAGAAATCTGATCTCAATGGGGTAGTTGGGATATGGTGATTATTTTTCTACGTTTGGAGAAACATGGTGGAAGGTCACTAAAGGATCAATGGTAATAGAAAAAGGAGATACGATACGTACATTATATTTATGTCCTCATAATACTAATTATTCTATCTCTATAACTTTCATAGAAATAGTTGCGGCATTGTGGCATCATAGGCTTGGCCACATGAGTGAGAAGGGGATGCAGATTCTCCACTCAATAAAACTGCTTCCAAATCTAAAGCAGGTAAGTTTGGAATTCTGTGAGAACTATGTTTATGGAAAACAGAAGAGAGTTAGATTTCTCAGGGTCGGGAAACAAAAAAAGAGTGAAAATTTATAGCTTTTCCATACAGATGTATGGGGACCATATCAAGTACAATCTCTTGGTGGCTCTCGTTATTATGTTACTTTTATTTATGATGCAACTAGAAAAACTTGGGTCTATTGAATTAGACAAAAATCACATGTGTTTGATACTTTTAAGAAGTGGAAATTTTTGGCTGAGAATGAGACAGGAAAAAGGTTGAAATGTCTAAAATCTAATAATGGAGGTGAATACTGCAGCAATGAGTTTGATAGTTACTGTTCACACAATGGGATTCATAGAGAGAAGACAGTCCTTGGAACACCACAATAAAGTGGTGTGTCAGAAAGGATGAACAGAACAATCATGGAGTGTGAAAGGTTTATGAGATTGCATGCAGGGTTGCTCTTACAGTTTTGGGCTGATGTTGTAAACAATACTTTTTATTTAATAAATAGAGGGACTTCAAGCATTTTGGATGGTGGCATTCTAGAGGAGGAATGGATAGGTAAAAAGGCAAAATACTCATTTCTGAGAACTTTTGGTTGTGAAGAATTTTTCCATATTGATAAAGATGATAGAACAAATCTTAAAGCTAAATCCAAGAAATATACCTTTATTGGATACAAGGTTGATGATTTTGGTTATCGTTTATGGGATTATGAAAAATGAAAAATCATTAGAATTAGATATGTAGTATTCAATGAAAAGGTTATGTACAAATATCAGTTGCAGAGAAAGAAAGAGGAAAAGGAAAACACATAGTACACAGTGCTCTATGAAATAAAAGAAGATGAAGTTCCAAAGGCACTAGAAAATCAAGAACAACAGCAGATACCTAAAACTCTTGCAACTGTAAGAAAATATACTAGGTTAAGTAGACACCTTGAATGATTCTCTCCTTCGATGTATTATTTATTGATGACTGATTCTGCTGAACCAAAATGTTATGAAGAGTAAATGCAGGTAGAAAATAGAAAGAAGTGGGAGCAAGGCATGAATGAGGAGATGGACTCATTGGTAATAAACCACACTTGAGATTTGGTTCAGTTTCCTATAGGGAAAAGGGCATTGCAAAATAAATGGGTTTACAGATTGAAGGAAGAAGATGGAGGAAAGAAGAGATACAAGGCTAGACTTGTTGTAAAGGGGTTTGCACAAAAGAAAGGTATAGATTTTTATGAAACATTTTCTCCTGTTGTTAAAATGACTTCAATTAGAACTATTTTAAGTCTAGTGGAAGTAGAAGTTTTGTATCTTGAACAGTTATATGTAAAAACAACCTTTCTCCATGGGGATTTGGAGGAAGAGATTTATATGCAGCAACCATAGGGGTATGAGGTCAAAGGTAAGGAGAATTTGGTTTGTAGGTTGAAGAAGAGCTTGTATGGCCTAAACCAAGCTCCATGGTAGTGGTATTTAAAATTTGATAAGTTTATGACAGAACAAGGTTATGATAGATGTCATTCTGATCACTGTGTTTATTTCAAAAGGATAGATAACGAAAGATATATTATATTGTTCTTGTATGTGGATGAAATGCTTGTTGCAGGGTCTAACATGCAGGATATAAATGTGATCAAAAGAAAACTAGCTAAATCATTTGTGATGAAGGATTTGGGTGCTACAAAGAAAATCCTTGGTATGAGAATAACAAGTGACAAGAAAAATTGCAAATTGACGTTGTCTCAAGGTGAGTACATAGAAAGGTGTTGGAGAGGTTTAGAATGCAGAATGAAAAACCAGTTAGTACACCTTTATTCATCCATTTCAAACTAAGTAAGGAGATGTTTCTAGAGACACACGAAGAGATAGATTACATGTCTAGGGTTCCCTATTCATCAGCGGTTGGAAGCTTGATGTATGCCATGGTGTGCACAAGACTAGATATTGCACATGTAGTGGGAGTTGTGAGTAGGTATATGAATAATCCAGGTAAAGAGCATTGGAAAGTAGTACAATGGATTTGCAGGTATTTGAGAGGTATCACTTCTCATGCATTATGTTTTGGATGTTCAGACACTATTCTACAGGGATATGTTGATGTAGATATGGCTGGTGATAAAGACAACAGGAGGAGCACCATAGGGTATTTGTTTACTATAGTTGGAACAACAGTAATTTGGATTTCAAAACTACAACAGGTTGTTGCACTTTCAACAATGGAAGTGGAGTATGTTGCTGCTATAGAGGCTAGTAAGGAGATGATTTGGTTGTAGAGGTTCATGGAATAATTGGGTAAGAAGCAGGACAATAGTAGGATGTACAGTGATAGACAAAGTTCCATTCATATTGCAAAGAAATCAGCCTTTCATTCGAAGACTAAACATATAAATCTCAAGTACCACTTCATAAGATCTATTCTAGATGAAGAACTGTTTAAACTAGAAAAAATACATACTAGCCAGAATCCTGCAAACATGTTGACAAATGGAGTAACCAGAGAGAAACTAGGTTCCTGCTCAGTTTCTGTAGGCATTAAAGCATGAAGGTGAAAATAAGAAATTTTCCAAGTCTAAGGTCTAGAGCATAGTCTAGCGAGGGCATCATCGGTGGAGTTACTATGATCAGTATCCAGGTGGGAGATTGTTGGTTGTGGATCATGATCTTATAGATCCATAGATATTATTTGTAACGTCCTTAACCCTCCGACTAATGAAGAGGACACTACGGTTTCATTAAACATCTGGGCTAAAATCCCCATGAACATGTACATACATATAAACTGCAATAAAAATGCTTAAAACATAAAACCTGCTAAGATTCATAATCATTCATATACACAGCAGAAAAAAACATGCATTCATTCAAGCATTCAACATGTTCATCTTCATTCATTAAACAATAAATATAAATGCAGAGACAAAATGGTCAAAATAATTATCTTATAAAGGATTCGTCCTGCAATCAGCTACGTCACTGCAACGTTACACCCAACCATAGTCCAGCATGCTCCTTAATCTCTTAGCAACTCTACCACCCCTGAGCTGGGAATGATTCCCCAATAAATAAGGAACCAGTAGGCTTGCACATAGCCAAGTATACACAAAACAGTAGATCAGCCAAGCCAACACAGTTGGGTTTATCTGGCTATCCACAAATCATCCATGCCAACATAGTTGGGTTTATCAGGCCATCACGGAGCTAGGAAAGGCTAATTTCTAGGTTGGTGAGCTCATTGCAGAACTAAGGACACCTACACCAGAACTCATCAGTCAGGAAGTATTGCAGAATGATGGTCCTGTCATGCACTAGCTCCCTAATATAGTGCATGTGGATCTCTACATGCTTGGTCCTCTACCTGGTAAATAGATCTATGGATATATTAATAGCACTTTGATTGTCACAAAAGAGGATAGTGGACAAAGTACTACCAAGATCAAAATCTGAAAGAATGCCTTGCAACCAAACTGCTTGGATGCAAGCATTTAGCGCTCCTCGATACTCGGCCTCTGCTGAAGATAGTGCTATGGAAGCCTGATTTTTGCTTGACCATCAAATGGGGACACCACCAAACATGAATACATATCTAGAAGTAGACTTCTGATCAATAGAATCAACCACCCAATCGGAATCTGTGTATCTAACTAGCTCTAGCTCAGAGTCTGCAGCATAGTGAATGTCGTAGGTCCTAGTTCCCTGAATATAATCGAGGATCCTCTTGGCTTCCTTCCAATGAAGATCATGAGGCTGCTTCATGTATATTGATACAGAATTCATGGCATAAAAAATACCAGGCCTAGAATGTTTCAAGTACAACAGGCTACCAATCAACTGTCGATAGATAATGCAGTCCATGGGAGGTGTGCTTTTTCCTTCTTCAAGGCTGATCCTTGAAAGGAAAGGGAATGGTGTACGCATACAATAAGCCATGTCAAACTTGAATAACAGGTCTGAAATGTATTTGTATTGAGTGACCATAATCCCATCATAATTTTTCTCAATTTCAAGCCCCAAAAATTGTTTTAGAAGCCCCAAATCACTCATTTCAAAGGCATTATGGAGAGCAGTTTTGATGGCCGAAATGGAGGCAACTGTGCTACCTGTGATCAGTAAGTCATCAACATATAAAAAAATGATAATTAGATGACCATCATTCTTCTATAAATATACATTTGGATCTGATCTACATCTCTGAAAGTTTTGCGAGAGAAGGAAGGCATCCATCTTGGAATACCATTCTCTTGGGGCCTGTTTTAACTCGTATAATGACTTCTTTATCTTGCAAACCAAATATGGATTAGTGATGTATCCCTTGGGATGCTTCATGTATATCTCCTCATGAATATATCCATGTAGAAAGGCTAACTTAACATCCATGTGATGCACTTCCCAGTGCTTGGATGTTGAAATTGCCAAAACAAGGCGGATGGAGTCCATTTTTGCAACCGGTGCAAAGGTCTCATGGTAGTACACTCCTTGGACCTGAGAGAAACTTTTTTCCAGTGTTCCACCAATTTTCCGGGACGGGGGGGTGTGGGAGCGGGGAAACGCACATTGGGGACGTGTAGAGACACCCCAAAATTTTGGGGTATTTTGGGGGACGGGGGGGCGGGGAGGCGTCAAGGTCCCTAACATNCTTTATATTTGTTTCTATTTCATTTTAAAATGACCATTTAGTGTAAAATTCTAAAATTTAAGATGAACCATTTCTTTTTTAAGTAAAAAAATTTAAAAAATCGAGGGCAGTGGGGGCCTGTTGGAGCCCGCCATTTTCAGGAGGGGGCGTGTGGGAGCCCTCCAATCTGGGAAACTCCTAGACCCACATTTCCCCAAGTTTCGCAGAAAGGGGGGCGCTGGGAAACATTTCCCATGGAGCCCCCCAGCCCCCGAGGCGTGGGAAGCGTAGGGGGCGAGCCCCCGACCTTGGGAGGCACGTCCCCGTGGAACACTACTTTTTTCTACCAACCTCACCTTATATTTTTAGGTGCTTCCATCAGCATCAACCTTGTTCCAAAACAACCACTTTCATTGAACCAATTTCCTTCTTGGAGGAAGAGAAACTAGCTTCCAAGTAGTGTTTTTTTGAAGAGAATTCATCTCTTCATCCATGGAAACTTGCCATCTTGGATCTTTCCGAGAATGATAGTAGGATTTTGGATCTGAACTAATCATAAAATATCAAGTTTTGGAAAACAAATTATCATTAAAAGAGAGAGCAATACCTTCTCTTTGGAAATCAGACCGGGTTCTCCTTGGATCATCCGGATTTCCATCGTTGTCTCCTGCAGAGGAGAGTATCTTTCGGGCCCATGTAGGAAGATGATTTTGCACTTTAGGTTCTGATTCAGAATCTGATGATTTCTGCACACTTATATCATAAATCAAATAATTCAAATCAGGGTCATCATCCCCAATTTCATCATCCAAATATTAAGTAGAATAGTTAGGAAATTCAGCAGTTTTCTCCTTCACTAGTTCCACCACCTGAAGAGGCTCATCGAACTTGAAAATTCTCTCGATGATGATATGTTTGGTATTAATATCCAGTATATTGAACCATTTATATTCACTAGGATACCAAATAAATAGACATTCTATGCTTTGCGGTTGCAAATCCCTTCTTTTATCAAGCGGAATCCAGGCCCATGCAATGGACCCAAACACCTGCAGGTTCAACACATCTGGCTTGTGTCCGAACTATGCTTCGAAAGGGGTATTCCATTTCACAAATGAGTGTGGAACCCTGTTATGAATGTATTCTATATAATGCATGGCCTCATCCCACAAATTTGCAGCAAGCTTCTTGGATTCCAACATACAGGTGGTCATCTCCTTGAGAGACCGATTCTTCCTTTCCGCTACTCCGTTCTGCTGTGGAGTGTAGGGCATTGAATGTTGGACCTGAATACCACTTTGGGAGCATATGTACAGAAAATAATTACTGACATACTACCCTCCATTATCAGATCTCAATATCTTTATTTTAAGCCCAGAGGCATTTTTTATCAAGGCCTTCAATTCAGAAATTTTTTCACATACTTATGATTTCTTTTTGAGAAAGAAAACCCATGTATACCTTGAAAAATTATCAATAAAAGTAAAGAGATACCTTGATCCATTCATGGATGTGACAGGAATTAGACCCATGATATCAGAATGTATCAGTCCCAATATGCATGTATCTTATTTTTCCTTCCCCTGATCGAACTTGTGCTGAGGGTGTTTTCCAATCACACAGCCCTTGCAAATTCCCGTGGTTGCCTTGATGACCAAGAGGCCTTCAACCATGGAGTTTTTATGTAATTTATGCAAATATTTGAAATTAATATGGTTAATATGGCCAAACCTCTCATTCCATAGCCTACTAACCTCATTCTGATGAGTTAACAGAGTGGTGGGATTTGCATCTGCAACAAAGTGAGAGAACTCATAGGCTTTTGCATGATGGTTTGCAAGGCCTTTAGAAATGAGTTTCCCAGATGCAATTTCTGTTATATCAACATCATTTGGTTTGAAATAAACTCTCTTAGGCACTCAAGTATGTGTCATCTGATAGACACTAAGGAGATTTGATGCCATAGATGGTACAAACAATACATTTGAAAAAAAAACCATTTTCAAGATCAACTGTAACTTGTCCTTCTGAAATGATGGTGGAGTCATCTCCCATGTGGATGGGGATGGATTTTCCAGTCTCCAAGGATGAAAAGGATTATTTTTCAGCCATCATGTGGTTTGAATCTCCTGAATCAATCAAGAGTGCTTCGGACTTTGAAGTGCTTGCCATGAGGGCATGACCTTTTTCATGCCGTGGTTCTCAATCATGCTGATCTCTCCTTCGAAATCTTTTTGGAAGATTGATGTGATTCCTCTCAAGAACAGAGGTTTCTTCATCAAGATTCTTCTTCATGAAGGCATGTTCAGGGTTGAAGCCCTTCTCACAGTAAGAACACTTGAATTTTTCCTTGCCATTGTGCCCTCTTCCTTTGTTCTTCCTTGAGTCAGAAGACTCATCATGCTGCTGATTTTCAACTCTAGGTTTAGGAGCATCAAATTTAGTTTTTTTATTCTTTTGCTGCTTTCATTTACCCTTCAAATCTTTGGGCCCTGAGACATGGAGGGCTTGATCATGGGAAGACCGGATGATCCCCATTTGGACAAGCTTGTCATGTTCACTTGTTAGAAACTCAATGAAGGCATTGAGTGTAGGTATCTTCCATCAAGCGGTTGTGAGCTTCCCCACAGAGAATGTAGAAACAAAAACTGAATAATCATCCCCAAGTTTGGAGAGTATGGCAAGGATGAGCTGATCATCCTCCTTCTCCACTTTGCATTGCTTCAAGAGTAAAACAGTATGCTTGAACTTTGTGAAGAAATCATTCAGAGTCTCGAAGTTGGAGGGCTGGAGAGACATGAGTTCATTTTCAAGTTGGTAAACCCTCAAGTCATCATTCTTTCCATATAGAGTCTCCAATTTGTCCCATATTTCTTTCGGACTCTTCAAATTTGTAAGATGGAAGAGAAGGTCTCAGGAAATAGAGAGGCATAAGAAAACGAAGGCTTCATCCTTCTTGTTAAAGAATCTTGATTTTTCTATGGTAGATCTAGGCTCAACTTCAGTGTGCATGGTGACTCTAAAAGGTCCTCTGGAGTGTAGCTAAATCTCCATATCACATTTCCATGAGTGGAAATTGTATGGAGTCAAGAGATCTACTGAGGAGGCCATCTGGATGTGTTAGAGCAAATGCTTCACCTGTAGAAACCTGAAAATCAAAATAGAAAGGGCAATGTAAGGTCAGATAGCTTGCACATTCTAGGATTTCATCACACCCAGCATAGTCAATCAAGCAATCTTGATCAACAAGTTCTTTACTTGGGGTATTAAGTGGTAAGCCTTAGCTTCTGGTGCAGTGCTGGATTTTTGAGCTATTGCTCACATTTCATGCAGAAATATGTCAAAAAGGTTTTTTTTGAGAGATAGAGCTTCGTCCCGCCGTAAGCTCTGATACCATATTAATCTTGTCTATTGATCTAGGAACAAAGCATCAATCTCATCAAAGAATAATTGACAAATAACCCATGAAATTGTGTAATCGGTCTACTAGAATAGTAGTCGCTCAATAATCACATAAAGAATGAATGATTACAATTACAATGTCATGCTACAAGCATGAATGAAGAGACAATTCAAATTCCTTAGGAGGTCATTTGAATTGAACGAGTGAGTCTAGCTTAACTGACTATAAGCCATAGTTCACACTCAGCTAACCACTGACCAAAAACCTAATTGACTCAACTAACCCTAACTGAAGTCAGAGTACAATAAATGACTGAATCTCAACTAAAAGAGATCAAACACATGTCACAGCTCACCAACCATCAAGAGGTAGCACTACACTGACTCCAAAGAACCCTGATGAGGTTAACTGAAGTTGAACTGCACATCAAAAGTTGGTGGAGGCGCCCCTGTTGACTCCAGTTTATTAAATAATCATTAAATAATATATTTAATGAGAGGAGGCACCTTAACTAACTTTTTTAACTAATTGTCACCACCAGTTAGAAATTAGGTGCATTAATATCACTTAGATCACCCCCGAAGTGCTCCAGTTAGCCTCCTTCATTGAAGGTAGGCATGGGTGTGACTGGATGATGTCAATTAATGCTCCACTGATGGAAATTAATGTCAATTATACTTAGGATAGTGGTTTAACTAGGCTAATTTGACCAAAAAGAGTGTGTATGGTGGTAAATGTCTCCAACAGTTGGAAGGATCAGATAGAGATTTCTCATGATCAGCTTCGTCAATGGCCATACCCTCGAAGGTATTTTGAGCTGACGGGAAGTCAAGTATTTTATGATCATCATCAAACACCTTCCAATTTGTGAGATTTTTAGGTATTGAGGGTCTGTACATCAATTCGATAGAGAAGGTTTATGGAGACAAGCCTTTGGGATGGATCAGACTAAATGCAGTGTTGGCTAGCATATCTGTGTCAAAGTTTTGGGATCTAGGAACATATCTAATATTAAATGCTGAGAAGGAATTAATCATGTCTCTGATTAATCTTTGATAATTAACTAGGTGTGGAGATAGACAACGTATCTGATTCCATACCTGTTTCATAATGATTTTAGAGTCTCCCACACATTCAATTGATTTAGCTCCCATATCGATAGCTTTCCTAAGTCCTTGGACTAAATCTTCATACTCAGCCACGTTATTGGTACATTCAAATTCCAAGCTGCATGCAATCATGGTTTTAATCCCTTTAGGACCAATAAGTACACATCCTACGCCTGCTCCTTCCTTTGACCTAGAGCGTTCAAAAAACAAGGTCCAAACTATAGGATCAATTCTAAAATTGGTATTTACATTATATACATTATGAACAACAGTGCTACTGAATGAAACATATGTAAGATGAGTTACTTGAGAGTGTTTCTGCTCATTCTCTATTGATGATACATCAGCAGGTAAGTGTCCAAATAAAGTGTCAAATGTGAAATGTTCAATTTGATTATTAAATAAGGAGATAGATTCATTGGAACAATCAATATCAGTTATAGTTTGTTTCATGAAAGGCTCTCTATCGACTTTGAGCTTATTAGGCTTCCCATTAAGAGGAAACCACAAGTGAGACCAATTGGTAGCAAAGTAACCTTTAAGTTTATCTGACCAATCCCAACTCAACCACATACCATTGGTCTCTGGAATATCCGCAATCATAATATCGATTGTTTGATGAATTCCAGGATATGTAGATAGTCTAAGAAGAACATTTCTTATCCTCCCTACCACCTTAACCTTGGATCTATCTAATTACACAATATGAATAGGACATTTTTCCTAGGTTGCATTAAATTTCTTACATACACAAAGGGGGATAACATTGGTTGAAGCACCTAAGTCTACCATACAGTTATGCACATTCTTGTTAAAGATTTAAAACGTAAGTAAAAGGGGGGGAGTACCCTTGCTTCCTAGATTTGGATGGTTTAGATGGGGACTGGAGTCAAAATTATTATTTTGAGCATCTCAGGATTGCTTTATGATCATGCTTTTGGGTAAGGAATCCCTTATGGAAGGTATTTTGAGAAGGTCAAATAAATATATGTTTTCTTTGACTCTCTTAAGATCCTTGCCCAAGTTGTATTCTGCCTCAGGAATGAGGGTGTCCTTTCGAGTTTAAGCTTTACCTTTGCTAGGTGTTGTTTAGGAATAAACACCCTTATAACCGAGGGTCTAGGGTTACCAACGTACTCTTAAATATTGCAGACAATCAGCTTTAAAGCATAGAAAGAAAATATGAAGATATAATGGACTCACCAAATTAACGACGGTTGATCCAAGCTTTGTCTTCTCTCGCTCTGCTCCTCTCCAAAGCTTTCAGGGATGCACCTCCTTCACCTGCAAAGAGAAAATCCTCCAAATACAATCTTATACATGTATATATGACAAGTTAGATAAACAATATATATATTGCTTCATCATAAATATTCGTCAAACCTTGATACATGAAAGAGAGTCAACACGAAGTTGGAAGAAGGATTCTCTTTATTAACAATAGTGAATGAGATAAGTGTACAACCCAATGCCTAAAACAAGGACTCCTCTACAACCAAAGGATTATGAGTTATGCTGCTCCAAAGACTTATACCACCAGCATAACTTTGCTCTCCAAGTATGATTGATTAATGCCCTCCCTAAGGCCTCTATTTATACTTAGGAAAATAGAGAAGTTTCGAAGGTTGAGGAGGTTGAGACAGTTAAGATAGTTAATGTTTAAGGCTTAACAAATCTCCATTAATCATGTTTATTATTTTTAATGTCAAATGGAGGAATACACGAGTATTGATACTGGCAACCCACGTATGATAGGCGAGTTGCTACAAGGGAAACCCGTGTAAAGATCTATACACCGGTTGCAATGACAATACCCACGTACAATACATGATATGCTATGCAGATAGTCATGTATGTACGCGAGTGGTTGTGGAAAGAGTCATGTACAGTAATCAACATGTAAAAAGCTAAAAATGGCAAGCTAGGTGGATAGTGAATGCATCTCATGTCATGCCCATCTATAGTGTTTTAGGCAACCTTCAATCCATAAATGTCCTTTTGTGCGCTGACATATGAAGTGTCGACACTCAGACAGAGAAGTGCCATTTGGGTTGATAATAGATGCCCCCTAATGTGTGAGGTCAGAGGGAAGTGATGGCCAAAATACATTAAAATCATAATCTTTGGAGAACTCAGAAATCCAATGGAGCAGAGGTAGTACCTAAAACAAATACATAATAATGTCATATACAAAGTCATATTGGAGGATGCTATGTTCAATATACTAGAACACTAGCTCCTTTACAAATGTTTGATTACATCATATAGTATGGTTACAAGACCACATATATTACAAAGGTGGATCGAAGCCACAATATACAATCATGACGAGTCTTCAAAGATCTAGAAGCTGTGTACATAGGTAGAACATAATCTTGCACAAATTAGTCCATAGAAGGGGAACTAAGGTCTTCATAAACAATCCCAAAGAACTAATACAATCCAAGCCATGTGAATAGATGTAAGAATACTCCAGGGGGATCCTTTTGTTAGTTTTTCAACATTTAAGCTAGCATTATGTTAGGATCTTTTCACTGAGAGAATAACAAGCATAGCATTAACATAAGCACACCACAAGATACAAGAGACACAAAGATTTTTGATCGGGGAAACCATAAATGGAGAAAACCCCACAACTTCCTCAAAGATAGAATCACCACAAGATGTAAGACCCCAAAACAGTAAGATGCACTCCCGACAGCAGTAGTCTTCTAGTCCCAGTATATTTCCTTCTCCACTAGTGCGCCACACTTGAGAGAGAAAGTGATGTGTTATGCAAGTGATAAATAGAGAGACTCTCACTCTCTATTTATATTCTTCCGTTCACTTGAAGTGCATTTTCACACGTAGGCTCAACCAACAATTACTTACTCAAGCCTACACCTTAATTAGTGTATAATAACTCAAGTGCCCCGAGACTGTGGGGACTTACCTAATGACTTGACAAGACTTGTTTACATTATTAATCCTCCCGATTGGAACATCGGGGCATGACAACATGACTCAAATACATAATAGAAACATCCCGGAATAAACATCGGGTTACACTACATAAGATACATAGAAGAATACATTCTGAAGTTATACGTACATCAAGACTCCCTCTTAACTAGGAAGGTATTCTTTCGACACGATTTTCAGCATTGGTCTTCTTCTCTGTATCAACTGGATTATCTTTGTCTTCAAGTCTTCTTTGTATTCAATTCATCTTCATCTTCAAGTCATTTTCATCTGGATCATCTCTCGATCTGGATCGTCATAGAACTGGATCTGGATCATCATAGAATATCATCACTGGATCTGGATCATCATCATTGGACTAGATCTGGATCATCACTCGATCTGGATCTGGATCTGGATCATCTCTCGATCTAGATCATCACTGCTGGATCTAGATCATCACTCGATCTAGATCTCTCGGAGTCATCATAACTAGATCTGGATCATAGCTCAATCTGGATCATCTCTGGTCATCATCATGTGTGTACTATCTTGTCATGGGAAGTTCTGCATAGCCAGCCATTTTTCATGCTGGTTGTAGGCCTAGCCACCAGGTAGGTCTTCGCCCAACACTTACATCTGACCTGCTCGTTAGAAAGGCACGCCCAGCACTTACATCTGACCTACTTGTCAGAAAGGCATGCCCAACACTCACATCTGATCATGTAGTAAACTACAATCACATCAGAAAGGCCCAGCACTCACATTCACCAGCATGATAGGACATCACATCACTAACATCTGTGAAATGGCTCTGCACTTATATCTGACCTAATTGTTAGAATGGCACATCCATCCAGGCGGGAACACATCCTACCACAGTGATAAATGAATTTCACCCAGGCCAGAGCCCCTCCTACCACAGTGATGAAATATTTTCACACATTCACCCAGGCCGGAACACATCCTACCACAATGATGAATGACTCTCACCCAGGCCGGAACTCATCCTACCACAGTGATGAGAGATTTGTGCACTGACATCTGACCTGGTAGGAACTGAATCCTACACCCTTGTCAGAATGGCCCCCAGTCCTTGACTGAGCTACTTGGTAATGGACCAGGTGCCTCCACTCTCCTTGAGAGTCGCAGTTACCCTTACATCTGTCCTACTCGACAGAATGGCCAACACTCACATTTTCCATGGAAGGAACTTAATCCTTTAGCCATGAACAGAATGGCTCAGCCATTACATCTGACTTTCTCATCAGAATGGCTCTCTCAGTCCCTGACTGAGTGTTCCTGGTAACTGACCAGGTGCCTCCATTCCTAGAATGGCAGTCAGCACTCATATATGACATGGAAGGAACCAAATCCTCTCACCATGATAGAATGGCTCAGCCCTTACATCTGACCATGGAAGGAACCAATCCTCTCACCATGTCAGAATGGCTATGGGTCTCATCACTTTCTCTTGGAAGGAACCTCGATCTGGATAACACCAAGTCTCTCTCTGAAGTACTCGAACTTTAGCCTAGCCAATGGCTTCATCAATACATTAGCTATATGTTCCTCCGTCGCAACATACTAGAGCTTCACTACCCCTCTCTGCACCATATCCCTGATATAGTGATACTTGATCTCGATATGCTTCGACTTGTCATGGAACATTGGATTCTCTGACAACTTCACGCAACTCTGGTTGTCACAATGTATACAAGTAGCATCCAACTGGAGATCAAATATATCAGACAGTAGATTCCGCAGCCATACTGCCTCACAACTAGCTGAACAAGCTGTGACATACACTGCTTCAGCTCTGCTCAGTGCCACATAGGATTGCTTCCTGCTAAACCAAGAGATCACACCTGATCCCATACTGAAGCAACATCCTGAAGTACTCTTCATTTCAATAGCACTTCCTGCCCAATCTGAATCAACATAACCCTCTAGGTTAATCTTTTTATTCGCATCGTACTTGAGCCCATAATCAATTGTACCCCTGCATGCTTTGCAACCATCAGGTGAACATGTCTCAATGTGTTCAAAGCAAGGAAAATATCTAGTCTCAGGTACATCAAGGACTCAATCATCCGACGATACATTGTAGCATCAATCGTCTCTGATGAAGCATCACTTAATAGCTTCATGTTCGATGCCATAGGTGTGGTCATGCAGTCCATCATCCTGAACCTCTTCAAGATCTCTACTGCATACTTCCCTTGTGCAAGGAAGATTCCATCTGTACTCTGCCACACCTACATACCTAGAACAATAGTGCATCGACACATAACAGAGTATCACGGGTATTCCGTCTTCAACCTTGAAGCAAAGGTTGGAATCCTAATTACTCTTAGTAAAGCTTAGAGTCATCAATAATCTATCCATCCTGTCATATCATGTCAAACCTCAGGATCTTCTGTAGTCACTCCCTCTGAAGTGAAGCATCATACTCCCTCTGTCTTCTGTACTATATGCACTGCACATTCTGTACTGAAGTGACAAGTAGTATCCATCTAGGATCATTAGATACCAAGATCCTCTATTTTAAACTTTTCCAAAAGTTCTTCTCACATCCATCTGTGAGCTTGTCATCCTTTATTAACCTTGTAGCAACGGTTAAGATATTCATCAAGCTCATCATGTATGTGTTATCCCATGGGTGACTTCTGAACTCGTACAAGGCCTTCTTTCATTTATACACATGATCATGTCATGTGACTTCAATTCTAGTAGCTATAAATGTTTCTTTGTAGTTTATGCCTTCTTTTCATGAGAAGCCTCATTCTACGAATCTTTCTTTGTATCCCACGATGTTTCCATCTACTGTAATATGGAACTATGAACTTCTCTTCAGGTCTCGATACTGCGCCCTAACATCATTCTTCTTGAACCAGTCTTCCCTTTCTTCTTGGTGGCTGGAAGGTTCTACATCAATGATGTCACTGCACTCGTCATATTATTTTGAAATGTCGTCACTTGCTCTTCGGAACAAGTCTTCATTCTTCTTTTCTTGTAGGTGATTATATTTGCGTTCTTTCCTACAAGCCAAATGCAATTGTATGGTTAGAAACATTTCATAAGGAATATTTATACTGGCAAACACTTATGCATAAATATATGATCATGCAACTACTTTAGCCAATACAACATTCATCCATATCTCACTAAAACTTTCTAGATGCCTTCCATCTCTACCAGGACAACATTGAGATTGTGCACTAATACAATATGTCAGCAAAGAGGTTTCATTCTAGATAAGTAGCAATGGAGAGTTGTATAGCACCATGAGCTACTTACCCATCACATGCATATTAGTAGTATACTATCATTAATGCAAACATCCTATCATGCATAATACAATAACTGAATATAAACAAATGCATAACAAAACAATGAAATGACAATTGAATACTTATATTTATTTGTTTCGTGGGTATACTCCTTCTTGAGTCTTCAGCTTCATCGTCTTCTTCATTCATAATAGCATTGTTTCTTATCCAAAAGCTAAGGTGGATAAGAAGTTCTTCAAGACTTGATATCTTCATATTCCTCATCGCTTGAGGGATCTTCTTTGGATGGTGAGAGATCGATCTTCAATTGCTCCCATCTTATCTTCTCTTCTTATGATTCGAGCTTCTTCTTCTTCACGGAGTCTGCTGAAAGTAATCACTTCCTTCTGGAACACATTCCTTGAATGAATGAATTCCACGATCCTGGGAGGCCATTCAAGGTGGCCATCATCACTTTTGCATTCTTCACTTTTTCTTTTACCACCTCAAGTTGTTCTTTGATTTGAGAGACTCTTATGACTGCATGGTCTCTGCATTCTAGATATTCACATTCTTCAACTGGTTTCTTTAGGTCATATTCTAATTTTTGTTCTTCCCTTCAAATAGCTTGAAATTCTGGAAGACCTTCAATAGCTTTGCTTGCAATAGGTAGTGCTCTGTAATGCACATGTGCAAGCCTTCTATGCCAAAGCTCATTTGGCTCTACTATGTCATGGATCAAGGCTTGTTCTGGATGGCCCTTCAATTTGTACAAGCCTCCTTCTTGTTCTCCAATCACTACTGCATCATCGATAGTCTTTCCTTTTGGACACATGATGACTTGACCATCTATGAATGCAACTCACATTCCTTTTGCATCAATGCTGAAATGGAGAGAAGGTTCTTCTTGAGTCCTGGAACAAAAAATACTTCTTTCATTGTTAGAGACTTACCAGGTTCAAGCTTGTATGAAGATTCCCCACTACCTTTAATTGGATATTGGTAGTCATCTCCTAGTTTCACCTTGTGAGGTGATTCATGTTCTAACAGTCTTACAAAGGATTCCTTGAATCCCGTCATATGATTGGAATCCCCCAATGTCCATAAGCCAATCATCACTTCCATGAGTAATGTTACCTAGAGAGCTGATATCAGAACATATTCATCCTCGCTTGAAGAATCTTCACTTTCATATTTGGATCTCTTTCTGGATGGTTCATCATCCTTTGCAGCATGAGCATGATGTCTTCTTTGTCCTTGACCTTGTCTCCCTCTGAAACTGGAACCTCTATACTCATGTAGGTGTCCAATCCATTTTCTTCAGAGAGATCAAATACTTCTATTCTTGGAAGTTTTCAACTTCACCAAGCTTATCATCAAGCTGTTGTGATAGATCACTTTGAAATGAGAAACTCAAATGGAAATAGCAAAGGATTAGATCTTACCGATTTGAGGTGTCCATCCTTGTCCCGGAGTTTGCTGATCTAGGGTTTGTCACAGAAACCCTAATTTTCAAAAACTGGAATATTTCATATCTGATTGGATAGAAAGATATATCTCTTCAAATGGATCTGTCCAATGTACTCATTTTCTGAAAACAGTGGATGGAAGCTCCCGGAACAGGATGCCCTAGATTTCCAATTTCTTCTGCAGAAATTCCTGTTACTGTTTCTGTGATATCTCCGAAATTACTGATCCTATGTGTTTGAAATTTTGTACTGAGGTAACCTCGCATGTCCCTGATCCAGAAATATAGGTTTCATTAGAATTGGTTTCACCATTTTGGATTTATGATTCTTTTCCCAAAGTGACCTGTTATAGGACTGTTCAAAACAGCGAAGTTGTACGGCATGCCACATGTCACCGGTTCATCTTCTAAGTATGATATTTGTACCACCAAAATTAAAGTCCATTCCCTTTCTGTAAACTCTTCAGGAATTCCATTTGGACATCTGTAGCCCAAGATATTGCAGATCTCCCCAGATATCCTGTTTAGGGATGAATTCTGGAAGAGGCTGGAACCCTAACTTGGAGAGATCATATCTCCTAAAATACAGTGAATCTAAGTCTTCGTTTTGGACAAAGGATTCATCAGGATTTTATCTTCAGCCCCAGAAATTTTCAGCTTCTGATACTACACCAAACTCAGAATATAGTGACTGTACCAAAACGTATCAGTTTTAGTATTTAGGTTTTTTCAAGCTCAGGGTCAAACTAGGGTTTGACTTTCCCAGAGTTTCACCCAACCAAATTTATTGCTCCAGGTCTCTAAAATTTGGTTTTGATGAGGATAAAAATCCTATGTAGGTCTCACTCAAAAATTCCTTTTCTATAGAAAGCCCTAATTTCCGCATCGAAAACTGAAAATGCTCAGAATCGAATTCTGATTCGACAGAAAGATGCACCCTAAGGAGGAGGGTTGTTCCACTTTAATTTTGCTGAAAATATGTGGAGGAAGGTCCACAAACTAGGAAGCCCTAGTTCTAGTAGCTGCATAGTGTCTTCTTCTCAGGTTAGCTCTGATACCATGTTAGTTTTTCAACATTTAAGCTAGCATTATGTTAGGATCTTTTCACTGAGAGAATAACAAGCACAACAATAACATAAGCACACCACAAGAGACAAGAGACACAAAGAGTTTTGATCAGGGAAACCATAAATGGAGAAAACCCCACAACTTCCTCAAAGATAGAATCACCACAAGATGTAAGACCCCAAAACAGTAATATGCACTCCCGACAGCAGTAGTCTTCTAGTCCCAGTATATTTCCTTCTCCACTAGTGCGCCACACTTGAGAGAGCAAGTGACATGTTATGCAAGTGATAAATAGAGATACTCTCACTCTTTATTTATATTCTTCCGTTCACTTGAAGTGCATTTTCACACGTAGGCTCAACCAACAATTACTTACTCAAGCCTACACCTTAATTAGTGTATAATAACTCAAGTTCCCTGAGACTTTGGGGACTTACCTAATGACTTGACAAGACTTGTTTACATTATTAATCCTCCCGATCGGAACATCGGGGCATGACAACATGACTCAAATACATAATAGAAACATCCCGGAATAAACATTGGGTTACAATACATAAGATACATAGAAGAATACATTCCAAATTTATATGTACATCAACACCTTTTTCATCCAATTTAGTCTCCTGAGACCGGAAAAGTATAAAACATACCACAGAAGAACTCTCTTAACTTCCATAGAAGAAAAGGTGAACACTTTTTGTACTTAGTTAGGGAGGTTTGAAAAAGGTTAAATTACCACCTACCCAACGCTCCTTCAAGAACAACATAAATAGCTTGAGTTTTATGAGTGTGAAGGAAAGCAAGATCACTCGGAAAGATCCATTTGAGTACGAGAAATGGGACTTACAACAATAAACTCGATGCTTTGTTATTTAGTGTTTAACGAGCATGACAAAGTCAGAAATTATACTCAGAATCTTTTTCATGTTTAGGTCCAGAGCATGAAAAAGAGAAAACTAGGCTCATATCGGGAGTTCCTTTTCCGTTAATTTAGTTTCTCAGGTCCAGAAAAGTGATAAACCTATTCCTAAGAATACTCTTCTCAATTCCGTAGAAAAAGAGAGTGATCATTTCTCGTACTATTCCGCATGGTCTAAGAAAGAGATAACCTACCACCAATGTGTATTCTCGTTCACATATTCTTAATGAGCTTGAATGGACAAGTTAACTCAGCAGTCAAGTCTATTTTGAGGAGTCATACCTGGGCCTAAAGAAAACTCCATAAGGGTGGGGAGTCCTATAAAAGAATAGCTTGTAAAAAGAGACCATAATGAGGCTCCATTTGGTGTGAAAAATAGCTAAAAGGATTCCCCTATACCCAACACAGGTACATCATGAGTATCGAAAGAAAACATAGGTTCTAAATGAGGATACTCATGAGAGGAAGGCCCTATCCACCGAAGAACGATGGTAAAGACAAGGAGCTAATGGTTAAGAATACCATAGTCTGTGGTTAAAATGTTGATTATTAAGTTTAAGATGGAATCAGTATAGATGCAAAATGCATGTGGAATGACAGGAAACCATCCTATATGAGAAAAAAACATTTTAGAATGATCAAAAACCTATTACAAGGAAAAAAAATGGAATTAGTTTGATAAAATATGAACTATAGGCAAAAAACCCACTTAAGAAATATAATTTCTATAAATAGTTCAAAAAACTAAATAAAACTCACCATTTTGAA
>LPNX010837215.1:229227-239886 GCA_001517045.1 Pseudotsuga menziesii
GAAGCATATTTTTACCTCTACCTCCATTCAATCGGTGTGGACAATCCGGTGGACGAAATCCAATTCCGCAAGTGTCAGGTAAGACTAGACCCCAAGCTCTTCATTTTGATCCTAGAAAATTTCAAATTTGAGTCCCAATTTCATATTTTTGAGTGCCCTTAAGCAAGGAATGCTATGTACATGGGTTTTCTAGAGTAACACTCACATACATGCGTTCTATATGTGGGTTGTCTAAAAGACAATCGCATACAGTACATGACATGCCTAACTAGACAGTTGCGTACGCTGCGTGGAGGGTAAAATATATATATATAGTCAACATTTTGAATTCTTATATGAAACTAATGATTCACAATGATTGTTTTGCTAGGTGTGAAGATGGTGCTTGAGTGGAGGGAGCATGAGCACAAATATTTGGATCAAGAAGTAGTCCAGGATACCCCCACTATGAATGTTTTATGTTCAAGTGGGTTGTTGAAATTCTTTTGCACATCACCTATGTGGGCCAATGCCCACCTGCTAGAGTTCATGATAAACTACTGGGATCATGATTTGGGCATGTTAAACCTTCAGGGTGAGTCCTTGGTGATTACGTCTGAATATATCTACTTCATTTCCGGTCTGTCATGATGAGGGGTTCCAGTTAACTTGGAGGGCACCAATAGAGGCGGTGATCCTCTAAGTGTCCAAAACTACATTGATGTATTTTGCGCACCAGGGACCCAAAAGAGAGGGAGTTGCATCCCTATTACACATATATGTGATCTTCTCCTATAGGTTTTGGTAATTACCATAGTTAGGGTTGTGGGATCATCTTCTCTTCATCTCGCCACATGGAACCAAATGAGGTTGGTAGTGGACTGCATGCATTGGGCTTTGTATGATTGGTGTTCGGAAGTGATCCCGATTCTGAAAAAAAAAATCTCGGACTGCAAGAGAGGAAGAAGGAATAACTTTGGATATTCTAGCATTCTGGTGGCCTTCTTCGAGAGAGAGTGTCGGGGTTGAGCCCTGCAGTACCTCTACCAGTTAGATCTCCTCATCATCCTAGGCTGAGCAGGTTGGGAGATATCTTCCTCCGCTAGGGAGGAGGTGGCTCAGTGTAGAGTGTGTACAATGATGACTTCTACTTTTGGTGGGAGCAGCAGTTACCAGCACTGGAGTAGTTTCCATATGCTAGGATGGATTTTCGAGGTGATCCGGACCTTGTCCTCCCTCCAGGAGGAGCATGGGGAGAGTTAGGTAATTTTTAATTTTCAAGTTTTAAATTTTTTATAAATTTTAAAATATATGGATATATACATATGTATAAGAGTTATAATCCTATAAACATGTCAAAATGTAGATAGTGGACCAGTCCTCCCTGTAGGGCATCCACGAATGTTTGTTCGTCCTGTCTTAGGTGAATACCAGGGGTTTATCAGTGTTTTAGAGGGGAAGCTGGCTAGGCTTACCCAAAGAGTACCCACTTTGAGGATTGGGCACATCCCAACCATCATGCAGGAGTATGTGGTTGGTGTACCACCCATTTGGATATGCCTTTTGAGGAGGGTAGCCAGAGATGTTTTAGTGTACATAGATGCTATAGAGGTTTCTAAAGCTGAGGAGGCTGAGGAAGCTAGAGTACAGGGAGACCAAGGGGACCAGAGTGGTCCAGCATAGATCTAGGGAATTTTGATGGACTATGATCCATATTTTTGTATATTTTGTATATTATATAGTTATGACTAGATCTGAGGATCAATAAATCGACCTATATATAGACATATATTCTCACACACACACACACATATATTGTCGGTTTATTTACAAATGCTTTTTATGTGTATGTTGTATATTTTTATGAAATATGTGTTAAATTCCAATCCAAAATGTAATTAGCATATGCATCAGTCAATGCATTCTGATTCCTTGGAATGTGATTGAATGTAATAAATTCAACATTTCTTTCCAATAACCTAACTTGCATGAACTGATGCAATAGAATAAGGTTTCACACCTGATAAGCTCAATTGAGATGGGAAACCACTAGTTGAGAGTCCATTCGGACTTCCAGCTGAGTGATACCATGTGACAAAGCATCCCATAGAAGCTCAATTACAGCCCTATACTCAGCAACATTATTAGAAGCAGGACCTAAGCAAGTGCCTGCTAACGCGACTAATTGTCTTGAGGGAGAATAAATGACCCATGCTGCTGAAGCAAGATTACAAGTGTGGCGACTAGCACCATTAGCGAAACCTGCGTACCTCTTGGAAGACATCTGCAACAACCATCATATGGTATAAAAAACACAAACTGAAGAACTAGTGCACATAAAAACATACAATAAAATACAAGAAAAAGTGCTAAGCCTAAGCATAGTACTTCTTTAAGTAGAGTCCATTTCTAGGCTTAGGCAGCTTATTCCCATCAAAATCTATTAACTCATATGCACCCTTCTTTAATACCTTCACATGACATAATGCCCTTACCACATGGCCTCAAATTTTCCTTCCCCCATGGGTTCTTTGTCTTGGTCCCAAAGCAAAACAAGTTCCCCCTCAGAGAAAATCCAAGGTTTGACTGATTTATCATATTGGATTTTGACCCTATTCTTGTGAGCTTGGTTTTCTGTCAGCTCATCTCTACGCTGCTCATCAAGTTGTTCTAAGTGTACTAGATGTTCTTCAAGCTCTGTTGTATCGAGTAACACATGAATAGCTATTTTCAAAGATGGGATTTCACATTCAACCGGGGTAACGACTTCCACTCCGTGAACAAGTTGGAAGGGGGAGAAACCCATAACAATTTTTACATTAGTTTGGTATGCCTAGAGAGAAAGGTATAGCATGATATGCTAGTTATAATGGGCTACATCAATTGTATATTTGAGGATAGTCTTCAAAGTCTCGTTAACAGCCTCAACCTAACCATTTTCTTGGGGATAATATGAATATGAATGATCTTGTTTGAATCCAAGCATAGTGGTCAGTTCGATCATCATGCTATTTTGAAAATCATTGCCATGGTCAGTGACAATCACCTTAGGTATACCAAACCGTGCTATAATCTGATTGAACATGAAGAAAGCTATCATTTCCCTATTGGATTTAAAGGTGGGAATTTCCTCTGCCCATTTCATAAAATAGTCCACAGCGACAATGATATCTTTGTGCCCCCCAGTCGAAGCTAGGTTGCAAATCACGTAATCAATCCCCCACTTCATGAAGGGGCCCACCGAGACAATGGGAAACAAGGGAGTGGGATGTGACTGCATTTTCCTGGTGTAAAGTTGACAAGGATGATATCACTTTACTGCTTCCACACAATCTTTGAAGATTGTGGGCCAGAAATAACCGACACGTAGTATCTTTTGGGCCGTTGCTAACCCAGATAAATGACCCCCACATGCTCCACTATGGGAATCATTCAGGACAATCTCTGCTTCCTCATGGGTAATACATTGACGCAAATTGGAATCTAACCGTCTTCAATATAAAGTATCTCCTATGATGAGGTATTTCTTAGAATGAAGGTGTAATTTATGTCATTCCTCCCACGAGGAAGCCGCATGATACTTCAAAGTCTGGAGATAAATAAGTATATCTCCGTACCAGGGTTCAGAGGTGGCTATCAAGAAGATATGCTCATCTGGAAATGAGTCATCCTCAATGACTACATCTTCTTTTGTTGGAAATTCTACTATAAGCTCAGCAAAAACTAAAGACTTTTTAGACTTAGCAGACTTGAAATCCAAGTCAAACTCTTGGAGATAGACTACCCATTTGTTGAATTTTCCCCCAAGGATCCGTCAAGACAAAACATACTAAAAGGGATTCACATCTGCCACTACCATTTTAGTCCTCAACAAAATGTAGTGACATAACCTATGAACAGCATACATAGCTGCTAAGGCCAATTTCTCGATGTAGGAATACCTGAGTTCAGGCCCAGCTAAAGCATGACTAAGATAGTAAATGACATGATCCTATAGCTTATCATCGTCCTGGACCAGGACTACCCCAATGGTTGACTCGGACGTGGGTAGATACAATATAAAATCCCTAGAGTTATGTAGCGGATGCAGTAAAGGTGTCGACAACAAAGCTTTTCTCAATGCCTTGAAAGTGAATCGTGCAGTTTCATCCCATACAAATTGGCTGTCCTATTTTAATAGGCACATGAAACCCTTGGTAATTTTGGCATAGTTAACAATGAAACGTCAAATAAAATTAGACTTTCCCTGCAAGCTTTGAAGTTTCCTGATAGAACGAGGAGGAGGCATATTTACAATGGCCTCTACTTTTAATGGCTCCACCTGGATGCCTCTATTAGAGACAATGAATCCGAGCAGTCTTCCTAACTCGACACAGAACATGCACTTGTGGGGATTCAAGTAGATCTTATAGTATCTGCATCGTTCAAATATCAACCATAACTGATCTGGATGGTCAATCCTCTTGTGAGAATGTGTAGGAAGATCATCGAGATAAGGTTCAACAATGGCTTTTATATCATGGAAGGCAAAGTTCATTGCTCGTTGAAAATTTTCCCCAGCATTTTTAAATCCAAAGGGCATTTTTTTGTACATGAAGGTACCCCAAGGACAAATGAAAGAATTTTTATGTTGGTCTTCTAGTTTTATTTGAATTTTATTGTATCCGGATAAAGCATCCATAAATGAGAACAATTCACTTCCTGCGCAAGAATCTATAATCTAGTCTATAAATGGCATAAGATAGTTGTCCTTAGGACATGATTTATTCAAATATCTGAAGTCAGTATAGACGCGTATGGTCCCTTGCTTATTATTAATAGGAACAGGATTGCATACCCATTCCATCAGAGCTATGGGATAAATGAAACCAGCTTTCAACAACTTTTCAATTTTAGCCTTCACATCCACCCCTTTACGTGGGTTAACTGGTATTAACTTTTTCTGAACAAGTTTAGCATCAAGTTATGTCTGGATCTCATGTTCAACTATCGATGGATCAATTCCTAGCATCTCCTCATATGACTAGGAAAAGACGTCATGGAATTCCTTGAACAAGGTCGTATAGATTGCAATCTCCTCAGGAGAGTAGTTTTTACCTATATGTATATTTTCCATGACATCAGGGTTTACAGAGATGTTGATAGGGATAGTGGCATAAATATTTTCCATATTCCCCTTGGCAAACATTCCTTCCCTAGGTAAAGGATTGATGGGTGTATCAACATCATCTGGCAGTCTCATGTGAAACTCTTTATTTTCTATCCTACTTAGCTCTGGAAGAAAATAGGATCGATGGTGAAGATATTCATAGATCTTACCATGTCCACACATGGCTTCCAGAATGGATTCATCAAAAGGAAAAACCATATCTAAACAGTCCATAGAGTGCAAAGAGTTTTCTTCCCAAGAAGGCAAATAGACTTCTTCCAGGTCCTATGAGACTGTGAGAGGGTCTGGAATGGGATCAATAGTGGTTTGAGTGATAGCTTGGTAAGCCACTTCCACTATCTATAAGGGAAATTTTGGTTCATGGGGGGAAGGGAGAACCCAAGGATCAATCCTATCAACAACCGTGGCTATGGACTTCCCCACACTAGTAGAACCAATATAGTTAATCAGGGATAGAAGATCAAATGTGCCCATCAGTGATGTGTACATTCCATTCCCCAAGCTCTGTGCAGCAAGTTTGACCTAATCAACTAATGACACATCGGAATCATTAGACTCCATGTGACCTTTTCGAGTAAAATTGAGTTGGTCAACAGTAACCAAATTTCCTTCGTGTGGAAAAACTACCACCCGAAAGATGGTCAACGCAATAACGAACATGGCATAAGTCCAGCTTCTTTCCAAAAGCAAATTATAGTCCAAAGCTGTGTCAATCACTTCCACCTCAACAAACACTGCTTTCCATACCAACTTAATCTCGAAATCCGGTAGGATACAATGTGGACAGAATGATCTTCCATCGAAAGCAGTAAGCAGAGTTTTTGACAGGACTAGCTCTGGGGATCCGAGAGCTTTCCAACATGACAAGGACATAATGCATGTAGAAGCACCCTCATCAACAACTTCCCTTCCAATGATCTTTCCACCATGGATGACATCTATTGATAAGGATACATGGTAAGGTAAGCAAATTTTAACATTATACAAGTGAAATTTCACCATGAGACTCGATGAGTCCATGCTACCTAAGGCTGCTAAGAGGGAATCCCGCTAGGTGGGACAACTCTGTAACACCTCTAAGGATGACATTGCACAAGGGGTTTTGACTAAGTCTTCAACAATGGAGTGGTTTGAAGCAGCCCTAGAATTAGGGTTATGCAAGGTCTTTTTAAAGACACCTTTTGGTATCTTAGGCATAGGTTCAGCAGGCTTCTCGATTGTGAGAGGGTTAGAAGCTTCACCTATAGACTTACCCTTCTCAGAAGTCTCTTTTTTGTAATTTTTATTCCTAGTCTCTAGAAAAGTCAAAGATCAAACCATGTTGATATAGGTAGGGTCAGGGGCATTGGAAGCGCCCTCTGCTACATTAGAAGCTGAAGTAGAGTTCTTCCCTTGGGGAAAAGGATCCTTCAGGACAGCCGGTTGTTGAGCTTTAAGCAGCTTCTGGGCTTGTTCCACAAGGGGACAAAGGTGAGTAAGGTGATCCTCATGGCACAACTTACACAGGAATTTGACCTTTTTCTCTTCCTTCTTGACCTGATCAGCATTGTTTGTGGGTTTCTGCTTGTTTTGATTTCCCTCCCCTTTCTTTCCTCTCTTTTTCTTTCCACTAGGCTGTTGATTTCCCTTCTGAGAGGTTTGTGCAAAAACATTTTCACTTTGGGGGGAGGGGGCATCCTTTACTGCCTCATCCATAGAATGCTTGACGGACAGTTGATGGAGCTGTTTGGCCAAAGACTCTACAATGGGAGAGTTTACGAACCCAACCACACCATCGTCATGGGGTCCAGGCTTAGGTTTCTCCGTATCATGGTTAGGCCTCGGTGCCTCAGGGATAATCTCATACAAGATCCCATATTGTGAATAAATAAAATCCAATTGCTAGGCCCTAAGAATGGCTTCTTCTTTGTTCGTCATTCCTGAAGTGGATACGTCCTTAGATATGTAAGGTAACAGGGATTTAAGGAACCACTCTAGTAAAAAATCAGGAGGAATAGTGGCCTTTATAAGGCTCTTTCACCTCCTCCACTCTTGGATATTATTCGAGATGTGGGTAGCCTTGTTCTACGTAAAGGTAGATACCAAGTATGTTCCGAAATTGTATCGGACCGGAAGCTGAAAGTGGCTAAGGAATGCACTAGCCAAGTCCCAAAAACTACTGAATGCAGCAGAAGGAAACTCAATGTACCATTTTTTTGCAGTATTCATTGAGGTTCTTTGGAACAACCTCAACCTAACTAAATCTTCATTCAACAAATTAGAAGAAAACCATAAATGAAAAGTGGTGGCATGAGCCCCAGGATCTTCACCAACTTTTCCCTTGAATTTAGGGATGACCGATGGCAATTTGGTGGGAACAGGTGGCCACAAGGGGTCATGCCTCACCGGGTCGTTCATCAATTTTGAAAAATCTAGCAAGTTTAATGTTTCCAGAAAAGGAAGCTTGGGTCGCACCGAGGCACTAAAAATGCCAATCTGGGGATTAGAGGGACTTTCCCCCAAATACCCATATGTAAAGGTGGGGTTTCCCCCTGCCACTGGTTTCCAAGTGGATGGATTACTTTGAAATGGATTCCATCTGTAATCCATAGGGTTGTGAGTAGGAGGTGCAGTATATGAGGTTCGGGTAGTCCCAGTTGAAACTAGTGTTTGAAAAAAGGGAGCAGGTATCCCTCCACTAAACAATGAAAAGGGAGAGCTCGTGAATGTGGCCAAGACCAGAGTTTGGAAACCATTCCCATAAGAGGTAGTGTTTCCAAACTGCACTCCTACATAAGAAGGTGATGGGCCTACATATGGAGTGGATGGGGGAATATGTCCCCCATTCCAAGGAAATCCTTGGACGAAAGCCGAGGATCCTACCGAATCGCTTTGGGTAGTGTGTGAAAAGGAAGAAGGAACAGTAGGTATACTGGAGATCCCAGTAACCATGTCACTAGAAGCACCTGCTAGGCTTATGGGAACCAGTGGTTGGACCACCCGGCTTGCTGGAGTTAATGGCGCAGTAGGTATACTAGATCTAGGGGTACTTACTGGGGGAGGTAGTACCCCTTTAGGCGGAAAGGATTAGGTGAAAGCAAAAGAACTTTATCCCATAGTAGACACTATCCTGCCCATAGGGACACCTAAAATAGGTGAATCAAAAGGCCTAACCTGGACGATCACAGGATCGTTTAAGTTAGTCAAGGGTGTGTTAAAATTCAATGCAAACTCATCAGCTTGCAAGTCTTCTATCTCAACTGTATTAAAATCAGAATAGTTAGCTCTAAGTGTCAGTTCACCTAGAACTTCACTCACACCTATCGGTTCAAATGAACCATCCGTGTCCAATCTCTTCCTTTTAGGTGGAGGTGGAGGTTCCAATGTGATGAGAGGAGGAAGGTTTTGCAACCTTTGTGACCTTCTAATAGGTTGGTACTCCACAATTATAAATTTGACAATTCAAACCCTAAGGTCAGCTAAACACAGACAAACCATAGAGAAATCACTACAAAAATTCCTAGAGTCTCAACAGTCAGCAAGGGTAAAAGATATGCTTTCCCAAAGAAAGCTGAAGAATAGTTACTTGGTGTCCTTGAAGAGGTTCTTAGGCACAAGCAGAGGAATCACCCAGCACCCTCCTACACTTTCAATAAGGGTTACCTTCCAAGCCCATCCAAGGTGAACCAGAAATAGCCTTCTGATTTACCTAGGTATGAACCCTAAATGTCAAGAGACTAAAGGTTACCATAGCTATACCAACAGTTTGGGGGGACAGTCACAAGACTAACTCATATGCATGGGCAGGGTAGCTGAGTCTGAAACTCTGTCTAGGACAGAATCCCCAGATGTGTAAAATTCTTGATTTACATTTCGACAAGGAATCAAAGGGTTATCTCCTCAGTCCAATGCCTCCACGCAGCCTCATGCTTGACTCCCGTTTGAGAGGAGCTTCCTAGATACAATCGAAAAAGATAAGAATTTACCTATCGAATCGTCCACTATCTCTGAATTTTAAAACTTATGGGAATTTTACACTTCCTAGCCCATAAGTATAGCCTAAGCTAGTAGGTGAATGGCCCTAAAAAATAAAAATTACTAGTAAATTTTAATTATTGCGTTCATTTTAGGGGCTATTGCTTTACTCAGAAGGAAGTGGAGTGAAGGACTATGATGTTTTGACTCGATAAGAAATGTAAAAAGCAAAGGTGTATGTTTTCAAAGTAAATTATCACTACTAAAACAAACTTTTTTTTTTTTGTAAATATAAATTGATGAAAATGCAATGATAAAGAGAAAACTAAGACTATATTTTTGTAGTTTTTTGAGATTATATTTTAAAAACTAAAAGTAAAACTACTCTATGCAAAATCACATGCAAAAGCTTCAAAATGTTTTCTTTTCACTTTTTAAAATGCTCAAAGACTACTATGCACCTAAATGCACTAAACTTGAGTATACTTGAATTAAATCAATTGTATAAAGAAAGCAAAATGAAGTAAACAGATTAAGAAGACCAAAATATCAACCAACAAGGGAAGACTTGGAACCCTAGATTGGGCAGGCACAATGACAAGAAATCACTGAAATCACACAAAGTTAAGTGGCAAACCAAACACTATCCAAAGATAGAATGGGAAAAACAGTGTCCAGAACCCTGATCACTGATTCAGACAACTAACACTGAAATCTATAACCCAAACAGGAAAATCCACTTCAAATTGCAAACAGAAGACAATCCAAACAAAAGAAACTCAAGGGATTTACAAGAAAGCACAAGGTGTGGCCAACAAGGTCATCCAACTGATAGTATAATGATTATAAGGAAGACTAACCAGCAAACAAATTTTATAAAGGGACAGGGACAAGCAAACCCTAAACCAAAAATTCAAATGCTAAGGCTTGTATGCGACTGTATATAAGGGCAACTCGGGTACTATACACGACTGTCCTAGAGAGAAACCCACGTATGTAGGCCTCTGTACATGATTGTATGCAAGAGAAACCCGCGTACAGGTACAAAATTTTCTAATAAAAATAAAATTTCTCAAGGTCTTCAAAAACTATCCTAAACATGAACTAGGACAGGATACCACACACAAACTCAAGGCAAAGACTAGGCAATGGTATATAGAAATAACCCACAGCATTCTGGGCTCCCCAACGGAGTTTCCAGTTTTGTTGTTCAAGAATAAACACCCTTATAACCGAGGGTCTGGGGTTACCAACGTACTCTTAAAACTTGCAGACAAACAGATTTAAAGTACAGAAAGGAAATAGGAAGATATAATGGACTCGCCTGATTAATGACAGTTGATTCAAGCTTTGTCTTCTCCCGCTTTGCTCCTATCCAAAGATTTCAGGGATGCACCTCCTTCACCTACAAAGAGAAAATCCTCCAAATACAATCTTATACATGTATATATTACAAGTTAGATAAACAAAATATATAGTTCTTCATCATAAATATTCATCAAACCATGATACATGAAAGAGAGTCAACACAAAGTTGGAAGAAGGATTCTCTTTAT
>LPNX010837215.1:239905-262268 GCA_001517045.1 Pseudotsuga menziesii
ATCGGAAACAAGGACTCCTCTACAACCAAAGGATTCTGAGTTCTGCTGCTCCAAAGGCTTCTGAAGATATACCACTAGCATAACTTTTCTCTCCAAGTATGATAGATCAATGCCCTCCCCAAGGCCTCTATTTATACTTAGAAAAATAAAGCAGTTTCGAAGGTTGAGGAGGTTGAGATAGTTAAGATAGTTAATGTTTAAGGATTAATAAATATCCATTAATCGTGTTTATTATTTTTAATGTCAAATGGAGGTGTACATGAGTAATGATACTAGAAACCCGCGTATGACACACGAGTTGCTACAAGGGAAACCTGCGTACAGATATATACGCGGGTTGCAATGACAATACCTGCATACAGTACACGATATGCTGTGGAGATAGTCGCCTATGTACGCGAGTTACTGTGGAAAGATTCATGTATAGAAATCAACATGTAAAAAGGTAAAAATGGAAATCTAGGTGGATAGTGAATGCATCTCATGTCATGCCCATCTATAGTGTTTTAGGCAACATTCAATCCATAAATGTCCTTTTGTGCACTGACATATGAAGTGTCGGCACTTGGACAGAGAAGTTCCATTTGGGTTGATAACACTATAAGTCTATTTCGGAGGAGATGACTCCTACGGAGGTGGCCCTTTAGACCTGGTATTGTGTGTGTGCTGGAGATTAAAAACTGTATCCAGTTTTCCTTCTTCTGAGAAAAAGCTCACGGCTAACCTGTTGGTCATCCTCCTTCTCCTCTTGGGGAGGTTGTGATTCTTGGGTGGACTAATCTTTAGAGGTTTCTGGGATATCTGGTGTTCTTACAGCTAAGGCTTTTGAGATAGAGAAGATCTCTTCTAAGGTGAACCCCTCCTTGGGATTTGGAAGTGGTGGATTTTGAGGAGGTTGATTTGGCCTCCTAAAAGGTGGCCTATTGAATCCTCTATTAGTCGATTGATTTTCATTACTTGTATTCTGGAGATCTACCATATCATTAAACATCCTTTGAAGGAGCTTATTCACTTCACTCAGGTTGAACGTATCCTAGCTGGTAGTAATAGTTTTAATGGAACTGCCACTTTTCCTATGTGAGGTAGACTCTTATTTAGATACGGTGTCAGGGTTGTCCTTGAGACATAACATGTCCCTCTCGGCTTGGATTGCTTTAGAAAAAAGCATCTAATAAAGACTCTTTGCAATCCCTTTTGACCCACATGGCTATTTGGGTCGAGAGACCCTTAATATACTAAGCTACCAGTAATTCCTCAATAAGAAGTACTGTATTGGGAATCCTATTCTTTAAATATGAAAATCAGGGATTGTAGTCTTTGACTCTTTCTTTACCCTTAGTTTTCATGGAATAGAGCTCTATGACTAATTTCTCTAGGGTCTTGTAATCCCCAAAATTTTGAGTGAAGAGTTTGGAAAACACATCCCATGATGGGATGGAGCTAGCTTCTAAAGAAAAGTACCAGGTAGAATCCTTTCCCTCAAATGTGTAAGGAACAGTCTGCAAACCACATCCTCATGGATAACGTTTCTAAGTCTAATGGCTTGAATGAAGGATTTTATGTGGTATTCCACAGGAATATTATCATCTGGATTACATTTTGGATGCCACTTCTTGGGGTTTTTAGGCAATATGTTTTGATCACCTAAAATGGATACGGCATCCCCGTCTAACCATGTCCTGTTATGTCGTTCATCAACCATCGGGATAGATTCTATTGAGGAGTCTGAAGATTTAGAATTTGACGATTTGTCAGATGAAGATGAAGAAGAGGGAGGAGATGGGGGTGGCCCTCCCGCTTGGATGTTATGTTGAGGACTTGCTGACTCTAGAAATAAGGAACCTAGATCTAACTCAGGAGTGCATGGTTCACTGAAAAGCTCGTGATGTCTTTCAGTGTTTTGATCACCTGGCCTTGGACTATCCTGATTACTGATTTGAGGAAAATATTGAGTAGGATGATCTTCAACAAATTTTATTCTAAACTCAGAAACGTTGTGGGAATTACCCTTCAACAGTTGTTCGATGAAGATGGGCCCTACGATTGGTGATATGAGAACATATCTATCTAATGGGGTAGCTTGTTTTTGTCCATGGGGTAACTAGGACAGTGTCTGAATCTTGAGCTACTTGTTCCCTTGAGATAGACGCACTAGCGCGACTACGAGTAATGATCGGATCTCTTGTTGGAGGAGGTGTATGATTAATTTTTTTAGGCATGATGTGTTGTACCTCCTTCTATCACCATTTGTTGAATCCTCTACTGTGTATGTGGATGATTAGGGTGTTTAAGGCTTACAACACACGAAGAAAACCCAGCCAAAGGATTCAAAAAATCCCACGCAGTTATTATTCTATTCTCGAGCTGTTTGGGATGGTAATATCCCATGGAAACTTATATAGCCTCCACTGGCCTATGTAGGATTTGATCCACAAGGGGATATGTTTTCTAGAATGAAAAACACAGATTTAAGAAAAGAAAAGGTAAACTAAAACCTAACTACGAAGAAGAACCTAATCTAAATCTAAACTACTTTGAAAAGGTGTTGAATGATTGACGGGTTGTCCTGACCTCTAGGAAGAATAGGAAATTCATCATATTGACAAAAATGTAAACAAGATGAAATTGTACTTACTGAGATTACAATTGTTTAATAAAAATTAAATAACAGTAAATTAGAATTAAACCATTCAAGATAACCTGTAGGTGCTCAATTTAGTTGAAAAACCAACTTATAAGTTGTAGAACTCTTACTACTGAAACATTTGCAGAAATAGATAAAGACAGTTCATAAAAGAAATTTCATGAAGTTTTATCAATGCATTAATAATTAACATAGATAAATCAGAGTTAATTAAACACATTAACCAATTGCAAATGAACCACAGTAATATTTGATTATTTGGAATAAGAAAACCAAAACCATATCAAAGAAATTTGATAGATTAAGTACAAGAGATAAGAATTGAAACACTGTATTTATTCAGAATTCTCTATAACAAATTAAATAAAAGACCTTAGTAAAAACTGAAGTGTCGTTCGATCCCTTGTATCAGTCTCCCTTCCAAAATTCAAAATTTTAAGAGCCCTTGATACATCAGAGATCATTCACTTAAATAATTATTGCAAGAAAAAGAATTCCCCCTAAAGGGGATCCAAAACCTAAATAAGGATAATACCCTAAGAAATCTTTCCAGACCCTCCAAATTCATAGAAGCTCCTCGATATCAGGATAAGTGGTTGATTCTATGTCTAATTTAGCATTACACTTATAATATTTGACCTCATTCTTAGCCAACTTATTCCAAACTTGAATATAGACATGGATCTTGCTTTGTACTACAAATGGCTATTTGATTAACTACTCCACATTGTGTATGCAGATGTGGTCGAGATTCTTGATCTTCTCCTCCTACTCATACATTCATTTCTCAACTTGCTCGATCATCAATCTAGGTGGAGATGCCTTTTCAATAAGAACCATGGTAGGAAAAGATAATTCAATCATGATGTTATCAATTGAATACCATATTCTACTGCAAATAGCCTGAGCTTTCTTTATGGCTTCAGCCATTGTATCATCCAAGTCTTCCCAATCTCTCATAATAGTTTTGGCTCTTTTAAACTGAAAAGTAGTGAGAAGAGTGATATTATTAGACCTCTCCTTCACGTACCTCTATTAATCAATGACTTCATCATAAGATTTTGAGGTCCGTTGTCTTTTCTCAATTAGGTCTTCCAAAACCACAGACATCTTGTCAAACACTGTGTGAGTCTCAAATATATTAGCTAAAGTTCTAAACAACTCACATACCAAATCAAAATGTTCACTGTTAGTTCTTATTGTAAGCTCTCTAAACTCTTCTTGGGAAAAAATGGAAAATGAAGACAAAGCTACACTTGCAGTTGCATCTTAATTTTTCATCTCTAATACTAAAACTTTCTGGACCAGACTGGCATTATCATTCTTTTCATTTTGCAGCTCTACACTAAGAGTAACATTGTTCAGTTGAAGTTCATCCTATTTGTCCTCATGTTGTTTCTTGAGTTTCTCTAGTGCTTCTTTCAAACTAACAATTTCTTCCTTTTGTTTATAAAACTCTCTATTAAAAGAGTTGACAACATCCATATTGGCACTTGTGAACGCTCCTAGAACAAAAGCTGCATCTGTAGCATAGGCTTGGGGATCACTTGATTGCAATGTCCATACAACTTCATTTACCATTGACATATCCATACCATTTTGATCTATACCCCTCTTCTTGCCCCATTTTACCACTAATTTATCAACTTTACTATATCGATATTCACCCAAAGATACCACAAAATATTCATTGAACTCATCTCTGACGTCATCAATAGGAGGTATACTAAGGCTTGTGGATATCAAAGATGAAGTTTGAGTTGTGGTATGAGAATGTATAGCCATGGTGATATGAGAGGTGGCAAGGGAGGAAGTAACATTCTGAGCAAGAGTTACTTCATAGGATGAAGAAATGTCATGAACAGAAGCTTCCACAGAAGGAATTTTCACAGTAGTAGCCTTAAGAAATGTTGATGGTGACACTTGCAATTTTCTCAGGCATAGGGGATGAAACTGATATAATTGAAGGAATATGCAAAGGGATTTTGAAAATTGGAGTCACTGCAGATGAAGGAAAATGCTTCTCCATAGGAACAAGTGTGATTGATTTAGGAAGAAAAGTGGCATTTTGATAGAGCTTGGTCATAAAAGGTGTCACAATAGAACCATTAGAAAATGATGACAAAGCCATTATTGACAAAAGAAGTATTGTAGAAGAAGGAGAAGGCTAAAAAAATGGTTGAGATTGAGGAAAAGGGGATGAAAGATTACCATTGCTACCATTGATGGGATTTTGGAAATCACTACTAGTCTCAACAGTAACAGGGACAGGAGAAAATATGTCCTCTTCTTCCTCTGAATGAGTTAGGTCAATAGTAGAAATAGGAATGGAGATCTTTGTCTTCTTGAAAGGATTGTCCTCAGCCTTAGTTTTTTTAGGTATATATTTTTCAATCACATCGGTTACCACTTGGGAAATTTTAGGTGACTGACATGTTGCAACTTCTTGTGTATCTAAGGCTGAAGTCACTATGTTCAGCTTCTGCTTTATTTGCTCTAAATTATGTAGATAATCCTTAACTTGTTGTTCCATAGATGTCTGGGGAATTTATCCCATGGGAGCTTTCCCTTTATCCAAGTTTGAGCTGGTTCCCATAGATACAGTTTTGGATGCCAAAGCTTCTTTTGTTGCAGCCCAAGCTTCTCTTTCTTCCCTATCCTTTTCCATCCTTTCCAGGATGTCCAACTCCATAGACCTATAATTTTTTACCCTGTCCCTGATCTCCTTCTGATACTGTAGGATATGGATTTTCTCTTCTTTTCTCTTAGCCCTTGCTGGGACTTCAGAAAATGTATCTACTCCCTGATAAATGAAATCATCTGAAGTTTCCTCATGAACATAACCTATTTTGAAATGGTTCTTCCTCAGCTGTAAGTCAACAATCCCTTTAGGATCATGCTGCCATTTGCTTGCAAAACCAAGTTTAAGTGACATGATGTGGTCACTTAGCTCCAATTCCCAAGTATATATGGATACACTCAAGGATCCAAGGGTAATAGGAAACCTGGGCCAAACGTTTCTATTTGGTGCATCACATTAAAGGTAAATCCCCTCCGTAACTATTTGAAATGAGAGCTCTTCTAGGACCAACCTGTTTGGTATGACCTTAGGAAACATGTGAGCAGCGTTGCTTCCATAAACCTTGATATAGGTGAATGATTCACCAACATACCAGTGCCCCATAGTAGCTATGAGATATTTTGCTTCCCGTGAGAACGCAAGAGCTTCTTTGTTGAAAATCAGAAAATACACCTTGCCAAGGAAACTTTCACATATATCATAGAACCTAGCCACATATTTTCTATCCCAGAGCTCGGAATGATATATATGTACAGGAAGGGCCGGTAATTCCCAACTCCATCCCAAATAAGGGTAAGAGAAATCAGAACAGAAGATGTCGACAATGAAGTCGGTGACATAAAAATTGGGTTTTTTCTTAGCAATGGCTTTCTGGAACTCTTGTATAGCATTTTTTAATTCTAGTGACAGAATTGAGGCCCAAGCGAAAGATTCACCTATAGTTATATTATGATGAGCGATAGGATCCCATTCCTCTTTAAAGAAAGAACAGTTGGGAAGACCATAAAGCCTACACAACATTGCTGCAAGTAGGGAGTAAGGATTTTTAAACCATTTGATAGGGTATAATTCATGTTGCCTCTTGTAAAACTTACGTGGTTCAGTCATCCACAATTTAAGCATTTGGTCGAAATTGAATTTGGATTTGGTAGTGTTAACAAAGTCTGCATCAAGGAGTTGGGTATAAGTTTTAAGAGCATAAATCCTGACAAAGGTTTTAGGGCGGAAATTGTCTAGCTAAGACCCGATACTGGTAATGAATGAACAATATTTCACATTGGCGTGGTCTATAATCCACCTAATGACATCGTCATAAGGTAGGATGGCTGGTCTAGCCGCAATTATATGTAGGACAAAATCTCTAATTCTCTCATAAACAATTTGTTCACTCTGGAAATCTGAGAGGTCATTGCTATAAAAAATTGAGTAACCCTAAGACCAATCTAAACGACACTGATATTTGGGTCTTAGGTGAACATATCCTTCTAAAGGTTCTTACTCATGGTAAATTTGGGGTGTTATACCAAAATCCTGTCACCATCATGTGATAATACATTTGACATACCTACTTTCCCTGAATCCCATCTCTTGGAGTGGAAACTCATGGTTATTATCAATATTCCATGAAAATTCCCAGCACTATGCTTCCTTTATTGTCCAGGAGTGGTATCGTTGATCGCACCACCTATCCCCTATTGTGCACCAGTAGTGTCATCGCTTATGGACCTTAGTCCATAAGCATTTCTTACCAGAACTGCTCTGTCATTGAAGGAGAAACTTGGTACCCTGGGTAAAATGGGAAAACGAGAAGTTTCTTGAGGATTATAGATGATGAGGCTCGTGTCCTCCCTTATCCCTATCATTGTGGGTCAGTTGAGCTCAAGATCCCTCATCCTAGGATCTTAGAGGCCACCTCACCCACTTATCTCTCAACCATCCCTGTCCATTTAGCCTTATAAATACAAGCTTATGGCCTTGGTTAAGGGGGAGAAATATTAAGGTATTGTTATGCTGTTGGATTGATTACTTGGCCCAAGATCATTTGGGAGAGCATAGAGAGCTAGAGGCATAGCTTTTGGGGATGAGAATGCTTGGTTTCATGGAGATGTATGTCAACACTAAGGCTTGGTTGTAAAATTCTTCATATTTATTTAATGCAAGTTGATTTTTGTCCCACATATATTGTTTTTGTTCGATTTGACATGTATGTTGTTATATTCCTTAGTCATTAACATAGATTAGTAGATTATTTTCTGGTGGTTTCGATATGTTCGCGTGTTGAAGCTTACTGCAGGTACACAGGGTAATGATCGAAGCATCACATTCCAGGTATCTACGACGTCTAAGGAGAGTCTTCAACCTCTGTCCTCTATTTGTTCTGGATCTGAACCATTCAGACCAATGGAACACCTTACTGTCTGCGGAAGGTGAAATATTCTAGATAAAGAAATCTGGCGACTCCACTCGGGAGGATTAGAGCAACTAAAACACAATTCTATTCCCCAGCAGAAACCAGAAATTCTGGGTTTGATCCCTAGCAGAGTTGCCAGATTTTTTAGCTGGAATATTTCACCTTCTGTGAATAGTAAGGTGTTCCACTGGTATGAATGGTTTCGATCTAGAACAAATAGAGGACAGAGGTTGAAGACTCTCCCTAGACATTGTAGATACCTAGAATGCAATGCTTTGATCGTTACCCTGTGTACCCGCAATAAGCTTCAACACACAAACAGATCAAGGCAGCCAGAATATAATCTACTAATATATGTTAGTGACTAAGGAATCTAACAACATCATGTGAAATCGAACAACAACAATATATGTGGGATAGAAATCAACTTGCATTAATATAGAAATATGAAGAAGTTTACAACCAAGCCTTAGTGTTGACATGCATCTCAATGACACCAAGCATTCTCATTCCTGTAAACTCCGACTCTAGCTCTCTCTATGCTCTCCAATGGTATGCACCAAGTGATAAATCCAACAACATAATAATACCTTAATAGTTCTCCCCCTCAACCATGGCTATAAGCTTGTATTTATAAGGCTAAATGGATAGGGATGGTTGAGAGATAAGTGGGTGAGGTGGCCTCTAAGATCCTAGGATGATGGATCTCAAGCTCAACTAACCCACAATAGTAGGGATAAGGGAGGACATGAGGCTTATCATCTAGAAGCCTCGAGAAACTTTTCTTATCCCTATTTTTGTGGGTTAGTTGAGCTCGAGATCCCTCATCCTAGGATCTTAGAGGCCACCTCACCCACTTATCTCTCAATCATCCCTATCCATTTATCCTTATAAATACAAGCTTATGGCCATGGTTGAGGGGGATAAATCTTAAGGTATTGTTATGTTGTTGGATTGATAACTTGGTCCATACCATTGGAGAGCATAGAGAGAGATAGAGTCGGAGTTTACGGGGATGAGAATGCTTGATTTCATGGAGATGCATGTCAACACTAAGGCTTGGTTGTAAAATTCTTCATATTTCTATATTAATGCAAGTTGATTTCTGTCCCACATATATTGTTGTTGTTTGATTTCACATGTATGTTGTTAGATTCCTTAGTCACTAACATAGATTAGTAGATTATATTCTGGATTCCTTGATCTGTTTGCGTGTTGAAGCTTATTGCAGGTACATAGGGTAACGATCAAAGCATTGCATTCCAGGTATCTACGACGTCTAGGGAGAGTCTTCAACCTTTGTCCTCTATTTTTTCTGGATTTGAACCATTCAGACAAGTGGAACACCTTACTGTCCTCAAAGGGTGAAATATTCCAACTAACAAATCTGGCAACTCCGCTGGGGATCAAACCTAGAATCTCTGGTTTCGCAGACCAAAGATTAAATGGTCAGGTGCTATTTCATTTTTTAACGAGCTTGACATAGAATGTGAACTTTTCTCACAACATGGTTTCATTTTTATGCAAGGTTGAAACCAAAAGGTAAACTATGCTTAAGGAGATCCATTTCAATTTTTAACGAGCGTGACATAGAATGAGAACTTTTCTCAAGGAAAAATGACATGATGGTCAAAACCTGACATGATGGTCAGAACCTGACATGATGGTCAGAACCTGACATGATGGTCAGGTGATATTTCATTTTTTAACGAGCTTGACATAGATTGGGAACTTTTCTCACAACATGGTTTCATTTCTATGTAAGCTTGAAACCAAAAGGTTAAACTATGCTTAGGTGCTATTTCATTTTTTAACGATCTTGACATAGAATGGGAACTTTGCTCACAACATGGTTTCATTTTTATGCAAGCTTGAAACCAAAAGTAAACTATGTTCCAATCATAGTTTACCCTTTTGGTTTCAATCTTGCATAAAAATGAAACCATGTTGTGAGCAAAGTTCCCATTCTATGTCAAGATCGTTAAAAAATGAAATAGCACCTAACCATCATGTTAGTTTTCCCTGAGGAAAGTTCCCATTCTATGTCAAGCTTGTTAAAAAATGAAATAGCACCTGACCATCATGTTAGTTTTCCCTGAGAAAAGTTCCCATTCTATGTCAAGCTCATTAAAAAATAAAATGGATCTCCTTAAACATAGTTTACCTTTTGGTTTCAAGCTTGCATGAAAATGAAACCATGTTCCAATCATAGTTACCTTTTGTTTCAAGCTTGCGTAAAAATGAAACAGATCCCCTTTCCTTGAGTCAAGTCTTCACTTTAGTGTTAGAATTTGAACCTTCTTTTCACCTGCCTAATTCTTGATCTTCCTACTCCCCTGGTGAATATTTTCACATTAGTAACCAGGTTTTAGGTTGGGTATGGAAGAAGAATCATCAAATGAAATGAAGCTTGGGGGCATGTCGAGCCCTTAGGAACCATGCTAGGGGTAATATTCACTAGAAATCATGCTGGGGGAAAGATTCCAACCTCTATATACCATGTTAATGGGATTTTTCAAGCATAGTTTACCCATTGGTTTCAAGCTTGCATAAAAATGAAACCTATCCTTGAGCATTCTTTCAACTGAGCTTCGAGCTCGTTAAAAATAGTAAGATGGTGTTGAGCTTACTTTTCATTTTTCATGCTCTGGTTAAAACATGAAAAGTGGTTTGAGCTTAGTTTATTACTTTTTTGTGCTCTGGATTCAAACATGAAAAAGAATAATAGGGTCCTCTTTAAGCTCTTTTTGGACTCTTAAAATGTGAAAAGATAGTCGAGCGATCTTGTATTATTCATGCTCATTAAAGTATTTGAAGAGTCATCCATCCAATGGCAGGTTATCTCTTTTTCGATTCGGATAGGACTATTTACGAAAAAGGAACACTCCAGCCAATCCTGACTGGAAGAGTTCTCTAAGGTATGATTTTACACTTTTTTGGGCCTTAGAGACTAAATCATATGAAAAAGGCCCCCTTTGGAGTCTTCTTTTGCATTCGTTCAGACTCTCTAAACATGAACGATACCGAGTTTTCTTTCAGTGGACTCGTTAAATTAAACATTGAGAGACCCATTTTGGGAAGGAACCCCTCCTCTCTCAGGTTCGTAAAACATAAGAGGTTGGATTTGTCTTCCAACAAGCTATATCGAGTGTTTCTTACCCTCTTTCAACTCGTAAAACCAAAAAGAGTCCCTCATCGATCATGATAGGGGAAATGGGAAGGGAATCATTTTGCAAATAATGCTAGTTGTTTGTCGTTACCTTTGAACATGGCACTTGTCTGCACAATCATGTTAGTCAATTGGGTATTCAGTTGATCTCTGTGACGATCCACTTTCATGAGCCATGTCACTCCTTTGATTCTTTCAAAATAATTCATTGTCCACTATCGCATTGTGTGTTTGTCCCATTCCCTCATGCTGCCAAGTCTTTTTGTCATGTCGCCCGATGTTCAAAGGGGATATGAATAATTTTTACCTCTGCAGTCTACACAGTCTTTGTGTCAGTATCTTTGAGTCAGTCATATGGTTACTACATTCACATCATTCCAGAACTATGTTCCTAGTTTCGTGTAATCGATGTGCGACTCATCATGGCCCTCCTTCGATGAGACTATTCCCGTCGACATCAGCTCATCATCTAGGAAATAGTCTTAGAAATGATATTTGGTACCTTGAGATCTGTATGCCTTAATGACAGATTTTGTTTCTCTCGACATAGGTTCACATAATTGACCTTTGATCGATATAATCAACTGGGTGTTCGACATCAGGACATATATTCACACTCAGTATATTATACTAGGGTACCTTGAGAATCATTAACATCAATGGTGATCTCCCTCGCACTTGTTAACGGTTCACATCATTGGTCGGTAATCAAGTGGTTTCTACCATGTTTGACTTCATATCATTGTAATCGTATGGATAGAATCGTACTTTATGGAAGACAAGATGAAAACCTTGGGTGTTTGTTTAAAGCGCTCATTGCTTTTCCCCAGGTTACGATGGAGTTTTTGTATATCTAGTATGGATCCACATTTGTATGGTCATGGCTATGCTCAAATTTGCATCTGTATGACATAGATCTACATTGTATGTCTGGTAGCTACGTCCAAGTTTTAGTCCTATATCACATGGATCTATGTTGTATTCTAGTAGCCATGCTTGTTTATTCCTCTCATGGATCTACCTTGTATTGGTCTACAGCCATGAGTTTGGTTACTTGTGTCTATGAGTCAACATACTGATGTACTACAGATGCCTACTTGATGACTTTCTCCGATCAATCCAATATTTTTATCTCATGGAGACGACTTGTTCTCTCAAAGCTCTTGTTTATCGTATCCCTCTAAGACTCATGCTTTGGGGGGCATCCTGTTATACCAAAATCCTGTAACCATCTTGTGATAAGACATTTGACATACCTACTTGCCATGAATCCCAGCTCTTGGAGTAGAAACTCATGGTTATTATCAATCTTCCATGAAAATTCCCAGCACCATGCTTCCTCTGTTGCACAGGAGCAGTACCCTTGGTTGCACCACCTATCCCCTATTTCCCACTAGCGGTGCCACTACTTATGGACCTTATTCCATAAGTGTTTCTTACCAGAACTACTCTGTCATTGAAGGAGAAATGTGGTACCCTGGGTAAAAAGAGAAAAAGAGAAGTTTATCGAGGCTTCTAGATGATGAGCCTCATGTCCTCCCTTATCCCTATCATTATGGATCAGTTGAGCTCGAGATCCCTCATCCTAGGATCTTAGAGGCCACCTCACCCACTTATCTCTCAACCATCCCTATCCATTTAGCTTTATAAATGCAAGCTTATGGCCATGGTTGAAGGGGAGAACTCTCAAGGTATTTTTATGTTGTTGGATTGATTACTTGTCCCAATATCATTTGGGAGAGCATAGAGATCTAGAGTCGAAGCTTTTGGGGATGAGAATGCTTGGTTTCATGGAGATGCATGTCAACACTAATGCTTGGTTGTAAAATTCTTCATATTTCTTTAATGCAAGTTAATTCTTGTCCCACATATATTCTTGTTGTTCGATTTCACATGTATGTTGTTAGATTCCTTAGTCACTAATGTATATTAGTAGATTATATTCTGGTGGTTTCGATATGTTCGTGTGTTGAAGCTTATTGCAGGTACACATGGTAACGATCGAAGCATCACATTCCAAGTATCTATGGTGTCCAGGGAGAGTCTTCAACCTTTGCCCTCTTTTTGTTCTTGATATGAACCATTTAGACCAGTGGAACACCTTAGTGTCCGTAGAAGGTGAAATATTCCAGCTAACATGGGGGTTTTGGATGTTGCCATGTGTTGTCTTGAACACTTGTACCAGAAATTAAAACTGAATTTTACAGTAAGAATAGTAAAAAACTCAAATTGCAAGAAATCAACTTGACAACCAACCTCAAACTGTAGTAATCACTGTCGAAATCGCATGGTAAATTCTGGAGGAAAAATCACACAACAAAGCGAATTATAGCAATAAAAATAGTGAAAAATCGTAAATCAAAACTATCATATTTATAATTCCTGAGAAATAAGTCAGACCGTTAAATGAGAGTAAGAAGAAAAAGAATGGTCAGGATTAGCTTGGAAGGATGCAGGATCAAAAACAAAATCACAAGTTTTGTTAATCATTCTGCAACCCACATTCCACAAGTTGCGGGATGCGGAGTGCGGAATAGAAAAATAGCAAAAGAAATTATTCAATTGGCTCTGCATTCTGTATTCCACATCCTGTGGGATGTAGGATGCAAGATGCAGAAATCCACAAACCAAAACGCAAACAAATGATAACCCCACAACCCACATTCTGCAAGTTGTGGGATGCAGGATCCGGGTTGACTAAACTAAACACACATGAAAATTCTCTCGCATTCCGCATTTTCGGGATGCGGGATGCGGGTTTGAAAATGAAATATCAAAATAAAAGATTTCTCGCATTCCGTAACTTGTGGGTTGCAGGATGTGGGATGTCAAAACAATCCAAACAAACCCCAATATTTCTGCATTTAAAACAAAGAAATCAAACATGGATTTTTTGTAAATTTTGTTAAGTAAGGAATCCCAAGAGTCAAATAAAAATATTAATGAAACCCTTTAAGATTACGAAGAGTATTACCAAGTAATATTCATATGTATAATTGGGCTCCCGTGTCAAAATGACATGGGATCTGTTGTACCTACAAAACTTCTCCATTGCATGACTTACCTAATCACCCAGAAAAGGTATTACCAAAATTTGATCCTAGAAAGGGTGTTTCTGCTAAAGATCCCTTAAATTTTTTTTATATGGCTTTGACTATTTTAAATGTTGACCATGAAGATGTGGCTTGCAGAATTTTTTCATATACTTTTGAACCTAAAGAATCTTCATGGTATTTTACTTTGCAAGCTAATTAAATATTAGATTGGGATGGTTTTGAAAAGGCATTCTTAGGTAAATTCGGTAACTAGAAAAATTTAGCCACTCTGATGAAAGAATTACTCTCTATGAGGATGGAAAAGAAACAAAAGGTCTAATAATTTAATTAGAGATTCACCACTCTATTGAATAGCTTCAGTGCTACAATGAAACTAGCTGATGAATCTCTAATAGAATATTATATGATAACACTTGATGCATCAATAGCAATGTTTGTAAAAGGTGTTGTTAAAGTTGCATTGGTAGAAAAATATGAGGAAGACAAGAAAGTAGAGGCAGATATGGATAGTATGGAAAAGCATACTCTAGAACCTGATTCAAAACATACCACAGGAAAAAGGCCTTTGCTGTTAACTAAGCCCAAAGAGGAACCCTCTAATGACCTAGAAAATGTGGTGAAAATGGTGCAGAAATTGACAAACAAAAATGTAGACATGGAAGAGGATAAAGTAGCTAGTCCTTATAGAATTCCTTTCAACCCTTATTACAAAAAAGGGAAGAGAGTAGACAACCCCAACCACCTTTGCATAATTCTATTCTTTTAAATTTTAACGAGGTGGGCATGGATCAATTTTGTAATTTTCACCAAGAGCCTCATTCTAAACAAAGTTGTCCATAGTGGGTTAATTCAATGACTCTGGTTATGAATCAATTGTTAGATACCCAACTGGTAGATACTGAAGAAGAGTCGGCCAAAAATAATGAGCTAGAACAAACAAATGAATAAACCACTATGGTATTATGGGTTCGAAACCTACCTTGGGTTTTAGTGAAGATGAACCTACTGAGTAAATTCAAGTGTCATCAGTTAATGTCATGGATAGAAGTAAAGGGCTAGTAGTGGATGAAACTTTATTAATGCCTAAAATAAAGAAGCTCAAAGAAAACATGAAGAAGACTATCAGTACTACCCAAACAACACCTAATCCTAATATCGAAAATATAAAAGAGGCAATCCCAACAGTTAATAAACTAATGAAGACGGTGATAAATAAAATAGAGAGAACTAAGAAGAGTTTGGTAGAACATGACATGGGCTATAACATTGTAGAAGAAACTAAGAAAACAAAAGAAAATATTTCTCTATTTGAACTATGTAGTTTTCCTCAGCAAATGAGGAAACTTCTAGATTCTTTTGATCCATAGCTAAACATTATCCCAAAAGCTATGGAATCTGATGATGAAGTAAATGAAGCAAGAATTAGAGGAAACTATAAATCTCAGACTTTACCTTTTCTGCTGTCATTTGAAATTTTTAATCATAATGTACATAACTGTTTGGTAGATTCTGGAACTTCACCAAATGTCATGCCACTTTCAATTTGTTAAACAATTAATGGCCAGCCCATACCATCTGCATATCACATAATTCAACTTGACAGGTCTGATGTTAAATTCATAGGGGAAATGAAAGATGTTTTGATTTGTCTGTCTACAGAGCCCAGAGTTTGTCATTTTTTAGATATTATGGCGATTGATATACCGAAATCTTATGGATTAATTTTAAGTAGGGTCTAGTCAACAAAACTAAATGGTTACTTTGCAACAGACTACTCTCACATGTGGCTACCACACAAAAATAGTCAAAACCAGATTAAGATACTGAGGGAAGCACACATGAAACATAATGTAACTCAGTTAGAGGGGAATAATGAACATGTGAACTTCTCATCTTTAGTTTCGGGAAATTTCTTTTGGAGCTTGAACTGGGAAATTATCAAGCCAAAAAAGTCAGTCATTAACCAGATAGGCAGTCCAATCTCCTTCAATTCTGACGGGATGATGATATTGATTGTAATATGGTAAACTTAGTTACTAACATAGGAGATGATTTAGAGGATAAATTTTGGTTTATGTATTTTGATGGTTCTAAAACCCAAGAGGGATCAGGGGCATGTTTCACCCTTATTGATCCAGATAAGAATAAACACTTTCTCTCTTATACACTAGAGTTGGAGAGCACAAATAATACTGCTGAGTATGAAGCTCTAGTTATAGGCCTGAAGAAATCCCTTGGGTTAGAAGTAAAAAACCTTAAAGTTATTGGTGATTCTGAGATAGTTGTTAGACAAGTAAGAAACACCATTAATTGTTTGTTTCCACATCTTAAAGGGTACCAATCTGAGGTATGGAATTTTATTAATCACTTCAATGCTTTCAATACAAATGTGTTGATTTAATTGTAAATTTGGAATGTATTCACTTGTATTTCTTATGTATTGTAACCCGATGTTTATTTCAGGATGTATTTGTAATGTACTTGAGTCATGTCATGACCCAATGTTCCTATCGGGAAGTTTCTATAATGTAATCAAGTAATGTCAAGTCAAGGTTGTTAACTCTCCTATTGTCTAAGGGTTAAAGTCCCCACAGTTCCAGGGCACCAGGGTTATTAGACTCACCTAGCGAAGTTGGCCCTAGTTGGGTTTATTCAAGTCAGGAATTAGTATAAATAGAGAGCTAGCCTCTCTATTTATCACACACTCACTCACACTTAGTTGTAGTGCATAGCTGAGGAAGAGAAAGACATTGGGGAAAGGAAGAAAGAGGTTAATACTGTCAGGAGATCATCTTACTGTTTTTGGGTTTCACTTTGGTGTTGATTCTATCTCTAAGGAATTTGCAGGGTTTTCTCCATTTATGGTTTCCCCGAGGAAAAACACTGTGTTCATTGTCTCTTGTGTTTTATTGATGTGCTTGTTGTTCTCTTAGTTAAAGATCCTAATCAAATACTAGCTTAATGTTAAAATCTAACATGGTTTCAGAACTAACCTGAGAAGAAGACACTGTGCAGCTATGGGAACTAGGGCTTCCTATTTTGTGCATCTCTCTACACATATTTTCAGCAAAAGTAGGGTGGAATAACTCTCCTCCCTAGGGCACATCTTTCTGTCGAAGTAGAATCCAATTATGAGGTTTTTTAGTTTTGGACCCGACACTACTGTCGAAAATTAGGGATTTTAATAGAAGTGGAATTTTGCAGTGATCCCAGGACTAGATTGATCTCCTCCCCAGAATTGAAGTCAAGGATCAAATTCAAAGCATTTGGTTGGATAGAACTCCAGAAAAGCAAAACCCTAATCTGCTCTTGAACCAGCACTACAGGATTTTAGCTCCAAATCCATATCCAACATCTTAACCTGGTAAGATCTAAATATTTTGTATTTCCATTTGAGGTTCTCAGTTAAGATGTCTCATCATACCAAGCTTGATGAAAAGATTGAGGGAGTTGATAACTTCCGAGCCTGGAAGTATAGGATATCCCTAGTCCTGGAAGAAAATGAGTTGGACTCCTACATCCATGAGGAGGTTCTAGTTCCAGAGGGAGATGAGGCCAAGGTGTTGTACAGGATTATACACCTAATAACCTAAGGTCTGGGGTTACCAACATACTCAATTACTTGCATACAATTGACTTCTAAAGTGCAGAATAAGAAATAGGAATATTAAAAGGACTTACTTGTTAAATGAAGGTCAATCCTTGCTAATATTCTTCCTCTCTGTTCCACTTCCAAAGTCTTCAAGATTGCTCCTCTTTCACCTGTCAAGAAACACTTTTCCAGATTCATGTACATATAAGCAGGTTAGATAAATCACATATAGATGCATTAAAATTTATCAAACCACAAGACATGAAACACATATGGAAGAAGTAATCTCTTTATTATCAATAATGGAAAGAGTTCAGATACAACCCAACGCCTGAGACAAGGACTCCTCTGCAACCAAGGGATTATGAGTTCCACTGCTCCAAAGACTTCTGTATAAACTCCACCAGCATAACTTTGCTCTCCAAGTGTAAGTCCTCAACGCCCTCCCCAAGGCTTGTATTTATATGTGTGAAATAAGGTAGTTCTCAAAGGTTGGGGAAGTTGTAGCAGTTAAGGAATTTAAATTAAATGAGTTAACTAATCTCCCATTAGCGCGTGTTTTATATTTAAATGTGAAGATACACATTCACGGGTCTGTAGTAGAGCAACCCGTGAATGATTCACGAATATATACAAGCGCAACCCACGAATACATGGATTCATGACTTGCTACAAAGAAGACTCGCGAATGATGCATGAGTTGTCTATAAAGAAAGTCGTGAATACATCTCAACATGGAAAAAATGGAAAAATGACTAGCTGGATGAAGGAAGCATGTATTTCATGACAAGCCAATCTATAGTGTTTTGGGAAAACCTCTATCCATAAGTGTCCTTTTGCGTGCCAACATGAGGGATGTCGGCACTCGGATGGAGAGGTGCCATTCAGGTGTATAACAGATGCCCCCTAATGTGTGAGGTTAGAGGGCAACGATGGCCGAAATACATTATAATATTTATCTTTGGAGAACTCAGAAATGGAATGGAGCAGAGAGAGTACCTGAAACAAAACATAGTAATGTCATATACAAAGTTACATCTAAGGATGCTATGTTCCATTTACTGGAACATTAGCTCCTTTACAATATTTGATTACATCATATTATATGGGTATAAAACCACGTATATTACAAAGGTGGATCGAAGCCACAATATACAATAATGATGAGTCTTCAAAGATCTGGAAGCTATGTAGAGAGATCGAACATAATCTTGCACAACTTATTCCATATGTGTGAACTAAGGTCTTCATAAAGGATCCCAAAGAACCAGTACAATCCAAGCCATGTGAATAAGGGTAAGCTAAAGTCGAACATGGAGAGGATTCAACAGTTTGTCAACCAATAGGTGATAATTGAAAACTGAAGCAAAGGAGTTCACCAATGATGAAAGTGAATCCAGAGGTACGATCGTCAAAACTCTAGGTCTTCGTCATCAGGAAGTACTGAAACGGAACCATGCTATGATAAGGAAGGCAATAGATCCTCCAACGGATCACAAGAGTGACTAGGAACTAGGCAAAAGAAGGGAGACACAAATAGATAACAGATATAACGCTGATGGGATCAGGTTATAGATCAGACATTGGGTAGAGTCCTTGAACAGTGAGCACAACACAGAGATGACCCAAGGCAGTGTACAACGGATAGATAGAACAACTAGACTTATCTGTCATGTAGGAGACATGATCAGATTCCCCAGGTATAATGGACAAGAGGAGGAGTAAGAAACTCAAAGTAATAGATGAACACAAGTGTATACTGAAACATGGATATCGGAAAACAAAGAGTGCTATGTTCAAGGATGACATGCTTCCATTACTGAAACAAGACAAAACTTCTTCCTTACCTTCCCTGTTGAATTTTAACGAGTCCAGTAAAGTAAAATCGGTTCCCTCTTCATTTTTTAACAAGCTTGAAGAGATGGGAAAATAATGCTTGATTCACTGATTCGTGGATTTAATGAGCCTGAACTAGTACATGCTCAAATGGTGTTTTCACATTTAGAGAGTCTGAAAACTCCAAAGAAGACTCCAAGGGGGTCCTTTTTCATCCAATTTAGTCTCCTGAGGCCGAAAAAGTATAAAACAAACCACAGAAGAACTCTCTTAACTTCTGAAGAAGAAAAGGTGCACCTTTTTCGTACTTAGTCAGAGAGGTCCGAAAAAGGTTAAATTACCACCTACCCAACGCCCCTTTGAGAACAGCATAAGATAGCTTGAGTTTTACGAGTGTGAAGGAAAGCAAGATCACTCGGAAAGATCCATTTGGTTATGAGAAATGGGGCTTACAACAATAAACTCGTTGCTTTGTTCTTTAGTGTTTAATGAGCATGAAAAAAACACAAAGTACACTCGGAATCTTTTTCATGTTTGGGTCCAGAGCACGAAAAAGAGAAAACTAAGCTCAAACCGGGTGTTCCTTTTCCGTAATTTTAGTCCCTCAGGTATGGAAAAGTGATAAAGCTATACCTAAGAATACTCTTCTCAATTCAAAAGAAAAGAGAGTGATCCTTTCTCGTATTATTCCGCATGGTCCGAGAAAGAGATAACGTACCATTAATGCGGATGCCCGTTCACATATTCTTAACGAGCTTGAACGGACGAGATAACTCGGTAGTCAAGTATGTTTTGAAGGAGTCAGACCTGGGCCTAAAGAAACTCCATAAGGTCAGGGAGTCCTATCAAGGGATAGTTTGTAAAAAGAGATTCAGAAGAAGCTCTATTTGGCGTGAAAAATAGCTATGAGGAAACCCCTGGGCCTGAAACAGTGACGGTATGAGTACCAAAGGATGACAAGGGCATAAAAAGATGATACTCATGAAATAAGGACCCTAGCCACGGAAGAACAATGGTAGAGACAAGGGACTAATGGCTTAGAATACCATAGTCCGTGGCAAAATGTTGAATACTAAAGTTAATGTGGAGTGATAAGATACCAACATGTGTTGGAGATAGCAAAACCACCCTATAGAAGCATCAACACTTTGTAAAAGTTGGTAAACCTGTTCCAAGGCACAAAGAGGGTAATATTAGTTAATTGACATTTCAAACTATATAAAAAGACCCACTTTACGAAATATTATTTCTATAAATAGTTTTAAAATTAAAACATTTCTCACCATTTGAATTTTTTGAACCAAAAAGGAAAGTTTACCCTCTACCTTTGATCGATCAACGTGGAAAATTGGACCGTCATAATTGGAATCCATCGGCTTCAGGTAATTCTACACCCTGAACTCGTCAATTTGATCTGAACAAATATTAAATTTAATGGTCAATTCAGTATTTTGCATCATCCCAAATTATGGCAATGCGCATTCGCGGGTTGCTAAGCGTAAGAGTCGCGAATACGCGTTTCATTCGCGGGTTGTTGAACAGGAGAGTCACAAATGAATCGTGACTTGTCTAAGTAGACAGTCGCGAATGCTGCGCTATAGGGAAAAATTCAAAATTTATGCAAAAATTTTATTTTTTTATGATGAAATACTGAACCAAATTATGTGTATTTTCCAGGAAAAATATGGTGCTGGAGTGGAGGGAAAGAGAGCATGAAATAATGGATCATGCAGCGCTCCAAAGCACGCCCACAATACAAGCACTGAGGACTTGTGGGCTGCTGAAGTTCTTTTGTACATCGCCCATGCGGGAAAATGTGCGCTTACTGGAATTCATGGTCAATTACTGGGATCATGACATGGGGACGTTCAATCTTCAAGGTGAGACCTTAGAGCTTACCATGGAAGATATATATTTCATAACCAGGTTGTCACAATGGGGGGCACCGGTGAATTTGGAGGGCACTGGCAGGGGTGGGGACCCCTTGAGTGTCCAAAACTATGTTGACATGTTCTGTACATCGGGTACACAAAAGAAGGGTGGCAGTGTTATTATTGTAGACATCCAGGATTTCACACTCCAGGTACTAGCTAGTACTATTGTGAGACTTTTAGGATCATTACGGTTACATATGGCCACCAGGAATCAAATGAGGGTGGCAGTTGACTGCTTTAGAGGTGCTCTCTATGATTGGTGCTCGGGAGTGCCCCCCATCATGAAGCGGCAACTATCCGACTGCAGGAGAGGAAGACGCAAGAATTTTGGCTATGCCAGCATACTAGTAGCGTTCTTCGAGAGAGAGTACCAGCCATGAGCCCTTCTATACCACTACAGGTCAGACATCCACGTCAGTTGAGGCTGAGCTGCTGGGGATACATATTCCTCCGTTAAGGAGGAGGAGACATAGTACACAACGTCTATGATGATGACTTTTATATATGGTGGGAACGGCAGCTGCCGACGTTGGAGCAGTTTCCATATGCTAGGATGGATTTCTGAGGTGACCCTGACCTTGTCCTCCCTCCAGGAGGAATATAGGGCAAGATGGGTAAGTGATTTTTTAATTTTTATCATTTTCAAATTTTTATGAATTTTCAAATGATAGAATACATACATATGTACAAGTCTTAATCCTATTCATGTTTCAAAATGCAGATATTGGACTAGTCCAACCTAAAGGGCACCCCCGCATGTTCGTGCATCTAGTTGTAGGAGGAGACCCAGGATTGGTCAGGGTACTTGAGGGAAAGCTGGCTAGGCTAACCCAACGAGTACCTACTATACGAATTGAGCATATCCCTGAAGCCATGCAGGAGTTTGTAGTTGGGGTTCCACCGGTTTGGCTACGTCTTTTCAGACGAGTAGCTAGAGCAGTACTTGTATACAGAGATGCGGTGGAGGCTGAGGAAACCAGGGTGCATAGAGATCATGGGGACCAAGGTGGTCCCAATGGCCAGGGAAGCCAGGCTTAATTCTAGGGAATTTCGATGGATTATGATCCACATTTTGTATATTTTGTATATGACAGGATCTACGAATCAGACTCGATCTATCTACAGACAGATATTTTACATA
>LPNX010837215.1:266632-324413 GCA_001517045.1 Pseudotsuga menziesii
GTAGGATTTCGCACTTGATAAGCTCGATTGAGCTGGGAAACTACCAACTGAGAATCCAAACGGACCTCAAGCTGGGTGATGCCACATGACAAAGCATCCCATAAAATCTCAATAATAGCCCTATACTCAGCAACATTATTAGAAGCAGGACCAAGACAAGCGCCACCCGCGGCAACAAGCTGTCCTGTGGGAGAATAGATAACCCATGCTGCTGAGGCCAGGTTGCAAGTGTGACAGCTGGCGCCATCAGCGAAACCTACATACATTTTGGAAGACATATGCAACAACCAGCAGATAATAAAAAACAAAACTGACAACCTAATGTACATAAAAATACATACACTAAAATACAAGAAAAAGTGCTAAGCCTAAGCATAGTACTTCTTCAGGTAGAGCCCATTTCTAGGCTCAGGCAGCTTATTCCCATCATAATCAACTAATTCATATGCACCTTTAATTAATACCTTTGACACGACATAGGGTCCTAACCACATAGCCTTGAATTTTCCTGCCCCCAGAGGTTCTTTATCTTGGTCCCAAAGCAAGACAAGTTCCCCTTCAGAGAAAACCCTAGGTTTGACCATTTTATCATATTGAGATTTAACCCTATTTTTATGAGCCTGATTCACAGTCAACGCATCTCTACGTTGTTCATCAAGGTGTTCTAAGTGTACCGAACATTCCTCAAGCTCAGTCATATCAGGTAACACATGAATGGTTATCTTCAAGGACGGGATTTCGCATTCAATCGGAGTAACTGCTTCTACCCCGTGAACGAGTTGGAAAGGGGAATAACCCATGGCAGTCTTAACATTAGTTCTATAATCCCAAATAGCAGGATATAACATGATGTGCCAATTAGAATGGGCTGCATCAATTGTCCGTTTAAGGATAGTTTTTAAAGTCTTGTTGATAGCCTCAACCTGACCATTTTCTTGCGGATAGTATGGAGAAGAGTGTTCTTGTCTAAATCCAAGCATGGTGGTCAGTTCCGTCATCATGTTATTTTGAAAATGGCTGCCATGGTCAGTGACAATCACTTTGGGAATACCAAACCTTGCAATAATTTGATTGAAAACAAATAAAGCTATAGTTTCCCCGTTATCTTTGAAAGTAGGCATTGCCTCTGCCCATTTCGTAAAATAGTCAACAGCGACAATGATGTATTTATGCCCCCCAGTCGAGACTGGGTTGCATGTCATGTAATCGATCCCCCATTTCATGAAGGGGCCTACCGAGACAACAGGAAATAACGAAGCAGGATGCGACCGCATTTTTCTGGTGTAAAGCTGACACGAATGACAGCGCTTCACGGCTTCCACACACTCTTTAAAGATCGTGGGCCAGAAATAACCAGCACGCAATATCTTCTGGGCCGTTGCTAACCCAGATAAATGACCCCCACATGATCTTCTATGGGAATCATTTAGTACAATCTCCACTTCCTCATGAGTAAGGCAGTGACGCAAGACGCAAGACGGAATCTACCTATAATGAGGTAGTTCTTGGCATGAAGGCGTAACTTACATCGTTCCTCCCTAGAGTAAGCGGTAGGATACTTCAAAGTCTGGAGATATATAAGAATATCCTCATACCAAGGATCAGAAGTGGATATCAGGAAGATGTGCTCATCTAGGAATGAGTCATCCTCAACCGCTACATTTTCTTCAGTGGGAAATTCTGCTATTAGCTCAGCAAAAACTAAGGACTTTTTAGACTTAGCGGATTGAAAATCCATGTCAAAATCCTGGAGAATGACTATCCACTTGTTAAATTTTCCCCCAACAATCCATTGGGATAAAACATATTGGAACGGATTCACATCCGCCACTACTGTGGTGGTCCTCAATAAAATGTAGTGGCGCAACCTCTGCACATCATAAACAGCTGCTAAGGCTAACTTCTCGACATGGGAGTATCTAAGCTCAGGTCCGGCCAAAGCATGGATAAGATAATAAATGACATGCTCAACGAGCTTATCGTCCTCCTGGACTAGTACTACCCCAATGGTTGACTCCGACGTGGCCAGATATAATATAAAATCCCTAGAATAATCTGGTGGATGTAATAAAGGAGCTGACAGCAAAGCTTTTTTCAATGCCTCAAACGCAAGTTGTGCGGTTTCATCCCATACAAAAGGAGTGTCTTGTTTGAGCAAGCAGATGAAACCTTTAGTGATCTTGGCATAATTAACGATAAAACGTTGAAGAAACTTGGAATTTCCTTGCAGGATTTGAAGTTTCCTGAGAGAACGAGGAGGAGGCATATTTACAATGGCCTCAACTTTCAATGGATCCACCTGGATGCCTCTACTAGACACAATGAATCCGAGTAATCTTATTGACTCGACACAGAAAACACACTTGTGGGGATTCAAGTGAATTTTATAGTATCTGTATCTTTCAAAGATCAATCTTAAACGATATGGATGTTGAACTCTCTTGCGAGAATGTGCAGGCAGATCATCAAGGTAAGGTTTGACAATGGCTTTTATGTCATGAAAAGTAAAGTTCATGGCTCGTTGAAAGGTAGCCCCAGCATTTTTCAATCCAAAGGGCATTTTTCTATACGCAAATGTACCCCAAGGGAAAATGAAAGCAGTTTTATGTTGGTCTTCTGGTTTGATTTGGATTTGATTATAGCCGGAGAAACCATCCATAAATGAAAACACCTCACTCCCCGCACATGCATCTATGATCTGGTCAATAAATGGTGTGGGGTAATTGTCCTTAGGACAGGATTTATTTAGGTCTCTAAATTCTGTACAAATGCGAATAGTCCCTTGCTTTTTATCAATAGGAACAGGGTTGGATACCCATTCAGTCAAAGCTATGGGATATATAAAACTAGCTTTCAACAACTTTTCAACTTCTTCCTTCACAGCCGCCGCTTTACGTGGGTTCATGGGTCTCAATTTCTGTCGAACCGGCTTGGCATCAGGATAGGTTCGGATTTCATGTTGAACAATATATGGATCAATGCCTGGCATCTCCTCATATGACCATGCAAAGATATCGCAGAATTCCTTGAAAAGGGCAATGTAGATGGAAATCTCCTTTGGAGGGTAGTTTGCACCTATATAGATGTTTTCCACGACATCTGGGTTCACAGAGATATTGATAGGTATAGTGGTGGAAATTTTTTCCATATTCCCCTCAGCAAACACGCCTTCCCTAGGCAAAGGGTTGATAGGTATCTCAATATCGTCTGACAGTCTCACTTGAAACTCTTGGTTTTCTATCTTGCTCAGATCTGGAAGGAAATAGGATCGATGATGAAGATCCTCACAAATCTTATCACGTCCACTCATAGCTTCCAGAATAGCTTCATCAGAAGGTAAAACGGTATCTAAGAAATCTATGGAATATAAAGAGTTTTCCGCCCATGCGGGCAAATAGACTTCTTCCAGATCATCTGAGACTGATAGAGGATCTGGAATGGGATCAGCAGCAGCTTGAGTGATGGCTTGATAAGCTACCTCTACTACCGATAAGGGCACTTCCAGTTCATGGGAGTTGGGAGGACCCAAGGATCAGTCCTATCGACAACCGTAGTGATGGACTTCCCCACACTAGTAGAACCAATGTAATTCACTGGGGTTGGAAGGTCAAATGTGCCCATCAATGATGCATACATTCCATCTCCCAAGCTCTGTGCAGCAGGTTTGGCCTGATCAACCAATGGCACAGTGGATTCCTTAGACTCTAAACGGCCTTTTCGGGTAAAATCAAGTTGGTCAACAGTAACCAACTTTCCCTCATGTGGAAAAACCATGACACGAAGAAAAACCAATGCAACAGCAGACATTGCATAAGTCCAATTCCTTCCTAGAAGCAAATTATAGTCCAAAGGAGCATCAATCACTTCAACTTCAACAGACACTGCTTTTCCTGCCAACTTAAGCTCAAAAGATGGCAGGATACCATGAGGATGGAAGGACCTTCCATCAAAAGCAGTAAGTAAAGTTTTTTATGGGACCAGCTCTGGGGATCCAAGAGCTTTCCAACAGGCCAGGGACATAACACATGTAGATTCTCCCTCATCAACAACTGCCCTTCCAATGGTCTTACCACCATGGATGACATCTATTGATACGACTACATGGTAAGGCAGGAGAATTTTGACATCAAAAAGATTGAATTTCTCCATGAGACTCGAAGAATCCATGCTACCTAAAGCTGCTAAGAGAGCATCCCGCTGGGCAGGACAACTCTGTAACACCTCTAAAGCGGACATTGCACACAGAGTTTGAGCTAAATCTTCAACCACTGAGTATTTTGAAGCAGCCCTAGCATTGGGGTTATGCAAGGTCTTCTTGAAAACACCTTTCAGTATCTTTGGCATAGTTTTGGCAGGATTCTCTATCGTGAGAGGGTTGGAAGGTTCAACTACAGCTTTACCCTTCTTAGAAGTCTCAGTTTCATAGTTTTTGTTCCTGGTTTGCAACAAAGTCGAAGATCAAACCATGTTGATATAATTAGGGTTAGGGGCAGTTTGAGTGCCCCTTGCTACATTAGAAGCTGAAGCAGATTTCTATCCTTGGGGAAACGTGTCCTTCAGGACAGCCGATTGTTGAGCTTTGAGCAACTTCTGGGCTTGATCCATAAGGGGACAAAGGTGAGTAAGGTGGTCCTCTTGGCACAACTTACAAGGGAACTTGACCTTCTTCTTTTCTTTTTTTCCCCCATCAGCATTGTTAGCAGGATTTGGCTTGTTTTGGTTTCCCTCTCCCTTCTTACCTTTCTTTTTCTTCCCGCCGAGCTGCTGATTGCCCTTCTGAGAGGTTTGAGCAAAGACATTTGCATTCTGGGGAGAGGGGGAAGCCTTTGCTTCCTTCGCCGTAGACTGTTTGACAGACAACTGGTGAAGTTGCTTAGTTAAAGACTATATGGTGGGAAATTTAATAGACCCAACCACACCATCGGCACGGGGTCCAGGCTTAGGCTTCTTTGCCTCGTGCGAAGGCCTCGGTGCCTCAGGAATGATCTCATACAAGATCCTAAACTATGAATAAATCAAGTCTAACTGTTGGGCCCTGAGTATGGCTTATTCTTCATTCATTACTCCTGATGTGGAAACATCCTTAGATATGTATGGCAACAGTGATTTAAGGAACCATTCTAACAGAAACTCAAGAGGAATGGTGGCTTTCATAAGGCTCTTTCATCTCCTCCAATCTTGGATATGATCCAAGATGTGGGTAGCCTTGTTTTGTCTAAAATTAGACAACAAGTCCGTTCTGAAATCGTATCGAACCGGAAGCTGAAAGTGGCTAAGGGAAGCACTAGCCAAATCCCAGAAACTACTAAAGGTAGCAGAAGGCAATTCGATATACCACTTTGCCTCCGTACCTGTGAAGGTCCTCTGGAATAGCCTCAATCTAATTGAATCCTCATTCAACGAATTGGAAGAACACCATAAGTGAAAATTGGTGGCATGTGCCCCAGGATCTTCACCAGCTTTACCTTCGAACTTAGGGATGTCCGATGGCAATTTGGTGGGAATAGGTGGCCACAAGAGGTCATTCCTCACTGGGTCATTCATCAATTTTGACAAGTCTGGCAAGTTTAAAGTTGTCAGGAAAGGAATTTTGGGCATAACCGGGGTAGTAAACGTGCCACCTTGGGGATTTGAGGGACCTGCCCCCGAATGCCCATGGGTAAAAGTGGGGTTGCCCCCAACCACCGGTTGTGAAGTAGGAAGGTTGCTTTGAAATGGATTCCATCCGTAAGCCACAGGATTTTGTGTGGGAGGTGCAGTGTAAGTGGTTTGGGCTATCCCCATAGAAGCAGGGGTCTGAAAGACTGGAGCGGGTATCCCTCTGCTAAACAACGAAAAGGGAGAGCTCATGTATGGGACTGAAATAGGGGTTTGGAAGCTCTTCCCATAAGAGGTGTTGCTCCCAAACTGCACTCCTACATATGAAGGAGATGGACCTACGTATGGACTGGATGGGGGAATGTGCCCCCCATTCCAAGGAAATCCTTGGACATATGCCGAGGATCCTACTGGACCACTCTGGGTAGTGTAAGGGAAGGAAGAAGGAATGGTAGGTATACTGGGGATCCCAGTAACCGTGCTACCAGAAGTACCTCCTAGGTTTGAGTGAACCGGTGGTTGAACCACCCGGCTCGCTGGAGTTAAATGTGTAGAAGGAAAACTAGATCTAGGGGCACTTACCGGGTGAGGTAGTACCCCTTCAACCAGAAGGGTTGAGGTAAACACAAAACAACTTTCTTCCACAGAAGACATGACTCTACCCACAGGTATACCTAGCAATGGTGAATCAAAAGGTCTAACCTGGACGATCACAGGATCATTTAAATCAGTCAAGGGGGAGTTAAAATTTCTTGCAAACTCATCAGTCTGCAATTCTTCTATCTCAACTGTGTCAAGATTAAAACGGTTAGCAATGAGTTCTGGTTCACCAAGAACTTCACTTATTCCTATGGGTTCAAATGAACCGTCTGTGTCTAATATCTGCCTTTGAGGTAAAGGTAGAGGCTCCAATGTAGTGATAGGAGGAAGGTTTCTCAGCCTTCTTGACCTTCTAACAGGTTGGTCCTCCAGAATTAAAAATTTAACAAATCACACCCTAAGGCCAACTAAACACAGGAAAAACCACAGAGCATACACTAAAAAGTTCCTAGAGTCTCAAGTAATCAAACCAGGGTGAAAGATATACTTTCCTGAAGAAAGCTGATGAACAATTACTTGGCGTCCTTGAATTGGTTCTTAGGCACAAGCGAAGGAATCACCCACTGCCCTCCTACACTTTCAACAAGGGTTACCTTCCAAGCCCGTTCAAGGTGAACCAGAAATAGCCTTCCGGTTTACCTAGGTATGAACCCTAAAAGACAAGAGACTAAAGGCTACCTTGGCAATACCAATAGTCTGGGGGGATAGTCATCAGCCGAATTCGTATGCATGGGAAGGGTAGCTGAGCCCGAAACTCTGCCTAGGACAGAATCCCTAGATGCATAAAAGTCCCGGGTTACGTTTTGACAAGGATTCGGAGGGTTATCTCCTTTGTCCAAGCCTCCACACGGCCTAGTGCTTAACTCCCGTTTGAGAGGAGCTTCCCAGATACAGTGATAGAGTCAAGGATTTCCCTAAAGAAAGGTCCACTACGTCTGAGTTTATAACTTGTGGGAAGTTTACACTCCCTAGCCCACAATTCTAGCCTAAGCTAGTAGGTGAAAGGCCCCTAAAACAAAAACTTACTAGTAAATTTTAATTTATGCGTTTATTTTAAAGGGCTGTTGTTTACTCAAGAGGAAATGGAGTGGTATACTGTATGATGTTTTGACTCAAACAAGAAATAAATTAAAGTAAAGTTGTATTCAAAGCAAAATTACCATTATAAAAACAAACTTCTTTTTAATTTTTGCAAATATGTATTGATGAATTGAAAGCAACGATGAAAGAAACTAATCCTATGTTTTTTTAGTTTTTGATATAATATTTTTAAATTGAAATAAACACTACTTATGCAAAAGCTTTAACTATGTTTTCTTTTCACTTTTGAAAATAATCAAAATTCTACTAAGCATCTACAATGCACTATGCTTGAGCAAACTTGACGCTTATAAACTGTATAAAAGTAACAAAATGAAGCAAACAGACTGATAGAACCAATAGACAACCAATAGACGAAGGCTAGGAACCCTAGCTTGGGTGCTAACAATGACAAAGAATCACTGCAGATTTATAAAGGAAAGTGAAAACCAGCCACTGTCAGAAGGCAGACTGGAAAAACAGAGCCCAAGACCCTGATCACTGATCTGGACCAAGACACTTTAACCCACAACCCAAAATAGGCCAAAACACTTCAGTATGCAAGCAGTAAACAAACCAAGCAAAAAGACTCAAGAGCTTCAGAAAAAGCAAAGAATTGTGATAACCAACAGTATTCCGACCCACTACACAGCATTCTTAAAGAAAGATCACTCAGAAACATGGACCAAACAAAGAAAAGAACAAGCAGAACTTATCTTAAAAATCCCCACTTCCAGGAGTATTCATGACTGTCACTAAGATCAACTCACGAGTGACTCGCGACTGTCTAGTATTACAACCCGCGAATGCAGACTAGTATTCGCGACTATCTAGAAAGACAACCCGCGAATGGGTATAAAAATTTTCTCAAAAAATCAAGAAAAAACCCTAGACTATCAAATTCTGAAGCAATTAAGAACCAGGATAAAAATCACAAACAGACTCACAAGCAAAACTGGTTAGGAGGACAGAAAACAACCTACAGCAGTCCGGGCTCCCCAGCGGAGTCGCCAGTTCTGTTGTACAGGATTATACACCTAATAACCTAAGTTCTGGGGTTACCAACATACTCAATTACTTGCAGACAATTGACTTCTAAAGTGCAGAATAAGAAATAGGAAGATTAAAAGGACTTACTTGTTAAACAAAGGTCGATCCTTGCTAATCTTCTTCCTCTCTGTTCCACTTCCAAAGTCTCCAAGATGGCTCCTCTTTCACCTGTCAAGAAACACTTTTCCAGATACAAGATGATTCATGTACATATAAGCAGGTTAGATAAATCACATATAGATGCATTAACATTTATCAAACCACAAGACATGAAACACATATGGAAGAAGTAATCTCTTTATTATCAATAATGGAAAGAGTTCAGATACAACCCAACGCTTGAGACAAGGACTCCTCTGCAACCAAAGGATTATTAGTTCCACTGCTCCAAAGACTTTTGTATAAACTCCACCATCATAACTTTGCTCTCCAAGTGTAAGTCCTCAACACCCTCCCCAAGGCCTGTATTTATATGTGTGAAATAAGGCAGTTCTCGAAGGTTGGGGAAGTTGTAGCAGTTAAGGGATTTAAGTTAAATGAGTTAACTAATCTCCCATTAGCACGTGTTTTATATTTAAATGTGAAGATACACATTCGCGGGTCTGTAGTAGAGCAACCCGCGAATGATTCACGACTATATACAAGCGCAACCCGCGAATACATGGATTCACGACTTGCTACAAAGGAGACTCGCGAATGATGCGTGAGTTGTCTATAAAGAGAGTCGCGAATACATCTCAACATGGCAAAAATGGAAAAATGACTAGCTGGATGAAGGAAGCATGTATTTCATGACAAGCCAATCTATAGTGTTTTGGGCAAACCTCTATCCATAAGTGTCCTTTTGTGTGCCAACATGAAGGATGTCGGCACTCGGACGGAGAGGTGCCATTCAAGTGTATAACACAAGGCCTTACATAAGAAAAATTTGGTTATGGAAAAGAGGATCATTTCTGATTCAATCAAGGATCACCTCATTCCAGAGGTGTCCTCCCTCAAGACACCTAACACCATGTTTGATGCCCTAAACAAATTGTTTGAAGGGAAGAACATCAATCCGAAGATGACTCTAAGGAACCTATTGAAGAATGTAAAGATATAGAATGAGGAGACCATCTAGTCTTACTTCACAAGGGTATCCCATATTAAAGAAAAGCTGGAAGTAGTAGATGAAGAAGTGGAGAATGCAGAAATTGTGATGACAACATTAAATGGCCTCCCTAGGTCATGGGATTCTTTCATCCAAGGAATCTATGCTAGAAAGAAGTTGGTCAAGTTCAGTAGACTATGGGAAGAATGTTCTCAAGAAGAAACTCGGATAGCAGCTCAAGAAGAAAATATGGGAAGTGAAGATCAAGCTCTAATAGTACACTCCAAGAAAGGAAGAAGGGAAAATCATCATCACCAAGGTAATCATTCTCATCAGAAAAAAATATTGTAAGAATGGATCCATCGAAACTCAGATGTTATACATGCAATGAAATAGGACAGTTTCCTAGAAATTGTCCCGTGAATAAGAATGGATCCAAGAATAAGAAGAAATCCAAAAGAATACATCATGCTCACACTGTTGACGATGATGATCCTCCTAGGAAGAGAGTAAAACAAGAAAGTGAAGACTCTTCAAGTGAATATGAATATGTTCTGATCTCTACTCTCATGGGAACTGTCATTCTTGGAAGCAAACATTGGCTTATTGATAGTAGGGATTCCAACCACATGACATGTTTCAAGGAATCCTTTGAGAAACTATCCGAACATAATTCACCCCATAAGGCGAAGCTTGGGGATGACTACCAATATCCCATAAAAGGTAGTGGTGAATCCTACTACAATATAGACTCTAGAAAGTCTATGAAAATGAAGGATGTCTTGTTTGTACCAGGATTAAAGAAGAATCTTCTATCCATATCAGCATTGGATGCAAAAGGCATGAGGGTTTTATTTGTAGATGGCCAAGTCCTCATGTGGTCAAGAGGAAATACTATTGACGATGCAATAGTGATTGGAGAACAAGAAGGAGGTTTATACAAACTGAAGGGACATCTAGAACAAGCTATGGTACATGACAAAGTAGAGCCAAATGAACTTTGGCACAGAAGGCTTGCACATGTGCATTACAGAGCACCACCACTTGCAAGAAAAGTTGTTGAAGGTCTTCCAGAAATTCAAGAAAAACATGAAGGGGTCTGCAAAGGATGTGCAAAAGGAAAGAATAGAAAGAAGACATTTACAAGTAGCGAGAGCAAGGCAAAAGGAATCTTGGAAATCATCCACTCTGATGTATGCAGACCAATGTCATCAAGTTCACTAAGTGGGTATGTATACTATGTTTATTTCATTGATGAATTTTCTAGGAAGACATGGATTTACTTCATGAAGAACAAAGTTGAAGTTTTCAACAAGTTCAAGGAATTCAAAGCCTTGATCGAGAACCACACAAAAAAGAAGATCAAGACCTTCCGATCAGATAATGGCGGATAATTCACATCAAATGAATTCAAAGACTCATGCAAAGAATTAGGGATTAAGAGGGATTTTTCCACTCCTTATAATACACAACAGAATGGGCTTGCAGAAAGGAAGAATAGAACTATGATGGGAGCTGCAAGAGCAATGCTTCATGATCAAGATATTCCTATGCATCTATGGGCAAAAGTAGCCATAATGGTAGTGTATGTACAGAACCGTACTCCACACCGAGTACTTGAGAACAAGACTCCTAAAGAAGTCTTCTCCAGCAAGAAACCAGAAATCATCCATCTCAGAATATTTGGTTGTCCAGTGTACATACACATTCAAAAAGAGAAGAGAACAAAATTAGATCCTTCAGGAAAGAAGGGTATATTTGTGGGATACTCTGAAAGCTCAAAGGCTTACAAAATATACTTCCTAGGATTCAAGAGTATCGATGTCAGTAGGGATGTAACATTTGATGAAGACATAGCTTACAAAAAATCCAGAAAGAGACCTGCTAAAGATCCTGACAAAGCAGAAGCACCCAGAATTCATGATACAACCATGAACGAAGAAATTCAAGAAGAAGATCAAGAATTTGAAGAACCACAAAGACCTATAGATCCACCTCAAGAGAAGAATCCTTAGAAGAGGAAACCTGCTTGGGTACGAGAAATTATCCAAGGTGCGGAAAGATATGGGACTCTAGAATAGAATCACAAAGAAAGAAAGAGAACCAGACCTTCCTCCGGATATGTAGCTTTACTATGTGACTTTATCAATGAATAACCTTCCAATTATGAAGAAGTGTCAGAACAAAAAGAATGGAAGGATGCTATGATCGAAAAGAATGAATCGATCATGAAGAATGATGTTTGGGATGTTGTCCCAAGACCAGAAGGGAAGTTAGTTGTAACTTCCAAATGGATCTACAAGATCAAGCATGCTGCATATGGTAGCATAGAGAAATATAAGGCAAAATTCATGGCTCATGGTTTCTCACAGAAAGAAGGAATAGACTATGAAGAAACCTTTGCACCTGTAGCTAGATACACTTCTATCAGATCAGTACTTGCTTTGACTATGGTGATGAAATGGAAGATACACCAAATGGATGTTAAGACTACTTTCTTGAATGGTGTAGTGGAAGAGGAAGTGTTTGTAGAACAACCACTTGGTTTTGAGACACATGACAGGGAGTCTCATGTTTGCAGATTGAAGAAATCCCTGTATGGTTTAAAATAGGCACCCAAGACATGGTACAATAGAATTGACAGCTTTCTATCTAGTTTGGGCTTTACCAAGAGTAAAGCAGATTCCAACCTTTACTACAAGGCTAAAGATGGCAACCCGGTGATGCTTCTCCTGTATGTAGATGATCTGTTTGTAACAGGTATGGATGGGTTGATTTCTGATATGAAGAGAAAGCTTGCTGCTGAGTTCAAAATGAAGGACTTGGGTATGATGCATTATTTTCTAGGCATGGAGGTGTGGCAGAATTCAGATGGAATCTCCCTGGGACAAGGGAAGTATGCAGTAGAGATCCTGAAGAGGTTTGGGATGATGGAATGAAAAGCCATGACCACACCTATGGCTCGAACCTAAATCTATTGAGTGATGATTCATCAGAGATGGTTGATGCTACAATGTATCATCGGATGATTGGGTCCTTGATGCATCTGACGAACACGAGACTAGACATTTGCTTTGCTATGAACACCTTGAGCTAGTTCTTGATAAATCTGAGACATGTTCACTTGATTGATGCAAAGTATATTCTGAGGTACCTAAGGGGTACAATTGATTATGGGCTCATGTACAAGGTGAATAAGAATATTAACTTGGAAGGTTATGTTGATTTAGATTGGGCAGGTAGTTCCATCGATAGGAAGAGCACTTTAGGTTGTTGCTTCAGTATGGGATCAGGTGTGATCTCTTGGTTTAGTAGGAAGCAATCTTGTTTGGCACTGAGTACAATTTAAGCTAAGTACACCTGTTTGGCACTGAGTACACCTGAAGCAATCCATATCGAGGGATGATCCGGATCTATATTTGATGCTCTAGAGATGATCTAGATCGAGGGATGATCCAGATCCAGTGACGATGATCCAGATCCAGTGATGATCCAGATTCGAGTGAAGATGACTTGAAGATGAATATGAATTGAAGATGAAGATGACTTGAATATAGAGATGAATTGAAGGTAAAGATGACAAAAAATCGATGGTGATCTAGATGATATATAGAAGAAGATTTGTGCTGATAAATTGTGTCGAGAGAATACCTTCCTAGTTAAGAGGGAGTGTTGATGTAATTGTAACTTCAGAATGTATTCACTTGTATTTCNCTAGATGTTTATTCCAAGATGTATTTGTAATGTACTTGAGTCATGTCATGCCCCAATGTTCCTATCGAGAAGTTTATATAATGTAATCAAGTCATGTCAAGTTAAGGTGGCTAACTCTCCTATTGTCTAAGGGTTAAATTCCCCATAGTTCCGAGGCACTAGGGTTATTCGACTCATCTAGTGAAGTCAGACCTAGTTGGGTTTAGTCAAGTCAAGAATTAGTATAAATAGAGAGCTAGCCTCTCTATTTATCACACACTCATTCACACTCAGTTGTAGCACATAGATAAGGAAGAGAAAGACAATGGGGCAAGAACGAAAGAGGTTACTGTTGTCGGGAGACCATCTTACTATTTTTGGGTTTCACTTTGGTACTAATTCTATATCTGAGGAAGTTGCGGGGTTTTCTTCATTTATGGTTTCCCAAGGAAAAACACCGTGTTCATTGTCTCTTGTGTTTGATTGTTGTGCTTGTTGTTCTCTCAGTTAAAGATCCTAATGAAATGCTAGCTTAATGTTAAAATAAAACAAAATGCAATACATAGGTTGTAAAATGTTGTAGTTGATTTATTAGCTACTTCTGCATCTAGAATAGTACCAACTAATATCAAATGTTATATTAAATTCATTTTTAGGCCATTAGTACCTGACAATGTTACAAATATGAGGGTATTCGATGACGATGAGCATATTATCAATTTTTTTATGCATGAATAATCTTTTAAAGAATCAATAATTGATGAAGAAGACCATTTTTCAGGTTTACAAAGTAAAGATGTAGTTAAGGGAAATTTCATGCCTAAAGCGGTAAGAACCCTCGGAGTGATTTTTTATTTGTATAGTAAATTATGGAAACTAGCCAATGTGAAGGAAAGCAGTTCATCAATGCAACATGAAATGGTCAATTTGGGATCAGAAGCTGAACCCAAATATGCAAATTTGGGAAAATATTGCTCTCTTGGAGAAAGATGTAAGTTGATACAGTTGTTTCAAAAATATAAAGACATATTCGCATGGACGTATGATTATTTGAAGACTTATGACATTCGCATGATACAACACATGATTCCCATCAAAATAGGGGAAAAATCATTTCAGTAACAACTTAGAAAGATTCACCCAGAGTTAGAACCTCTGATCCATAACAAAGTAAAGAAGTTACTGGATGCAAAGATCATATTCAAGGTTCGACATTCTGAATGGGTTTCCAATATAGTCCCGCTCAGAAAAAAGTCAAGATAGATAAGGTTGTGTGTTGACATTAGGAACTTAACAGAACATCAGATAATTATAACTATCTAGTTCCACCAATGGAACATATTTTAAAAATGGTTTCGGGCTAAAAAATGTTCTCCTTATTAGATGGATTTTCAGGGTATAATCAAGTATTAGTGGTCAAACCAGACTGATTAATGATGACATTTATTACAAAGTGGGGAACATTCACTTATAGAATAATTCATTTTGGTCTCATGAATGTTGGAGCCATTTCATAGGCCCATGGACATTGCATTAAGAGGTTTAAGTGGCGAATGCGTAGTAGTGTATTTTGATGATGTAACAGTTTTATTCAAGAGAAGAGAAGACCATATTTTTCACTTAAAACTGATTTTTTATCGCTATAGAAAATATGGTATATATATGAATCCAAAGAAGAGAATCTTTGCAGTTCTTGAAGGAAAATTGTTGGGACACATAATCTCAAAGAAGGTAATCTCAGTAGATCCAGAGAGAGTTGAGGCTATAACTCAATAAATTTTGTTCAGAGGTTTGTCTCTGATTTTGCTCAAATTATGAAACCTCTACAGCAAATGGTGAAGCAAAGTGTACCATTTAAGTGGATTGACATCAGCAAAGTTTCCTTTAAAGATATAAAAAAATCAATAGCTAATGCACCTTCTTTGAGGAGTCCAGAATTTGAAAAGGAATTTATTTTATATACCTTTCCTTCAGACAACTCTCTCGCAACAGTGCCTACATAGAAAGGAGAATTGGGAGACGGATACCCAATATCATTCATGAGAAATGGATTACAAGGGGCTGAATTGAATTACCCAACCATGTAAAAACAAGCATATGCAATATTCAAGGAAACAAAATAATTCGATCCCTATATTTTAAAAAATATAACAAAAGTTGTAGTTCCTCACTCGGTTGTGAGGTCTCTTTTTGTGCAGAAAGAATTGGGTGAGCGACAAGGGAATAGGGTGACTTACCTACAAAAGTGTGCCCCATAATTGAAACTAGGTACCATCATCAAAGGTCAAGGGTTGTGCAAGTTGATAGAAGAAAATCACACTGATAAAGATTCTGAGTGGGAGAATGAAGCTAAAGTGAACTTGATTGATGTGTGTCCGATATTTACTACTCCTGAATATTGATACAGAGATCTGGTGTACTATCTTCAACAAGGATATTTACCAGAGCATTGGAATCCCAAGTAGAGAAGGGAAATTCATTTGAAGTCATCCTTATATCAAATAATGGATGGAGTGCTTTTCAAAAAAATAAAAATTATGATGGATTTTTTCTTAGATGTCTGGAGAGAGAGAGGATGCCTCTAAAAATGTCAAAGAATTGCATGACATACCTGTAGGAGGACATTATTTGGGGGATACCGCCGCTCATAAGATACTCATAGCTGGATATTACTGGCCAACTTTGTTTAAATACACCCATGCCAATGTAAGAAAATATGATGTATGTTAGAGAAGTGGTGGAAAACTGTCAAAAGTAGCTGGCCCTCTACATCCTGTTACTACTTGAGAGCCATTCAAACAATGGGGCATAGATGTTATTTAGGTGATCAATTTGAATTCTTCATTACAACATCGATATATCCTTATGGCTACATATTATTTCACCCGATGGGTGGAAGCTATTCCATTGCGCAAAGTAAATGAGGATAAGTTCATCAACTTCCTGCAAAAGAACATTATGACCAGGTTTGGAGTTCCAATTTCCCTTGTTTTTGATAATTCATCTTATTTATCATTTGTTAAAATAACTGAGTTTTCTTATGAAAAGGGAATTAAGTTACATTACATAGGAAATTATTATCCTCAAGGAAATGGTTTAGCAGAATCAACAAATAAGAGCCTTATCATAATTCTAAAGAAAATTGTTATTGAAAATCAGAGAAATTGGCAGTCAGCCCTTCCAAATGCACTATGGGAAGATAGGGTCACTCCAAATAATTCCTTAGGAGTGTCTCACTATACTCTGCTATATGGAAAAGAATCTATTTTCACCCAAACATTTTGCTTCCCTCTTTGCAGTTAGCTCAAGCCTCAAGGGGTTCTTGTAACAAAGTTTTACAAGCATAAATTGACACTTTGTTAAAACTGGAGGAATTATGGAAAAAGGTTAAAGATAATTCCAATCAACATCAATATATCATCAAAATATGGTTTGACAAAACAAGATCTAGTACAAGAAACTTTGATGTAGGAGGCCTAGTTCTGAAATGGGATAATTTGCATGCAAAAAAGGGCAAACACATAAAGTTCAAACATTTATGGATTTTCCCTTATCTAATCACTAAAAAATTAGGCCCTGCAACTTATAAATTGCAAGATTTACAAGGACATGAATAAGGTCTTCCTGTCAATGGCCTTTGTCTCAAACATTACTTTACCTAGGATCTAGAAACCCTTTGTACATAAATAAAATTTCTTTTATTGATTTTTTTTCCAGTTTGTTTGACCTTATTTCATAGCCTTGGTTTTATTACTTTTAATAAACTATCTCAATATTTGGTGCTTGGAAGTATAAGTATCTGATTAAATTCAAAATATTTGGATGTCATGAACTACTTATGGGGAAGAGAAAATGGTAAAGTTCAATAAAAATGCGATTCTTTAACTGTTGATAGATGATGGAAAGGGAAGATAGTATTCAAGCCCACATTTGAATCTTTATAATCCCTATGAAGTTACTAGAATTCATGAGGTATCGAGTACTATGTTGGAGTTTCATCCATTCTGACATCAATACCTATCTCAGGAAACATATCATGATGGACCCACGAAAAGGAAGAAGGTCTGATGGATGTATGGTATTTAAAATGATCCCATTGCTACAAATCAAACGCCAAAAGGCTTAAATTGAAAAGTCAATTTTCGAAAATATTCAACCTTCAATTAAAGAAATGATATTGAAGAAATAAGTCATCAGACTAAAAAGGCTATCAAAATAGAAAATATAAGGAAGGTTCTTCTCTGTCGATGAGCATGATGAGAAAACAAATTTGTCACCCATACAAAAGGACATTATGGATGGAATAACTTGTAGCTAATTCTAAAATCATAAGAAGCAATCAAGGAAGACTCATAAGAGTTTTTCAATTGTAAAGAAAGCATCAAAAGAATGCTTATAGAATGGGAATGAGGAAAAACGAATGCATATGTCTTACTCTATTACGATCATGTAGAGTCTTTTCTAGTGGAAAATTAAAGACAATGGGTAACATGAACTTCATAATTTGACCCAGGGAGACTTATCAAGACACTGAGCTCTTGGTTGTCTTAATTCCAAAGAAATGGTATCAAATGTGATGCTTGAAAGTTTCATCCTTGAATCAATCTAGTTTAAATAAGTCTCGGGAAATGCTTGTAAGTAATCATTGAACATGTGTAGTACAGTACCATATGGAAGTCTTGTTGTTCAAAGAATGTTTTTTTAGAGATATGTGCTCACCAGCTGGTCTCCAATTTGTGTTGTTGCAACTGCTTCCCCATTTTTTTACATTTTAGGACCCCACCTTCCATTTTTTAATTTTAATTTTAATTTTTACATTTGTTTTCCATCTAAGATAATCCCTCCTTATATACCTAGTTGTTCCTAGAATATTGAGCAGAAGGAGTTTCCTAAGCATGAAGTGTCATTTCTGTTAAAAAAATACTTAGGCGCGACCTTGGAAACATGCCTTACATATAAGGTCCTCTTTTGATTCCATATCAACGGCCAAGAATATCTCTAACATAGATAAACGGTCAAGGAAATAGCAGAACCAAAAAAGATAGAGTTTTTGTTGTGAAAAGTTAAAGTTCCATTTTCCACTTTCCGCAGATCAAGAGTCGATGACCCAGAAGATTTCTACATAGATAGACGACTCAAAAAGGTGGAAAAGAGAAGGAGGAAGTAGAAAATATCAAGTTTGAACTTTGTGAATTTGGAAAAATTGCTTTACGGAAGGGCGGGGGAGGAAAGAAGGAAGCAGAAAAGTTTGAATTTTAAACTTCGAAACAAGTTGATATTCTGGTTTCCATTTTCCAGAAGGGTGGAATCCGAAAAGAAGAAAAGTGAATGTGGAAAAGAGGAAGCAGAAAGATCAAGTTCTAGTCATGAAAGAGTTTAGAATCTCAACTTCCACTTTTTGTGTTGCAAGATCTGATGGTAATGGAGGATTCTGCACAAGATCAATGGTCAAGAAACATTGGAAATTGAAAAGAGGAAGCAGAAAGATAGAAGTTGATCTTGAGAAAGTTGAAATATCTCTTTTCGATTTTCGCAACCCATAACTTGATCTCAGATCTACGGTTCAGAAAGGCTTCCAAGAAGATCGACGGTTCAGAAAGTAAGTAGGAAGTGAAAGGAAGAAATATAGAAATTTGGTTACAAAAATTTAGAGTTCTCGATTTCCATTGTTTGCCGGATCAATGGTTCAGAGAGTTTTCCATAGAAAATCAGTGGTCTATGAAGATCCCGCAACAAAAGGTAGACTCAAAAGGGTGGAAGCCGGAAAATGTTATCCAGCACTCATGATATAATGAATCAAATCAAACCCTACTCATACTTGAGATGATATGAGCCGTTCAATCTTTTTTTTTTTTTTACTATGAATCATTGGGGAAATTGAGATTTTTTCTCTTGAAGCTTAAATTAGATAAAATTGCTTGTATGATAGGGCATTGGTCATTATCTTTTTAATCAATGCATATCATTAAATTGAAGATACTTTTAACTATTGTTGTCTCCAAATCAGATATATCTATCATGATGTTTCTTTATATATCACAGGTATTATTGTTCACCGAGTTAGGATATGTGATTGCAAAATTGGGTAAATGTTGCATATTTCAATGGCTGACATTCATTGATGATCAAGATCGATGATCCTAAAGAATTCTATTGTTTTAATATGCAATGAGAAATAAATTTCTCATATCAGAGTAATGGCGTAGGACCTACGTTTTTCAATGGCCAAGATCAAAGGTGGAACTAGATCTATGGTGGAGGTGAATTCTATTGATTCAATTTGTTCATGGAAATAAACTTTTGAAATTTGAGGAATTGGTTAAAGGGATACATCTATAAAAGGATGAGATGAAGGTTTGATATAGACCAACAATTGAGGTTTATTTCGTGGATTGAATGTGCACAGAAGATGGAATATTTATGGGTTGTGAAATACTATAGACTGCACACTTTTGAACGGCGGGGATCTAGCAGACTTTTTGATCTATGGTCAGAATCAATTTCGTGATAGGAACAAGAAGGAATTTTATCAAGTTGGAGGATTGAAAAATCGGCTAGAGGTTACATATTTTAATGGTTCAAATGAAAATATGGTTAGATCAATGGTTGTGAGCCATTTTGCTGGCCAAATTACCGCGACCAAACAGAATATTGATGGGCGCGATACTTTATGAAATCCTCCATGTGACAATTGAAGGCCACCATCAATTTATATCTAATGGTCCTTCATCCATTTCTCCAGTGCACTAGAAAGGGAGTTAATTATGCAAGACGTGAGAAAAATCCTTTATCAAAAAGGTTTGATAGCAAATTTGGAATTCGCTCTTCATTAACCGCTGGATAGACCTTTGGCCACGTTTATTTCTTGTAGGGAAAGGACCGTATAATTCTTTAATTTTGTTTGTTTTATGAAATAGTTTGTATCTAGCTAGGTGGCTGAATAAGAATCCTGTGAATCTCCTAGGTGATAAATAGAGATAGTATAAATAGGGGTGCAGAGCACCATAGAAGGGCTTTTGGCTGGTAAAAGGAATGTTGGAATATTGTGGAATAGAGATACCTCTTTGCTAATAAGAGGGACAATCTTAATGGAATAAATGTCTTGTACAGAGTTCTAATTTGAATGTGTGGAATGCATATTGTAGACTTATTTCTTGTTGCTTCTGTACATCTTATAGTGAGATTGTTCTAACCTCCTGGAACTATTTCCTTGGTCATGAATGGTGTTGTCTGTATAAATGTCTATGTTGATAGAATAATAAATGGTTGAATTATATTAGAGATACTTCTGGTATTATTTCTGTTGTAAATGTAATTATTGTGTTGGTACGACTATCTATTAGACCTTTATGAGAATTTATAGTATATTACTCCGAATTCTCAATTTTGTCCCCAGTCGGAATATAATAATTTAGTTTTAGATTTAGATTAGGCCTGCATTTAGCTTAGGCATATGCATTTCATTCTTTAAAAAAAAATCATATAAACGGTGGAATGGGCCATGACCAGTAAAAGATTAAAGAACTTAATCTATAGTAGTTGGATCCATGAACCAGATGGATTCCCCACACCAAATGGTGGACGATTCGATTGGGATTGTTTACCGTGGAGAATCCGTATTGTTTGGTACCTAGGAATTTTTGAGGAATCAACAGAAACTTGCTGCCATCATAGCAATGCAATCTATAGCTGGTGCGGCCTCCACGCATCTCGTTAGATAATCCGTTGTTGCAAGGATATATCATGCATCATTTTTCTTTCTAGGTGTGTTTATTGGTTCCACAAAGTCCACTTCCCATTTGTGAAATGGTTGCAGCGTCACCTGAGGTACTAACGACATCTCATCCCATCATGAGGGATTTTGAGTTCGTTGACAAATGTTGTAACTTGACACATATTATACTGCATCCCCATTGAGAGTTGGCCACCAAATCCCTATACAGGGTACCTTCCTAGAAGTAGTGTGACCTCTATAGTTCCTACCTATAACACCCACATGTGCTTCTACCAATACGTCTTCCCATTCATTAGGTAGGACACATCGTCGTAAGATATAGTCTGGTACCATCTTATAAAGATCTCCAGTAATCAACTAGAAGTTTGTTTCTTGAACAACCAATTGCTTCTTTTGATTTGTAGTGAGCCCTTCTGGTGCGGTTCTCATCGTCAAAACCTGAACTATTTTCTCCTAGTAGTTGTTAAGCATCCCTATTTTTAATAGTTGCACATCTAGTAACCCATATTCAATGTTCGTCAGTTATTTTCCTGTCTCAATTCATGATAAGTGGTCTGGACCTGCATGCAAGCGACTTGGCTATGCAATTATCTCAAAATAAAATTCTTAAAAGAGAAGTAGCCGATGACATTTCTCCCTCCCCCAATTCAAGCTTATTCACTAGGTATTTCAAATCAAAGTGATCCATGAACATATTGAAATGACCTCCCAATAGTTAGTGTCAAAATTTCTGTAGTGCATACACCATCGCCAACCCTTGCCTCTCTATTTTAGTATAATTATTCTCCACATATGACAACTTCCAACTAGCGAAAGCAATCGAGTGATGAATATCACATTCGCTCGGTTATTTCAGCACCACTCCTAGCATGGTTGACGATGCATCAACATCAACATGGAAATCCTTCATCCAATAGAGAAAATCCAATATCGGTGTGGTAGCCATATTTTTCTTTAATGTGTCAAAACTTACTTGACAGTCCTGACTCCACATGAAAACCACATCCTTGTTTAGGAACTTCTACATAGGGGCTGAGATTGCAGCATAACCTCTGATGAACTTGCGATAGTATCTTGTAAGACCTAGTGTCGCTCTAAGTTGATTTACATTTGTAGGTGGTGGAAAAATAAAAATTAGCACAATCTTGGTTAGGTCAACCAGTAATCCTTCGTTGCAAAGAATATTCCCCAGAAACATCCCAAAAGGTGCACATAAAATGCACTTCTTTGAATTCAACGCAATCAAATGCTGTCGATATTGCTACAGCATCAGTCATAGGTTTTCCAAATGATCCTTGATCAATCCAAAAACTGTCCAGTTGTCCATGTATACTACCAGAAACATCTGAATAAAATCCTTGAATGCGACGACCATGATCCTGGAGAACATCACAGGCGCATTTTTCAGTCCAAATGGCATCACATTGTATTGAAAACATCCCCATTAAGCAACAAAATTTGTCTTATGTCAATCCTCTTTTGCAATCTTAATTTTTTGATATCCATAAAATCCATCTGTAAACAAATAGATCTCTTGACCACCCACTCTTTCTAGGACCTGATTAGTAAATTGTGTCAGGAATGGATCGTGCAAACATGCATCATTCAATTTTCTAAGGTCAACACAAATATGAACCCCGCATGTCTTCTTATCTTCCACCACCATGGGACTAATCCATTATGATTCCTCATTTGGTTCTATTATGCCAGCATCCAGCATTATATTGAGCTCAACCTTGACCCTATATTTGTATCACGGATTCAAGCGATACGACCGCTGTATCATAGGCTTTGCATATGGCTTTAGTGGGATCTTCATCTCCCAAATCTCCGAGTATCCCCTTCATTTCAGAAAATTTTGTGGGAAACAAATCCTAAAACTCATGCAACAGATCAGTGATATTCTCCATTGTTTGTTTGTCCCAGTCCCCAATATTCACAAACTTCAGTTGCTCCTCTGTCCCAATGTTGACCTTATGAATTTTTAATGGTTGATTCATTTTATCTCTTGATATCTCAGGTTTCATGACATTCTAAATTCCTTCTATCTCTGGAATATTGACGTTCCTTGGATCATCGCCATCTTCAAGACCTCCTATCATATTGTAGCACTCCATCATCAATTACATTACTAGTGCCTCATGCAGATCCACTGCATATGCGACTGGTACTACCTTCAGAACAACACCGCTGATATGTTGTAATGCACTATGAATGGTTGGATCTGCATCCACAAAACTAAAGGTATGACTAAAACAGGTTGAAAACTCCTCCCATTTCATAATTTCTCTACAAAATTCAGCTAATACATACCACTATCATGGAATTTCATCTTACATGTGTACAAAAGCATGTACCCACTCCTCCTTTAGGTCGCGATACCCACATGGTATGACATGTGATTAGATGACCATTGGGATCATTCCTCCCATCGTACTTATCATCTTGGTACTTCTTTTTTGTACCAAAGAGAACCTCCATCAACCTATGACACTATGACCATACTTTGGTTGAATTATTGTATGTCACCCACCTACGTGTTGGTGTATCCTTCAATGCTTGATCTAATGCCAACAATCTCTATGGTCCTAACACCTAATCTTCAAAATTAACCAGAAATTCAAATAACTTAGGAATTCCTTCATAAGTTGGAAACTCAACAACCTATATTGTGATTTGGCACAATGACTAAGTAATCAGGGCACACTTCTAAATCGATACCTTAGGCATGCAATTCTTCCAACTCTCCAAACTAGCATAAGAGTCTAAAGATGTGGAGCTAGAGCTATGCCAACTTATATCTTCGTCGATAGTCAGATGGATGTAATCCTTTGAGATGTATTACGTGTGATCCCATCCTCCTAAAACTTCTTCCTTAACCAGTTCATCATTTCTTCTTCCTTCATTTGGATCCATCGGGGCTATGACTCTGATATCACAGTTTTTAAATATCATCACACGCTTCTTGAAATTAATCACCGCTAAGTTGTCATTGGCCCATCTGATCCTCGACAATGCAAGATATGAGCCTCCACCATCAACAACTTTAATAACATCAAAATTAGCATAAGTATTCATTCTTTCAACTTCCACTACAAGATGCGGAACTCGCCCAATCGGTGTTACTCTAGCCTAGTTACCCAGTAGCAACTGCACGGGGGATTAAAACAACTATGGTTTCCCCATATTTTCCCAAATATGATTTGTCAGAATGTTGACATTCGAGCCTAGATCCAGAATGGTTGAATCTACCTCATAATCCCCAATATGAATATTCATTCTCATTTCTTTCCCCGTCTTTTTCTTATGCAAAGACTTCACAGTGGATTGCTTCCGCCCCTTCTCTAGTTGATGCAACAGAATCACAATCTCCATGAGTGCATCAAGATATTTTTCTAGTGAAAAACAACTTTCAAATAATTTTTGCAAGGTACCATGTTTTCGCGATGGTCCTACTACCAAAGTTGAATAAAAAATACGTGACATTTAATAAATATGAAACTTACCTAGATCTCTTCTTATCACATCACATGCTTCAAATAATGTGTTCCTTTCATTGTTGACATCAAACTACACTTTCTTCTTTCTATCCAGCTAGATTTGTGGAATCAAGATACCATACCTTGTCATCACCCCTCCACGAGTAATGAAAGCAACATTAGAGTCTTGCATTCTGGGTTCTGCTCTGATCTTCACAATTGTTGGTCCTTCTTTCTGGTTCGGTGGCAAATTCACTTGCTGGTTAGAATTTTGATTTGCATTTTGTTTCTAATTCTGAATCTATTTCTAGTTCTGGTTTTGCAACTGTGGAATGTTCCTTGCTTTGCACTTCGTGATTAATTGCGAGAAGTTATCAATAGTGTGGTTCACAATGATACAATAAGTACACTATTCTTGCAAGTTTGGTAAGTCTCTCTGATAATTTCATAGTACCCTACAATTATAACATTGTATAGGTCCACAACCTCATCCTCAACCTTGAAAAAATCCTCCACTTTGTCCTCCTTGAAATCCTTTGTGGAATCCTCATTACTATTGATACTGTGGTTTATTGAATTGTTGTTGTTGCGGGGGATTGCTCTGTAGTTGTGCGTACTATGGTTGAGTGTATTATTTCTAAGTATACTATGGTTGCTGCAAAGCAAAATGCATCTGGTTGTACTATGGAGGTGGTGGATCAAATTGTGATTGTGGGACAAACTAAAATTGCGGCTGTGGCTATGGTACGAACTATGTCTGCAGCTGTAGTTGTAGCACCTGTGGCTGCTATTGTGGTTATTTCATCATTTGATGGTCTTATACCTTCACATAGTGCATCTCCATTGTTCTGTCCTTGATAAAATCATATCCTCGACAATCCTTGTCTTCATACCCAATATATTGGCAAAACATGCAATACAAATTCATCAGTTTTGTGACCATCTTCTGCATATAGACACAATATTAGTGTCGACTCCCATGGAATTGGAATATGTGGCAGCATGGCATGGCACCATTACTCAATGGATTTGGAGCTCCTAACATCACATAGTTTTGAAAATTTGGGCACTGATCCTTATGATGTCTCTCCGCACGACATCGAATACACCAAAATTCCTTGTGATTCTCTATTCCATTCTTGATATCTTGCAACTAGATTGTAAGATTCACCATTTTTGTTTAAATCTAGTTAATACCTACTCCATTTTTTCCAATAGGTGAAACTTCCAACTTCATCGCAATCTACGAAGCCTCACTTTGTGTCGTAATCTTTTGTTGTAGCAAAGGTATCTGGATATGTGGTAATAATGTCACAATGAACCATTCCTTGTGATGTACATCATGTTAGCTGGAAATACACACCTCCTGCGGACAAGAGCTTGTTCCCTAGATCTGAATGGTTCAGGTCTAGAACAAAACACAAATACCAAATATTAAACATCCCCTATATCTGGTTAATCAATTGAATGGAATGCCATGATACTTCTCTCAAAGGTTGTCCTCGCTATCTTTGAAGACAACAAAGAAAACATGATAGCATACAATATAATAAACTAGATCTATTCCTATGACCAAGGAATCAAGAAATACATACATAAGAAACAATAAATATGGGAAAGAAAAGACATTTTTTATTAATAAATGATTAGAGAGACTACAACCTTCATTCCTTGGTGTTGAGAGTTCCTTCCAATGGTTCCTTGCCTCTAAGTTCACCTTGCCTCCAAGTGGTTAATTTGAACCTTCATTTCTCTAGGGAAATATTTGAGGGATTGGAGCAGAAAAGGGGATACCTATCTCATAACATTAGGGTGACGAGATTTTGGTATAATAGAGATGCCCCCCAAAGTATAATGGCTAGAGGGAAATGATAGGCAATATACTTTGAAAGAACAAGGTACAATGTCGAGGAAAAGGTCTAAAGGTCAGAACTTCTCAAACATCACCAAATTTCTGTAGAATATTTTGATACATGTCCCAGATGACTCACAACATGGTTTCTGACCAATACAACGCAGATCCATGTGAGATACAAAAAAGTCATGGCTGCTAAAATACAACGTAGATCCATGCGAATAAGACTCAAATTTGGACATAGCTACCAGACATACATTGTAGATCCATGTCATACAGATGCAAATATGAGGACAACCAAGAACATACAAATGTGGATCCATGCTAGGACTCCATACAATATACTCCATCATAACCTAGGGAGAAAGCTATGAATGCTTTTTCACAAATCCCCAGGGTCTTCGTCTCATCTTCCACAAAGTATGATTCTAACGGTGTGATTACCGGTCAATGATGTGAACCGTTACCAAGTGTGAGGGAGATCACCATTAATGTCAATGATTCCCAAGGTACCCTAGTAAAATCTCATGAGTGTGAATAGATGATATGATGTCGAACACTCAGTCGAATATTTTGATCAAAGGTCATTAATGTGAACCTATGTAAAAAACGAGAGAATCTGTCATTAAGGCATACAAATCTCAAGGTACTAAACTTATTTCTAAGACTAATTCCTCGATGATGAGCTGATGTCGACAGGAATAGTCTCATAGAAGGAGGGCCATGATGAATCCCACATCGACGACACAAAACTAGGAACAAATTTCTATAATTTTGAATATGAAGTAACCATAGGACTGACTCAAAAGTAACTGACTCAAAAAATTGTTTTGACTATAGGTGTAAATTGTCACGATAATGTCCTTTTTGAACATAAGGTGGCATGACCGAATACTTAGCAGCATTGACTTGACGAGGTGGTTAACAATGCGACAATGGAAAATTCATTCTTTGAAAGACTCAAAGGGGTGACATGACTCATGAAAGTGGATCGACTCAAACACAAGCTGAATACCCAATTGACTAAATGAAATGCAAACAAGTTCCATGTTTAAAGGTGACTAACAACTGCCATTATGCAAAATGTTTTCCCTTTCCCTTAATTTCCCCATCATGATTGATGAGTGCCTCTTTTCATTTTTATGAGTTCAAAAAGGGTAACAAACACTCATTGTAGCACATCAAGGGATGAGTCCAAATGCATATGTTTTACGAACCTGAGAAAGGAGGGGTTTGTTCCCAAAAAAGGGTCTTTCAATGTTTTATTTAACGAGTCCAATGAAAGAAAACTCAGTGTAGTTCATGTTTAGAGAGTTTGAACAAACTAAATAAAACTCCAAAGGGTCCTTTTTCATATGATTTAGTTCCTAAGGCCCGAAAAAGTATAAAATAATACCTTATAGAACTCTTGCAATCATGATTGGCTGGAGTGTTCCTTTTTCGTAAATAGTCCATTCGAACCGAAAAAGAGATTACCTACCATCGGAGAGATGATTCTTCAAATACTTTTACGAGCTTGACATAGAAAAATAAATATGGTCACGAACCTACTCTTACTCAACATGATATCCAAAGGTTGGTAAGTTTCCCCCATTTTGTAAAAGATAGTGGATTAGCTCCATTATGATGTCCATATACTAGATCCATGCCCCCCATTTTACATATGATGGGAAGAAGCTAACTAGAAGAAGGGGAAGGAACCACAAGAACATGTGGCACATTCAAAGTAGTATGATTACTAGGAGTGATGCGATGGTCAGGTGTAACAAAGGAAAGTTGATCAATGGTCAGAATATTCCCATCATGGGGAAAATGAATAACCCTAAAGAGTGTGGACACAACAGCCTTCATTGCATAAACATAATCACATCCAAGGTGAATATTTAAATCTGAAGGACCTTGGACCACCATAACATCAATATAGGCATTTTTCCCTCCTAATGTAATAAGAAAATAAGGAAGGGTCCCTAAAGGTGCCGTAGGTCTTCGATTAAAAGCCAGTATCTGATTGGTGGCTGGCACAAGCTAAGGAGAACCTAAAGCTTTCCAAGTAGTTGATGATAGAATACTAATAGAAGCCCCTTCATCTACAATAATGCAAAGTATCCACCTAGTAGTAACATTCACAACTATCTAGAAAGGAACACTCAAATGAAGATGAGACTCTATTAGGTTACACCATTTAAAGGAAATAACCTCACTACTTGGAGAGGGTTTTGTTGAAACAGACAAAATTTCTTGGTGTCGAGAACAATCAGAACAAAACATGAAAACTTCAATAGGTTTCAGTTCATTCTCTACTATAAGAGATGAACAAGATGAATATTTGGTCAAAATGACTACTTCAATATTAACACTCTCTGATTAAAGAGTGGGATTGAGTGGAGATGACGTCGACTCGACCACTTCAACTTCACTCTTCAAAGGAAGAGTGGGATCAACCAAGGATGGACTTGGATTGACCACTTCAACTTCACTCTTCAATGGAAGAGTGGGATCAATTGAGGTTAGAACTGGATCGACCACTTTGACTTCACTCTTTAATGAAAGAGCGGGATGGACCAAGGATGGATTTGGATTGACCACTTTATCAACCAATGTGATGTCAGGTGACAACTTGTGATAACCTATTGGAAGCCATTGACGAGAAACAATAATATATTCCAACAACTTAGAAGCTTCATCCATGCAAGGACAATGGTAAGTAAAGTGCATGTCTTTACATAGCAAGCAAGGATTTCTGACTTTACCCTTTCAACTCTTAACCACAAAGTCACTGGTTGAAGGGGATCATCAGTATGATAAACAAAGGATAATTACATATCTTGCTGGGAAACCTTAAACCACTCTTTTAAAACTAGGACCAAACCATGACAATCTTTCATAAGGTGATCACCCTTGGAAAACCTACAAGGGAATTTGGGCTTACGCAATCTTGGGGTGTGTATATCAACACTCTCCGCACTTGGAGGAGTGATTGGTTGAGACTTGGTTTTTTGTTTGTTTTTCTTCTTCTTAATCTTCCTTTTCTTCTTCTTCTTATCCACCTGACTACTAGTACTACAACTTTCAATAGGCGAAGAGGGAGAAATAGGAGAAGACACATCTGGTGAAGAAGGAGAGAGATCAACATGAGGTTGATGCTCTTGCGATGAAGGATTAGGATCAGAGGAAACTAGTGTACATTGGATAACTGGACTGGAGAATAACCAAACAGGTAATCCAATAGTCAATCCAGGAAGGATTAACGTAGCCATGAGAGGAGGACCAACATCCCCATATGGAGGGAACATAAAAGACATGCTTGGTAAAGGAGTCTCTTGGTTGGTAATCCTAGAAGGTGAAGCCATAACTATGTAACAAAACTATCTCTCTCTTCTAAAAAAAAACCTAACTATATAGACAACAAGTGCTACTCAAACTAAAGAAGCAAGCAAAATATGTGAGAGGAGTGGATTAAAGGTATGGAACCTCACGGAACAGGCCAAAAGGACAACTCAGATGGTTTTAGGATTCCTAAAAGGGTCTCCTGATATACACAAGGTATGTGGGAGCTCAAATCGGTAGTAGTGTTTTCTAATGCACAACTGTTCACAAGGGGCCCTCCTATGTACAATAGAGTACGTGAAGTACCTTTCGATATACCTCAAGGGTACGTGAAAGGTCGTTCGATATACCGATGGTATGTGGAGGAACCACACGAGTCCCGGGTTGTAGTGCAGACAAATTAACAACAACTCCTATGTTTTACAATGTCCGAACACATCACTAACTTATAAAACAAATTACTAAAAATTTTAAACCTAAGCTAGTGCTTAATTTTATCTTGAATGGTTAGGTGAATGCATGAGGAGAGGACATAAAAAGTAAAACCATGCAAGTTGATTGTGCAAAATTTTCACTTTCACTTTAAAGGTATGCCCTACTTATGGAAGGGAGAGAGAGGTTCAATTCATTTGAAACATAGAATAAATCCCATACAAAAATAAAACACACTTGCTTATATGTTCCTTTCCTAACTGAAACAAACAAAATATTCTCTTTTGAATTGGAAAAGAAGTGAGATCTCTAATGAAAAACAAGAAAAGATAATTACAACTTTTATACAAAAGTGTTGAAATTTCAACTAGAGATATAATGAACTAATCATAAAATTATACAATAAATTTCATATGGACTTTTCCACTACTTTATGAAAAAAGGAAAAAACATACAAAAATCATGTATAACAAATGAAGAAAAACTGAAATGAATATTTTCTTGTTCTATCAAAGAAGATAGAAATCAGAGATATAACAAAACCAAGTTCTATTCAAATCCAACTATGAAGCTTTAAAAGACCAACATCAATCAAAATTCTTGAAAATACATATGAATACATGCACGCTCAAGGGGGCTTGTTTTATTTATTTATTTATTGAGATTTCTGTTCAAAAATTAATTGTAGAGTTCAAAAAACAACTGTAACTATCTGAAGCATGGATACAAATACTAATAACAAGCATTTAAGAATGAAACACCAAACAGGGCTAAGAAGAATACATGGAACCACTTCTATAGGTGTTGAACAGGGCATTACCATCCTGAGCATCGCTTCTTGCACACAGGAACATAGTGGTGGCACCACTTACAGTAGGTTCACACCACGGAGTTACCAGGTCCAGCACCACTTCTTGGACACAGAGAAAGGGCGGTGGCACTGCTTCTTTAACATAGAGGAAGTGCGGTGATAGCTCTAGAACCGCACTTATAACACATCTCAAGAGCGATGCCCGAGATGGCGATATGAAAAATCAAAAAGCAACATGAAAGGAAGTTAAAAACTGGAAAATGAACCCAAAAAATCACTAGAAAACCCAGGGAACCAAAAATATTAATATCCAAAGGAAAACAGAGGAAAAACAATCAAATTCAAAGTAGATCTATAGATCTATGAATGGAAAAGTATATCTAGAAAATGAAAATGAAGGTGGCGGTTTCAACTTACCAATGATCTAGAATTCGAAGTAGATTCCCTAACGAAGTCACCAATTTTGTTAGCTAGAAATACACACCTCCTGTGGACAAGAGCTGGTTCCCTAGATCTGAATGGTTCAGGTCTAGAACAAAACACAAACACCAAATGTTAAACTTCCCCTAGATCTAGTTAATCAACTAAATGGAATTCCATGATACTTCTCTCAAAGGTTGTCCTCGCTATCCTTGAAGAATAACCCGTAAAAGATGGAAGACAACAAAGAAAACATGATAGCATACAATATAATCAACTAGATCTATGCCTGTGACAAAGGAATCAAGCAATACATACATATGAAACAGTAAATATGGGAAAGAAAATACATTCTTTATTAATAAATGATTGGAGAGACTACAACCTTCATGCATTGGTGTCAAGAGTTCCTTCCAATGGTTCCTTGCCTCTAACTTCACCTTTCCTCCAAAGGCTCAAGATTGATTTTGACACAGTTTGGGTATGCAACACAATTCTTCCTCCTTTTTCCCATGGGGGGTGAGCCAGTATTTAAAGGCAAGGGAGGATAGGTATGGTTGAGGATATCATTGGTGAGGTGGATATTAGATCCTAAAAGAGAGGATCTTGAGCTCTAGCTGGTCTTGAACCATAGGGATGAGGCTCCACAGAGGTTAGCTTCAAGAATCTTCTCGAAGTTTCTCTTTTTGCCTTGAGAACTTGACCACCGCTCCTCCAATGAAGAAAATAGGCAGTGCTAAGAGGGAACCGCTTTTTGCAGTAAGGACAGGAGTGGTGGCACCTCTCTTTGCTCATGTATCAGGAGTGGTGCTGACTTGGGTAACACCCTTTGTCAATGGGAGAGGAGTGTTACCAGCTCAACTTAAGGAAAAATTGAAAGGGGTTAATTTGAACCTTCATTTCTCTAGGGAAAACTTTGAGGCATTGGAGCAGACAAGGGGACACCTATATCATAACATGCGGGTGACGATATTTCAGTATAACACATTCCAAAAATGACTTTTTTCATCAGTGTCTTGAATCGTTGATCGAAATCCCAGATAGTCTCATTTGGGTATTGCTTGATATCCTTTAACTCTATAATGTATTCTCCTTCAGAATTGGGATTTTTGAATTCCTCAATTAATCCTTTTTTATCTCAACCATATTTTTTGTTGGAGTCCCAAGGGGAGCTTGTACAAACTTCATGTACCAATCTAGTGTGCAACCTCATAGGGTCATCGCCAGCTGACTCTTCTTAACATTTTCATCTTGAGCTTGCTTTACAGTCTAAACTGCTTCGCATAGAAACCAGTATTTTTTTGGATCATCAGTCTCATTCCCATGGAACAGAGGTAACTTTGCATCACCGCCCACCATCCTAGGCCTTCTTCCTACATTCATTGATCCACTACTATTAGAGTTATGTTGACACATCGAACAAGTCAGTGTCGATATAATATTTCTTTTTGAGTACAGTGCAGTGCATAGAGGTGTGGGTATGTTCTTACTCTGGATTGGTCTTTCCTTGGGCTTGGGCATAGCCTGGTCGTCTCCTTTGTCACTGTAGGGTCTCTTCATCCCTTGTCATATTCTCTGGTGGCCTTATGTCTCGGTCTTAGCAGGAGTCTCTCTTGTCCTCTGCCTCTTCTCTTTCCAAAACCTTTATCCACCTCGTGTAATACCACTTCCTTCCTCATCTTCCCTCAAATTCTCATCGTAACTCCCATCCATCTACCCCTTATCATTCCATCCAACCCTCATTACTGCAATGTCCACAGCCTCTGTACACCATGGCTCTACTCATCATATTTCATCTTCAATATGTCGTTTTCCAGATGAGCATCTTAATTTACAATTGCAAAGATAAGAGAAACCTACCTCTTGGTCCTTTGAAGAACTCCCTTTCTGCATCGCTATAATATCTAACTATATCGGCCATGAAATAAGTGATGTAGCCATTCCAAATGCTATCGATTCAAACTTCAACAGCCCTCGATGCTCTGTTGTCTACCTCCTACATGTGCTGGATCATCTCTGGTGTCCATCCAGTTGGTTCGCCTCGAAATTTTTTCTTTCTATAGGTCAATTGCACCAACCAATCGTATAATATGATAAGGAACTCATAAAAGAAGTACTCATGTAGATTAGAGTACTCATTCTTAAACTCCAATTACTACTGAATCATCTATAGTTTTCCTTGTATCCACATGAGGACTTATCCATCCACAAAAACAATTCTGAAACCTTTCTTATCTAAGGATGAGATAGATATTAGGTTCTTCTTTAATCTTGGGACATACATGACATCCTTCATCTTCATGGAATTTCAAGAGTCCAACTTAGAAGAGGATTCTCGTATTCCTTTGATGGGATATTGATAATCATCTCCAAGCATTAATTTGTGTGGGGACTCCTTCTATACAATACATGAAAGTGAGTCCTTGTAACCTATCATGTGATTGGAGGCACCACTATCTACTATCTAGGTGTCATTCCTTGGTGAGATTGAACCTATGAGTACAAATATCAATACATATTACTCACACGAATCTTCATTTTCCTTAGCTCTTTCCTCATATTCTTGATCATTGTCTTCAACAACATGAGCCTGAAATATTTTGTTCTTCTTCTTGACTCATTCTGCCTTCATGGGACAATTTATAACAATGTGTCCCATATTATGACAAGTGGAACATTCATAATTTGAGAATTCTTTCTTCGACTTATTAAACCATTAATATTTTCTGGGAGGATAATAATAAATCTTTCGCTTGCTCTTTCCTTTGGTATGGACTTCCAAAGCTTGATCTTCATTTTAATTTATCTTCTCTTCTCTAGCTTCTAGTCTTTCTTCTTCTTCAACACATTCTTCCCATAATTGTCAGAACTTGGTCAGCCTTCTTCTTGAACAAATTCCTCAAATAAAGGATTCCCAATCTCTTGGAATACCATTCAAGGTGGTCATTACAATGTTTGCTTCTTCAATCATATCACCAATAGATTCCAATTTCTCCTTGATTTAAGCTACTGTTGTGAAGTATGATTGCATGGTTTCTGACTTTTAATCCTTTAGACTTTGAGATGATTTCTCAAGGTCATATGTATATTAATATTTCTTCCTTCAAATAAGATGGATAGAGCATCAAACATTTCTGTTACTGTCCTCCTTGAGGATACTTGAGGAATAAAGTTATCTTTGATGGAGTTTGCTATGATCTGTTAGGATATTTAGACACTTGGGAGTTAGTTAAGATCAACTTCTATAATATATCCGTTAGGTAAAGTGTTTTTATTTGGTATGCAATAGTATGCATTTGTAAATATTTAATGTGACAGTCACAATATTTTCTATACATCGAGTGATATGATGGTTCAACTTCTCTTAATCACACTTACCCTTGATCCACGGCTTAACACCCGATTGGTCCATGATCTCTATTTAAAGAGAATCGAGGGTCATTGGCTATTTGATCGATTATGAGAAGTTCATTTGTAACTTTATTTCTTTTGCATAATACACTTCCTCAAGTAGCTATTTGGCTTGGGTTGTGGAGTGTTTACCTCTCGAGGGTTTAAACCACGTCAAAACATCAGTGTGTCGATATGTGATCTATTTGTGTGAGTGGATGCTTTTGGTGTTTGGTCTTTTGGGAGTACCCTGTGTACCCGAACATGGTCTCAGAGTGTTTATGTAAAGTCACTTCTGGTTTCTATCTAGATCTTGAACTGGTGTTGCCGAAACTTTGACATGGTTTCTAGTTATGGAATTTCTCTGCATTTTTGTACTGCAGGAGGTGTTCTGTTGCGTCTCAAGTGCCGTTTCCATTGGGAAATATTTTTTGTTTCATTGAAAACTATTTATGTTTGGTCCATAAATGCCCATTTCAGGAGATATGAAGGTATAATGTTACAATGACATTTTTTTTATTATATTTTTTTGTTAAAAGAAAAATAATAATCTCTCATATTTTATCATTTTTATTATTAGGTTTTTTTAGTTTTGAATTGTTGCATTCCCTATCTATGTATGCTCTTTATCGTGCACCTTGCGCGATCGCAAGGAATCGGAAACAGAAAGGGAAAGGGTTTTTCTCGGCTGCGTATGCTCTTTGTCATGCACCTTGTGCAATCATGGTGAATCAGAAACAGAGAGAAAACGTATACTTTCTGGGAAATCTAATGAGATCTAACCCCATAAGCATGGAAAAGTTTTTTTTTTTTGGTTTGTGGTGTGATTTGCAAGAAAAGAAGTAAGCATGGAGACTGAGAGAAAAGAGTAAAAAAAAAAACCTCCCTCATTCCCTTCTTTTATGTACCTTTAATATTAGCTTACTTGGTTCAAAGTTGCTTTATTCCTTAATAGGTCTTGAGTTCAAGTATTATTAATTTACTTTTTTAATAGTGCATGCAATTTCTAATTTTAAGTTACTTTATTGTAAAAGTGTATCTCACTTAAATTAAAAATAAAATAAAAGTGAGTCACTTAAATCTTTTAGTTTTTTTTGTTTGTTGCACTATTTAAAAGTAACATAGTTGTAAAAATCAAATAACTTATTTTACAAAAGTGGTTCACTTAAAAAAACTTTCTTGTAAAGTCATTTTCAAAGATTCATCTTGGGAAGAGGGGGGTTCCTATTTTTTTCTCTGCCATGTCACTATTGGGGACATCTTGAACATTTTATTTGATCAAGCATAACTTCATCATACGGAGTCAATTTTCAGTGCCATTTTTTTAAACTGCATATTTTTTTGAGCTCTTCACATCCATACCATTGGTTTATGCTTTTTTCATCCATTATTTTATCGTATGGTCGTCCCTTGTGATATTCTACTTACCAGTTCCATCTATTTTTCGAAAATCGCATATGGAGGATGTTCTACGAAGTAGGGAAATTTTTAGAATTACCTCAAGGAAAGAAACAGAGCCCACAAATTATGATAAGAAAATAAAATGGGAAAATAGATGTGATGAAGCTTGTGGATTGATTGGGATGTTAATCTCTACTGATTTTTTATTCCACATATCTGGAAGTGATGAACCTGATACAACTTGGGATAAGTTGGAAGCTGTGTTTGGTAAACACAATGAAATTTGAGTTCATCAAATCAAAAATGAGTTGATTTATTTAAATCCAAGTGATTTTTCATGCATCCAATATTATTTATAAAAGTACAAAACTCTTAGACTCTTATGTGAATAATGAAAAATTAAGAGGGAAGATAAAGAATGTATTTATCATATTCTTTCCAAACTTGGACCTGCATATTTTGTTTTTGTATCTACATTTTAATCCATGAAAGCATCCTTGAATCCAGCTAGCTATCAAGAGCCTAGTCTTCAATCCTTTTTTGATTCCTTGATTAGAGAGAAAGATAAGCTCATACATTTTGCAATGATTAGCAATGCATATACATCTGGGAAATCCTTATTGTCCCAATAGAAAGAAAATTACAAGCCTCCCAAGAAGCAAAAAATTTGCAATAATAATTCAAACAAGGGTCCCAAACCCTCTCAGTCAGCCCCTTATTTAGAAAATGACAAAGGATCCAAGCCAAAAGGAAATCAGACTGAGCGTCATTGCAATTATTGCAGGAAATATAATCATAATGAATCTAAGTGTTTCAAGAATATGGCACCCTTGGAAGAAACAATGAAGAAGCACCACATCAGCCTAGATTCATCTTTAGAATCTACCTCTCATGGACATGCACTTTTTTCTTCTAGTGATTCGTATACTGCATCTTCTTCTTCTACTTCAAATGAATGGCTCATTGATTATGGATCATCTTATCATATGGCTAAGGATCAAGCCATATTTTCTACTGCTCATGAATGTAATACCAAACAAATATTTGTTGGTGATGATAGATCTCTAAGTATTGTAGGATCTGGAATAGTTCCAGTAGAAAATAGTCATTTTAGTGATGTACTATGTGTTCCAAGTATTTCCTACAATTTGTTGTCATTCTATCAAATCACTCATTTTGGTGAAGGTAAAACTGTAATGCTTACACCTCACCAAGTAGTAATCAAGGATTTTAAAGATACTCAACATGTCCTAGCTATGGGAATTGTTGATGATATTACTAGGTTGTACAAATTTAACAACTTTGGGTCATCACCTTTTCCTTCAGTTTTTGTTTCTCATAGTGATAACTTGAGCAAACTTTGGCATGAGCCATTTGGTCACTTAAATTATCACTCATTGCAACAACTATGTAAAGACAATATGGTGATAGGTCTTCTGATGGTATCTTGCAGGGATGGTGTTTGTTTCGGTTGTGTACTCGAAAAACATCATCGGGATAGTTTTGACAAATGTGCCTCTTGGCACGCCTCGGTTCTCTTGGAGCTTGTGCATAGTGACTTGTGTGGTCCTCTTCCATCTGCTTCCTTTTTTGGTTTCAAATATTTCTTAAATTCATTGATGGTTACTCCAGACGCACTTGGGTTTATTTCCTAAAACTTAAGAGCGAATTATTTAACATGTTATTGGCCTACAAGGCCCTTGTTGAAAAACAATCTAGTCATCAAATTATTAAGTTAAGATCAGATAATGGAGGGGAATATGTTAACAAAAAATTCACTACTTCTTGCACTAAACAAGGAATCCAACAATAGCACATTGTTCCATATACATCACAAAAAAATGGTGTAGCGGAAAGGAAGAACATACTTTAAAAGAAATGGCTAATTGTATGATCCAATCTAAGGGACCAAGTCTTCAATTTTTAATTGAATCCATAAATTATGCAAACTATATAGTTAATCACACCCCCACTAAATATTTACAAGGTATCACACCAGAAGAAGCATTGAGTAAAATTAAACCATATATAAGTCACTTCTGTGTGTTTGGTAGTGAAGCATGGGCTCACATTCTAGATGAAAATTGGAAAGCATTGTAGCCTAAAAGTGAAAAGTACATGTTTATTGGATATTCTGAAGATGTAAAATGTTATATACCTCTTAAACCATAGTCTCATGACATAATAATTATAAGATATGTTAAATTCGATGAAAATATCTTGGCCTGCGAGCGAGTCAAATCAACGGTTGTTCCATCTTTGGCCTACAAGCCTGATTCGCCGATTGTGCCTTCTTCTACTTCCAACTTTATTAACAGGTTTCCAACTACAGTTTCTGATTATGATAGTGAAGATGAAAATACACCTCCTCATGCTCATGTTCCTCCAGTTTCACCAGCACAATTGGTTCCTCGACAGGTCTGTTCAACATGTGATGCAGCTAGTGATCTTGCCGGTGAACCTAGAGATCACCATCTAACCCATTCTCATTTTTAGTGAGCCTCTTATCTTTTGGATCAAGTTTTAGATAATCATGAGCCAAAAAAAATTGTAGAAGCTTCAAGAAATCCATATTGGGATGCAAACATGGATGAAGAATATCGTTCCTTAATGGCGAATAATACTTAGGATCTTGTACCACTTCGAAAAGGAAGAAAACTTGTCAGATGTAAATGGGTTTGTAGAACTAAGTATGAATTAGATGGAAGTGTTGAAATACTTAAGGCAAAGTTAGTTTACAAAGGATTTTTCCAAGCTAAAGGGATTGACTACAATGAAACATGTACTCCTGTCACAAAAATGAACTCCATCTGCTTTATTATTTCCCTTGCATCCTTACATAACTGGGAAGTCCATCAGATGGATGTCAAGTCTACATTCTTACATGGTGATTCACAAGAGGAAATTTACATGGAACATCCTCCTCGATATATTAATAATAACTCTATCCTTGTTTCTCTCCTTAAGAAATGCTTATATGGCCTTAAGCAAGCTCCTAGAGCTTGGTATGACAAAATGGATAGCTTTCTACTTGACACTGGTTTCTCTAGATTCCATTCTGACCCCGATGTCTATACCAAGAAAGTGGGAAGCCATCTCATCATACTTGTTCTTTATGTTGATGATCTTATCCTTACTAGTAGTGACCCTAAGCTTTTAACCCATGTGAAATCCAGTCTTAAGAAAAATTTTGAAATGTCATACTTAGGACATTTGCATTATTTTCTTGGTCTTCGAGTCCTGCAAACCAAAGAAGGAGTATTTATTTCCTAGTCTAAGTATTCTCATGACCTTCATCATCTCTTTCACATGGAATATTGTAAACCAACCCCTTCTCCCTTCAAGTCTGGAGTCAAAATTTTTGCCACTTGTACTTCACCTGAAGTAGATGCCACCTTGTATTGTCAGCTTGTTGGCAGTCTCTTATACTTGACTCATTCCTGTCCTGACCTTTCCTTTGTAATTGGTCATGTTTCCCATTATATGAAAACACCTCATGGAAGTCACTAGAAAGCAACAAAAAGAATAGTTCGATATATTTGAGGTACAATTCAATTTGGGATTCATTACAGTACAGGGGCACCTTTGTTGGTTGGCTTCACTGATTCATATTGGGTCGACGAACCTGATGATCGAAAGTCTACTGTAGGTTATGTTTTTAGTATGGGATCTGGACCTATCACTTGGGCTTGGAAGAAAAAAAATCTCTTTCTCTTTCTTCAGTAGAAGTAGAATATCGAGCCGTAGTTAATGCCAGTCATGAAGCTTTATGGTTTCATCCGATCCTTTCATAGTTTGGATTCGAGAAAAAACAGCCTACTCCACTTTGGTGCGATGATCAAAGTGCCATAAAGCTCACAAAAGATACATTTCTACATCCATGTAGTAAACACATTAAGCTACATATGTGCTTCATCAGAAACCTTATTCATGATCATGTTCTTGAAGTTCCATTTTTCCCTACAGATGATCAACTTCTAGACATCTTCACCAAGTATCTTACAGAAGTGAAGTTTTCTAAACTTCGATCTATGTTAGGAGTTTAGGAATTTGTCATTAAGGGGGGATAGGCTCTATTTCCTCCTTCATTCTCTTAATAGTTCCAATTTTGTAAGTCCTTCAATCCTATCCCAAGTTGTTCTTAAGGGGGGATGTTAGGATATTTAGACACTTAGGATTTAGTTAATATCAACTTGTGTAATATATCTATTAGGTAAAGTGTGTTTAGTTAGTATGCATTAGTATGAATGTGTAAACATTTAATCTGATGGTCATGATATGTTCTATACATAGAGTGATCCGACGGTTCAACTTATCTTATATCATACCTACCCTTGATTCATGGCTTAACAACCGTTTGGTCCATGATCTCTATTTAAAGAGCATGGAGGGTCATTTTCTAGTTGATCGATTATGAAAATCTCATTTGTAACTTTATTTTTTTTTCATAATAAAATGATGCAAGTAGCTATTTGGCTAGGGCCCTAAATTGTTTCCCTATTGAGGGTTTAAACCACGTCAAAACATCAGTGTGTCAATTTGTGATATGTTTGTGTGAGTGGCTACTCTTGGTGTTCGGTCCTTTGGGAGTACCTTGTGTACTTGAACATGATCCTCTTAGCCATTATCATATAATTATTGTATTTGGCATTATCTTTGTTGCACATAAATCTCGTCACCATCATGTGTTGAGGTCCCAAACATTAGCAATTTCCCTAAAATCCTAAATTGTGAGGTTGAGTACTGGCCCAGACTCCAATTTTACACATGAACGTCCAACACCACCTTTTCCATTAATGCAAGAGGCGTTACCTTCTTTATTCATTCGCATTGTCTCTTAAAAATAAGCAGTGCCACTGCTTTTACCCCTTAATCAAGGAGTGGTTCCACCCTGGTAACGCTCTTTCATAGTGGAATAAAAGCGATACCCGAGGTAAAAAGTGAAAAAGAGAAGGTTCCATGAAGCTTCTCGAAGGAATACTTCATGGCACCCTCATCCATACTCCTAAGGACCACTTGGACTTGATATCCATCCTTTTGGGACATCCCTTCCACCTCACCCACCATTTTCTCAACCATCCCTATCCACCCAAGGCCTATAAAACCTGGCTAATACCCCATAGTTGAGAGAGAGAAAATTTATGCTGTGGAATTGATATTCTCGTCTAATCTAGGGTGAGCATAGGAAGAGCAAGTTGGAGCTTTTGAAGACAATTCATGGCATGAGAAGGAGAATCACAACACTAAGGTGAAGGTTGTAATATTTCTTCTTCATTATTAATGCAACGTTGGTTCCTTTCGCGTAAAATGTGTTATGTTTAAATCATTTCATTTTATTACTGGATTCCTTAGTCACTAGTATAGAAGTGTACATTAAATTCTGGTACCTTTGAAAGTTTTTGTCTATTTGATGTGTTTATGTAGGTACATCCATGGAGATTCATAACCATACGATACACTTACATCATACCATCGAACAACCAAATGATTCATTCCAGATATCATTGTTGTTTAATCCATCCTTGTTGTTTAATCCTTTTTTCTAGATCTGAACCATTCGGACTAGAGGAACAACTCTTGTCTGTAAGAGGTGCAATATTCCTAGCAACAAATCTAGATACCATACTAGGGAAGAGATTTCAGTACATATGATCTTCCTTGGTTCTCAAAATCTTGTTTGAAATCCAAACTCCAACGTTTCAGTGATCAGATCCACTAGCTGTTCTAGTGAGATTTTTGTTTGGTATAACTAGATCTTCTCAGATATGAGTCATTTCTACTTTCTTTACTTAATATTCCGATTAAATTCATGATTTGATGCCACTGTTTCAACATATAACTCTCTATTTTTCACATTCTTTTGGTTTTGGTCATCTATAGAAGTCACCGCACATGCATAAAGGACAAAAAGCGGTACCACTGCCCCCCGCTTAGTAGTCATTAAGTGGTGCCAACGCTCTTTAGCAGTGGACAAAAGGCGGTGCTGAGATGGTAACACTCTGTCATTAATACTCATCAAGGGGTGCCAAATAGGTCTTTTACACCTATGTGATTTCAAAGCTAAATTGATTTTTGCTTTCTATTTTGTGTGTTTCTGGGCTTTATGCTTGAGATCTGGACTGTTCAATTCAGAGTCTGATGGTGGTAAATTATTTCTTTCCTTTGGTTCAAAGAGCTAGGTTACATCCATTGTTTTAGCTACTTGTATGCTTGGTTTTATTTTCAAAAGGAGTTCTTGGAATTTAGGTAAATTAGATCTCTTTTTGCTGCTTGATCAAATTGAAAAGGAAGCTTTGCTTGTTGACTTTTACTCTCATTCTTGGTTAGATTATCAAAGACTTCTTTTTTCTTCTAATTAAAATAAAAAAAATTGTTGATATTTGATTAAGTTTTTTCTTAAGGACGAACTATTAGACCCCTGATTAGCTTCATAATATTTCATATATCCATATTCTTCTTTCCTTTTATACACTCTTATCTCGTCAAAAGAAAAAATATATCATAGTTTTAAGTTATATCTTTTCAGTTTTGAAGAAAATTGAAAAAGTGCTTAGTGTGCCTTTTAGTGCTATTGTCTTTCTTTTTAGGAAAAGAGATCTCACTTTGTTCTTGCTTTCGAATATTAGTGTAGAAGTATGTTTCTTGTTTGCAATTTTTTGAAAAAGTTGAATTCAATGTGACTATTTGGGAAAATGTTTTGTTTTAAAATAGAATTGAAACACTCTCTCCTCCCTGTAAGAAGGGCATACTTTGAATGGTAAAGTGAAAAATGTGCATCCCATATTGCATGGTTTTACTTTTCTATACACGTTTCATGCATCCACCTAACCGTTCAAGATAAAATTAACGGTAGCTTTAGGTTAAAATTCTTAGTAATTTGAGTGATAGGATAGATACGTGTTCTGATGTCTTTAAACATAGGAGATTTTGTTATTTTCCTGCATTGCAACCCAATAAATGTGTGGTTCTTCCATGTACCATTGGTATATATAATGGCCTTTCACATACCCTTGGGGTATATCGAAAGGTACTTCACATACTCGATTGTATATCGAAAGGCCCGTTTGAACGGTTGTGCATTAGATAACACTAACATAGATTGGAGCTCCCACGTACTTTGTGTATATCAAGAAACCCTTCTAGGATTCCATAAACCATCTGAGAAAAACCATCTTGGACTTATTTTCAACGCAATACACCGAGAATAGCACTCAGGGAGACTACTATGCACGTACCGTCCAGGTAATCGGGTATTCAGGCAAGGTACGGTCCCAATCCTCCTTATTGCACTTTATTGTTGGACCCTGCAGTATATAGCGAGTTGTAAAGACTTGATAATCTTATTGAGGAACTGGCTTTTATCATCCCCACTGATCACTTAATTTTTTCTTCTGGCTTTTAGCTTGTGTAGGAGTGGTTTTGAGTGTTTTTTCTAGTTTTCAAACCCTAGGTTAGGCTTTTAGTGACTAGTAATATGGTTGAGTTTCCTTTGAGATGATTCAGAAGGGCTCAAGGTTCCCACTTGATTTTCCTCCTATTATAGGAGAAATACCAATGGAATTCACTGACCAAGGATCCACAGTTTATTCTCATGTGGAAGAGAATCTAGGTGTGGAAATGTGGGAAGAATTCACTACATATGACAACCCCTTGCTCAAACATCCTCCTATGGCTGACACTGCTTTCCATTTTCCAATGGAAGGTCATGTCGATTCATCAAATTGGGTTGATCGCCCATCTGATGACACCGAGGGGACAAAATATGGCCCTAATGCTCCTTTTTGGAGAACCTCTATGGGTCAAGCAATTTACAAATTTGGGGTTACTAGATCGTCCTTTTTTAACCTGTCACCGATTGAGAATGTGTATAGAAGGCTTAAACAGACTATGGATAATTTACATAATTTCCATGACCACCTTTCAAACATTACTACTTCACCTCTTCCTCATCGGGAGCCTATGTCAGCTCTTTTACCCCATCTTTCAAATTGTACGCCTCTCAGATACCGTTCACTCACAACGTCTCAAGTTACTCCTAGTTTGAGATCACCAGTTTGAGGTTCAATAGTCTCTAATCCAAGTCAACCTTCCAATCCTATTACTACAATTGAAAATCTTGGGTATTCTTTTGGTTCTCTCGTACCTTCTTCCACTGGAGGGAAACCTCCTTCTCAAGTTGCACCAATGTTTACTAGAGTGACATCTAGTACATGATACACCCCTATTGTAGGAAAATCAACAGTTGTAGTCCCTCCCCAAAAAACCAAAGTGGTTACTGCCCCTTCTAGTACAGGCCAACCCTTAAGGATATAACCTGACATTAATCAACCTTCTTAGGGATATACTCACTAGGGAAATCTACCATCCATAAGTAATGTGAAATTTCAACCTACGTCTACAGGAATGGTATATTTCGGTATGCCTTACCCTGGGAGCATGTTTACACCTTGGGGGAAACCCAATTGGTCGTATATGCCTATGCATGGGGGGATACCTATAAATACTGCTGGAGGATATGGTTTCCCACCTTTTGGGGGGTTTCCTGGTGGAGGTCCTCCTAGTGAAGGCCCACCTGGTGGGGGTCACCTGGCATAGGTCCACCTAGTGGAGGTCAACCTTATGTTGGACCTCCTCCTCGTGGACCACCTTTTAGGGGGGCACCTCCTAGAGGACCAATAGCTTCTCAAGGGCCACCAACTAGAGGGCCACCTTTTGGTAGACCACCTTTTGGAGGTCCACCTGGAAAAGGACCACCTAGTGGAGGCCCACCTAGCGGAGGACCATCCCCACCACCACCTGGAGGAAAGCCTCATTTTGAAGGTCCGCCTCCATCTAGCAGATCTTCGGGAGGATCATCTATAAGTCAAAATTCCTAACAACCAGTGTATCAATCAGCCTATGGTTCTACTAGTATACCAATTCCTTATTAGCACTACCAATATGTACAACCTAACTAACAAATTCCTTTTTTTGGAAACTTTGGATTTTCCTGATTTGTCTAAGTTGGTTAATGATCCCATTCAGCATAACTCTTCGTGTCCAACAATTCTAGTAAATTCACCATCAGATATTCTAAAATTTGATGGGAAGCAGGGAGAAGACCCCAAAAACCATGTTACAAATTTCCATATTTGGTGTTATTCCAACTCCTTGATGGATGATTCAGTCTGTTTAAGGCTCTTTCAGCAAACTTTGACTGGTATAGCTATGAAATGGTACATTGAGCTTCTACAACATTTGTTTGTGGACTTTAGCTCATTGGTGACAATTATTCTTACTCATTTCCAACTTCCCATTCGTTAAGAAACGGGTATGGATCTTTTGACATCCCTTCATCAAAATAACTCTACCCATATTTAAGATAATATCCATGAATGGAGGAGATGACGAAGACTTATTCAGGCCCCTATTCCCAATAATCTATTGGAATATTGGCTCACGAAATCCTTGTTGCCTCCCATTTCCTGAGATGTTGCTATGGGTTATGTTGTTACTGAAGAGCAGGCTATTAGTCACACTCATTATTTGGACTTGGTATATTCCCAATATGGAACTCTGTATGACCCAATCCATCAAGGTCCTCACCCCGACACTGACCCTACTAAGACACCTACAAAAACTCCTATTGATGGGGTTGTCGGTTCAATCCAATCCTCATTAGCATTTATGCTTGCCAAGAAACAGAGTACTTCCACTACTATTCCCTCTTCTCCTACAGTTTCCACTAAGGTGAATGTTATCCAAAGCACGCAAGCACCCGGTAATAAGAAGAAAGGTAAAGGGAAAAATAAAAAACCTGGAAACCAACAAGAGAATCCCAAGGCTACGACCACAAAGAATGATAATAAAAGCAAGAGGAAGGCTAAGTATCCCTGCATGTTGTGTGGTGGTGACCACTTCATGAAGGAGTTACCTTGTCGTGGTGAGATTAGTAAAATTTTAAAGAGTAAACCTACACCTGTAGTGATTACTGACACCTTTCCATCTAAAAAACAATTGATAGACCATATGTCTAATCAAGAACCCTCTAATTTGATAGAAGAAATTAGAATATGATGTCCTCGGAAACTATTAGCTTGAATACTCGTAGTCAGTCATATGACAAACCTCCAGAGAGGAAGGATGAGAATCCTTCTCATGATAAAACTCCTTTCACTAGTTCTCCTCCATCCTTGTCTAATGGTCCCCTCAATGGCTCACTTTTCAAATTGTTATAGAACCCTCTCTGCCCACTCTAGACTATCAGACGAGTCCATCATGGAGATAATGAGTGCAGATAAACATGTTTGGGAAGATCATCATCATAGATCTTCTTTCCTTCCCAATGCCAGTTCAGTACACTTTGACCTTGTATCTATTATTAACACTGATATCGTTATCAATCCTCAAACACCTGTATTGTTGCAAGGTACATATTCTAATGGTAATCTTTGCAAAATCACTCAGACAACCCCTATTGACATATTGGTCAAGCCCAGAACTATTGAGCACGTTCATGTAGGCCAAAACTATTCAACAGAGGAAAGTAAAAATTATAGAGCAATTTTCAAATAATTTCATGATATTTTTTCGTAGACGTACGAAGACATACTGAGGATTGATATGTCTATTGTCATACACGAGATTAAAACTTATACCATGGAAATACCAGTCCAACAAAAACTACGTCAAGTCCATTCTAGGAAGGCAATGGCTATCAAAGTTGAAGTAGAAAAACGTCTAAAGGCGGGGTTTATTTATCCCATACAACTGATGGAATGGGTGTCTAATATTGTCCCTGTAGCTAATAAGCAGAGCACTATTAGGGTTTGTATCAATTTTCGAGACTTAAATAAGGATTGGGCCTAAGGAAAATTTCCCTACTCCACACATCGATCAAATCATCGATAACTCTGTTATTAGTCTCATATTTTCTTTTATGGATGGATTTTTTGGCTACAATCAAATAGATATTCTTCCCACCGACCAGCATAAAACAACATTGATTTTCCCATGGGGAACCTTTGCATATCAAAATTTAACCTTTGGTCTAAAAAAAGTTAGAGCTACATTCCAGCGCGCCATTTCCTATGCTTTTTAGGATATCAAGCGCATCATGGAGCCATATCTTGACAATCTCCTTGCTCATTCACAACAATGGGAAGACCATCTTGGTAACCTTAGAGACATTTTCCTTAGATGATGTCATTATAATATTTGGATTAATCCACACAAATGTATCTTTTTTTTTGAGCTTGGACGTCTTCTTGGCTTTGTGGTTTCCAAAGATGGAATCCAGATTGATCCTTTCAAAATTGTTTCTACTTTGGCCTTAGTCGCTCCGACAAATATCACTGAAATCCAAAGTTTGCAAGGAAAGGAAACTTTATTCATCGTTCAATATGTAACTTCATAGAAACAATGCATGGCTATATGAATCTCCTTAAGAAGGAGAATCTATTCTTTTGGGATGACCAATCCCAACAAGATTTCAATAATCTGAAACACGTTCTGACCCATTCACTAGTGATACACCCCCGATATTACTCAAAAGAATTTCGGTTGTATCTTGTTGCCTCCACTACTACCATTGGCATGGTTCTAGTGTAGGAATATTCCAGTGGCTAAGAACACGTGATCTATTACCTAAGTAAGATTCTTCTTTAATCTGAAACCCGTTACTCGCATGTGAAGAAGATAGCTTTGACTACGGTCATTGCTGTGCAAACATTTAGTCACTACATCTTACTCCACACCACTATTGTACTTGTAGATCAAAACCCCATGTATTAAATTCTGACTCGCCAGGTACTAGGGGGAAAGTATTCCTATTGGATCATTATTATCCTACATGAATTTGATCTTAAATTTACTAAGGCTACTTCAAATAAGTCCTTGGTTTTTGTGGAATTGATGTGTGACCTTCCCTCTACTATGATGGAAGCTGAGCCCAATGATTCATTTCTGGATGAATTCTTGTTCCTCATCAGTACAAAAAACCCATGGTATGGAGATTTGATCATTTATTTCCAGACTCAGATATTTCAACCCAACATATCCCATGACGATTGTTGTCGTATTCGTCACCACAACAGAATTTCAACCCAAAATCCGACACCTGGCATGTCTGAAATTCGACACTTCTCTGTTGAAATTTTGACACATTCACTTTTTTTTGCCTTCGGTGGCGTAACGCTGGATCTTTGACATTCTTCTAATGTGCGCCAAAGATCTAACAAACGATCGTGTCACATATTCGACCGTTCTTCCTTTGAAAATGCCAACTGAAATTGCATAAACCATCAAAAATCCAACGTCCTCCGACCCTTGAAGCGTCGGTCTTATGACAGAAAAAAGTGTCAGAGGAATGGAGACATTGTCGGTATTTTATCCAAAAAGTGTCAAAAATACGACGCCATCTGACACTGCAAGAGTCAGTCTTCTGATGCGGTCCGACACTTTAACCATTGTTCGTCAGACGGGCGGAAGCGTCAGAGCCATGACATGGCCATTGGATGGATTTATCAAAGTGTTGATTGAACATCATAAACGCAATGCCTGTTGATGGATTTAAAAAAAAGTTCCAAATATTTCACTTACCCCCACATGGTTTCAGCCTAGAATTTGACCACTAAAGGAAACTTGTTTGGACCAGACATTGGTGAGTTGACAAGTAGCTCAAATGATCAAGTAGAGGTTAATATGTGGAAAGTGTCAAAGAGCTCAAAGAGAGATTCTTTACATTCAAAATTGTTAGACATTTTGGGAGCTGAGTTTGAGAATACAAGTGAGAACAAACCTGAGTTTGAGATTACAGGCAAGAAGAATCAGCAAGTTTCTTAACAGTCAGTGATGGATTTGAGAGAAAACACTAAAGAGCTGCCAATTTTGTCAAATTTCTCTGAGCAACATGGTTCATTGTTTGCAGTCAATTCCTCCTCAGTCATGGATTCCAGGCCTGCAGAAAACAAGTATGTTGAGTATGTTCCCATGATTGGGGCCTGTTCCAGTAATGGTACCTCACCATTATTCTAATATTTTTCCTTGTATAAAAGACAATTGTTAGAAATGACCCTAACTGAACTATATTAAATGTTGTTTCATATAAAACCCAAAAAAAAAGTAAAAACAAAACTAAGTTTAAACTTGCAATACCTTACTCTCTCGCAGAAGGTGTTGATGTCCTTGTCCAAGGTATCGAGAAGACTAATAGCCTGTATAACCATGTTATCCACTCTATTGACATTGAATTTCATGTTGGCTCTATTGTAGCTATGCCTAAGACCCAATTGAGCCTTCTCCAAGTCTATGTGATTCAAGATATGTGATTTCAACTCAATGGCAGACAAGCTTTCTAAATATACTTTGTTGTTACAGAAGGGTACCTAAACCAAACAAGAATTTAGAAAATTCACTTCCTCTCTGATTCAGAAAAGAGTTGTACTAACAACCACTTAATGGTAGATTAGCTTAGAGTCATAGTTGAGGGATGTAGACACTGGTTATGCTCATCTTGTTGTATTGCTGGTTTAGATAGTAGGACTCTTTTGATGATTCTATATTGATGACAAATTGAGTATCCTAGAGAATACGTAAGGAAGACTTTTAATAGTTTTCTTAAATTTCTTTGTTTTTGAATGATGGACAACAAAATAGTACCCAGCACACTTGAGTCCTCGTAGGACTATTCAAATGTATATTTTTATTTATTCCTTGGGAATATCAAATATAGTGATTTTAAAACACATATCAAAGAACAAATAAACCATGGATCTGATATAAATCTAAGTTAATAAACAAATCCTTTTACCTTTCAGTATAAATATGATTCATGAGTCCTAACTAAAGAATTAAAAGACACTTATGGTAAATTGACCTCAACTTGACAACTGTTAGAATTGACCCTGACTCAACTATCTTAAATGTTGTTTCATATAAAACCCCCCAAAAAGTAAAAACAAAACTAAGTTTAAACTTGCAATACCTTACTCTCATGTAGAAGGTGTTCATGATGTCCTTGTCCAAGGTTTCAAGAAGACTAGTAGTCTGTATAACCATGTTATCCACTCTATTGACATTGAATTTCACATTGGCTCTATTGTAGCTGTTCCCAAGACCCAATTGAGCCTTCTCCAAGTCTATGTGATTCAAGATATGTGATTCAATTACATAGCTCTGTTTACTCGTTTTTTCATGATTCCTCAATGTCAAAACTAAATATCCATTCAGTTGATGCTATGACCCATTTTTCTCCAAACCAAGCCAAGATTACTACATATCAGCACTATGTACATCCATTAATTACAGTTACCTAGGATATGTATGAACATAATTAGTCAAGAACATGAAAAAATATTATGAATGGACAAATAGAAGAAAACAATGTGGTTTAGACATTCCTTAATTTCTATACTCATATTTATAATACGATCACACTTTGTCTCTTAGGATACAAGTCACTAACGAAACAATGGACATACATGAGAAAGAGAGAGATAGGTAGTTGTAGGGTAGAGTGAGAAAAATACAGACCACAAGGTCATAGATCAATACTGTCAACCTCAAAACATATATAAAAAACAAAAAAAATCTATTTGCATTTGCAGCAGTTGTCGACCCAACAGCTCTCCACCCACAAAACTCAAAATCCCTAATCGAGGTTCTACACCCAGCTTGATGAGATTCAAAACAGATTCAGTTAATTTTTTTAGGCCTTTCTGGCCACAAACAACTGCACCTAACTAGACTAAATTTTTAATAGCTACACTTATTGCCTCATGTCTTGGGGCTTGAGGTCCAAATTGCACTTAGCGACATCCATCCACAGTATCTATATTGACCAAAGAAACACCTTATCCTACTAGCTTGCAAGTAACAAATACAACAAAGACAACAATTTACCTTCCCAAAGCTAAATCACTATGTATCCTTGCTCAACTGTCTTTCAAAGACAGTGATTCCCTCTGTCGTTACTTAGATAGAAAAATAGTGACAAGTGGATCCCTAGGAGAGGCTGGCAATGTATGAAAAACATTGATCTCCCTTATAACCCAATTTATCCAAATTTATCATGCATTTCCCTTTGTAATTTATTATATAGGCTTTCCATTTTTATGCTTTGTGTTACTGTTGTGTTTTCTACAGGATGGGAGCATGAGTTTATAGCATCCAATCCTTTTGCATCTAGTGAATCCCTTTAGTTTCCTGGAGAGATGGAAATAGAGCTTTTATGAAAGATTTATTTATAAGAAGACCAATGATCAGTGTTTCAATTCCTTTGATGCATTGAATGGACTCTATGAAGGCTTTGGCTGCTAAAACAAATAAATATTGAAGTCGAGATATCTCACGGTCTAATAATAAAGTATTTGCTAGAAGAAGAGAAACTCTATAAGGCTTCACAGTTGCTTTTTACTACAAGCAAACATAATGTTCTATTATAACCAGCATTGGTGGCTAACTGTTAAGCACAACGATTACCATCTAACTACTTTGTATTAGCTATTATGCACGGGGAAAGGAATTCCTTATTGTCTATGATTTCGTACAAAGAGGAAATCTTTAAGAGGGCCTTCATATTGAAGAGCATAAATCAATGATTCCATATAAATACTAGTTTACAATGGCTATGGAGTTGCAGGAGCATTAGATTGGCCCACTTTTGACAAGCAAAATGAAGCCCATGAAAAAGTTGATCACAAAAATAAATTGTATGTTTTTTCAAAGTTTTTGCTTAAAACTCCTACTCTGGCTTTGTTACTGCATTCTAATGATATAGGCTTGCCTATGGATTCATAGGGGAAACTTATCAAATATATCACTATTTCTTCTTTGGATTTATGGTAAAATGATGGGTGAATTCTAGGGTTTCATGCACATGCAAGATTGATGCTAGCATTGTTGGAAGAACACAAGCACAAGGAGGATCTAGGGTTTTTTTGGTTGCTCCATTGGTAAAGTTTGGTGAAATTATGCTTCTATGGATTGAATGGTGGTTGTAATGCTACGTTTTCTCTAAATTAGGGCTTTTTACCAACTTTTGTCAACTTTTACATGTTATAAAACATCCTCTTGAAGGAATTTTCTCTTATTTGTCCTTATATCTCTGATTTTTTCCCTAATTAGGATCCTCCAACAAACCCTAGAGGTAAATATAGTAGTATTTCATGCGTAAATATACGCATTTACGTGATTAGTGTAGTGTTAGATTAGATCTGCGTTTTTATAAACTAGAAAACCTTATAAATTTATAAAATTCAATAATACAAAAATAACAAAAATTTTCAAATTATAAGCCACCCTCAAATTTTGGTTTGCCTATTTATCCCCAGATCCTCTAGTGCGTCACCTATCTTCTTGTCTACATCCACGAACTTGAGAAGCAACCTAAAAAAACCAGTCAAAAGTCAGATCTAGGGTTTCATACTTGACATGTTTTAGGGTTTGGGATAATTTGGCCTTGATAAAAGGTTACTTTATGCCTCACAACAACCCCATTTAATTGTTTAGTAGGGAAATTTAGGGACTCTTTCATTACTAATCAGTGTTAGTATCGTTTCTAGCCCTAAAACCTATCAAAAAGACCTGCAAAATCAACCAAGTTATGGTCATATTTGAGTTATGGGGAAATATCAACAATATAATTGAATTCTTCCTTCCAAAAGCATTCTTTTCAGGCTAAGGAGTACTTTTATAAACCCTTAAAAGGATGGTTAACTCAGCTGGTAATTCATGTTGATATACCAATGTGTACAATGGGGTGAAAAGTTACAATGGAAACTAAAAATACCAATGTGTACCATGCCCAACTCACAACCTACAGGGATAAGCACAAATATAAACATAGGTTTACCACTACACAATCAACCATTAAAGTTGAACAAGATATGAGATTAATAAACAAATTACAAAACTACCAGAGAAAGATAAACTAGAGAAGATAACAATATACTCATGCGGAATAATAGGGAAACAATGCTTTAGATACCATTTTGCTCACAAGTCTATCTATCTTATTTTGTATTTTGACCTTTCATATTCCCATCAAACTCAAATTCCTATCAAATTTCTTGTAATGAAATGCCTACATTTAATTTTGTTTTCCTAGCTATATGGTATTGGTAAAGTATTACCAAGGGGCTAGTTATCACGATAAATCAAAATATTTAAGGTAATTGTTTAGATCATATATAACAAAGTTCACCTCTATGTATGGTAATCATCATCAACAACTACATGTATGTGTGTGCACATGCATAAATACCCAATACACAGCTCAATCAAACAAAAGAAAACATATTTATACCTTGATTTCAGGATCTTCACACTGTCTTCTTATGATTTACCTTTCAAAACATCATTCAACATACTTCATTTTTTGTTCTGTTGCAATAGTTTCATGTTAGGACCCATCAAATATATTTATGTTTGTTTATGAAAATAACAAAAACAATCTAAATAAATATAATTCTATTACAATGTAAATTACAATACTATTCAACTATTCAAGTAAATTAATTGTTAAGAATATATCACCTGATAAAACATGGATAACCAAAAATACTATGTATATAAGGCCATCGATCTAATCAAAACTCCATTTATTGCCTCTTAACTATGGAAATGTTTATCAATTCTATCTGTAACAAGTTCCAATGGAGGAGTCAAATAGCAATAGTGAAAATTACACAGTAAAAATATAGAAATAGATGTTTTTTAATGTATTCTTCCTTACCATTCATTGAGCTCCTGTCTGTTTTGAGAATAGTTTAATATTCTCTACTAAACAGGACCAACCACATGAAGGTGGAACCTCTTGTGGCCCCTCCCCCCCCTCACATCACTCTCAACTCCCCAAACCCAATTCATATACTTGCAAATAACAATTTATTTCACTATTTCACAATGCAAATAACAATGCATCTACAATGCAAATTATTTCATTCAATAGTTGAAAAATGCTTTCATTAAATCATTCTTTAAAACATTCATTAAACCATTCAATCGTTCAACAGCTGAAAAAATCATTAATTAACTCATTCATTAAAACATTAATTTAGTCAATGGCAAAAAAAAAATCAGTAAACAATTCAGTAAAGCATTCACTCATAAAATAGAGGAAAAAATATTAATTTTTTTTTATAAATAAGAATTACTCAAATTTGTTTAGTCACTTCCCTTTTAATTTTCTTCTCTTTAAATATTTAGTTAGAGTCACATCTTCGGGAATCTGATCATCAGTATACCTACTAGTCTGCTCGCAAGGATGAACTTCAAGCAAGGGGTGATGAATTTCTGCAATAATGTCAAAATATTTCATTAATATATTTATATTTTGATAAATACGAGTAATTCATTTAAAAAACATTACGAATGTGTGTTTTTACCTGCCATGCGGACATCAACATGTTCAACATTATCTCGTACTGGCCCAACCTGTTCCGTGTTATGATCTGCAGCTACATGCTCTGTAGTTGAATTGTGTAGAATTATAATTAATGTTCATCATCTACAATGGTCTATAAAAAATAGTATCACATTAATAAATTCATTACCAGGATGAGAATCATGATCTTCGTTTGGTTGGTCATGTACTACATCCTCGACATGAATAGGATCATTGCTTTCCTGCACAAAAAGGAATAAATAATTTACATTAGTTTATTTATAAGGAACAAATAGCATGAGCATTAATAAATTATCATTAAACTATACAGTTTTCACATACCTAGGCACCAGATGGATCAACAGAAGATCATGTAGTATTCACACACAAGCTTCTCAGGTAATCAACAACAACGTCAAAGCCATGTTCGAAGCCAAGCTTCATGTAATCCACATTGGGAAATTCTTTGAACCAGTCGGCCTTCATATTTCCATGATGTCATTAATTTTAAAGCCTTTTGTCAGAACAAAAACAAAAATAACAATCTGTATGATATTTGGATGCAGATTCGGGTTTTGTGATACTTACATATCGGGCCACCAAGTTGGAGTAACCACCAGGCCCAAGCTTGTGTTGGCCAATTTTTTCAATTCTTTCCTTTGTGGCATTAGATGTGTTTGAGAGCTGAATTCAGTTTTTAAATACATTAGTCTATGTACCAAAATTGATATAAAAACTAGTAATAATAAGGCTTACCACTACATTTTGGAATGTATTGCATACCTCCCTGTTCCACCTAGTGGTATCTTTCCTTATTTTCTCAGGCCTTTCTCTTTTCCAACTTCCACCAAATATTTCCACTCCATAGATGGAATCATTGGAGGGTGCTCATACCTAGGGTTCTTTTCTAGGTGAACCCTATATTGGTCTCGAACAATCTTTAGATGTTTTCTGGCCTTCTGTAGTACCTTCAATGTATCAAAGGTATCTTTTCCAAACAGACTAACCAAGCGATTAGTCAGATCATCCTTTAAATATTTTGGCTGCTTGTTCCACATTGTGCGGATGGTGGGGCCGAAGATCTCCAAGGCCAAATCATTCATGTGTTTATAAAATATAGCATTTCCTGCAAAACATTATTTCCATCATTAGTCAAAATTAGAAAATATTATCGGTATATTAGACACAAATTATAAAAAATAAATTGAATAATCTATAATGACCTGGAATCCTCTCTATCTTTATTGGAACCAGTTCTTCATTCACCAAAAATGTACACCTTATTGAAACAGTGCTAGTCACATGAAAATATCCAGGAAATGCTTCCACATCTCTATCTATCCTTGCATCCACCCCTTCTTCTGCAGCATTTGTTGTGGGTGGGGCAACATCGACTACACCCCCTTCTACCCTCAGTGGTTTCGTAGAGCATGCTTCCGATTGTTTAGTGGATAATATGGGAGCAGTATGTGGTGTATGTTGAGTGTTTTGGTCACTGGGACCAACATTTCCTTGACCACCACTGATAATCTCCATAGTGCACTTTAAATTAAACCCATTGTATTATAAGTTCAACAGCATATAAAAACAAATATGATAAATTTTTTATAAATGAATTTACATTTGTATTCGATAACTTAAGTCCACTTGTTTACGTTGCTATAACAACAATTGAATCCTTTGTTTGAGTCCTTCTGTTAGTGGAACTTCCAATGTCAGACGAATTAGTTCCTCATTTTGTTTTTCCCTTGTCCTTTGTAGCACCCTCAATGGGTCTGCCGACTCTCTAATTTCACTATCTCTCATCAACTGAGAGACCTCATTCTGTAAATAGTTTTGAGACGTCGTTTGATAAATGGAATCCCCTGTCTGCAATTGAAATATATAAAAAATGGCTTAGTCTTTGAAAATATAATGTGCACAAATAATTATATTAGGGATTACATCTAGGATTACCTGACGCCTATCCAAGGGTGTGGTATTATCAATAGATGGGTATTTACCTTGATCAGCCATCGACAAAAAAAAGTAGAGAACATTATCACAATGAACGCAATATGTATAAGCTAACAAATATAGAACAAAAACAAAAATAAACACTATGCTACTTGTTTTATATGTGTACATTTTTGAAGTATTTAGAATGTGGAATTACATTTAGGTTAAATGCTTTCCTCAAGTCTCCAGTCATCTAATCAACAATTGGGGAGTTTCCCAGGTCAATCTGCAAAAAAGGTAGAAACATTACCATCATGAATGCAACCATAAAAACGAAAGAATACATAACAAAATAAACATAATGCGTCATGATAGACATGTTTACAATTTTAAAGTATTTGAAATGGAGAATTACATTCATGTTTGGATGTTTCCCTGATGTTGTAGTCTGCTGATCAATAGCTGGTTGGCTTCCCTGATCAACACTATGCATGGAAAATCGACAATATTATATAAACAAACCTAATATACTAATGAAAATACATAACAATGTATCTGTATGTCCATCCTAAATTTAATATTACATTGGCAATATCGATATATACCTGCTTCCTTGACTCAGGATCGACAAACATCTATGAAGATGGAGGTGCCCCTGAGAGAACCCTGCATCAAAAAAAATACTAAAAGTTACATAAGGAAACATGAAAAGTAGATAATTTCAATTATATGCTAACAAAAATTACTATAGATGTTAAAATAATTAATAAAAGGGTGGTTAAATTGTTTGTTGTACCACAACCATAATAACATTATTTGTATTTACACAATTCAAATTGTAATCAACAAGCAGTTCTTCGCCAGTAGCTATTGATTTAATTGGACATACAAAGACACGGTTTCCTTCACACAACTCGAATATGCAATTGGGTTGCTTTAATGTAGAACTTGGTTGTGTATTGTTTATAAACCCCGCAATATTACCGGTTGTTTTTGGCCTTCCGTCCATGTACATCGTTTCTCCTTTATTTTGAGCTTTGTCTTTCAGCTGTATATAATTCGTTGACAACCCATATCTACACATACTTTGTGTATATTGGACCAGGTGCATCCAATAACTATAGTTGTAACAGGGTCCAACATACTCCATCAATTCTATACATCTACCGTATACAACCTTTATGCCGTCCATGCAATGAGGACGGTGCAATTCTATATATCCTCTCATTCACACAAAAATCAGTGTTTACTTTAGGAAGATTGTTAGGCACCCATTGTTTCACTAGGTGTTGGTACCTTAAGGGAACGTCAATGTCTCTCACTATCTCATCATCATAGGAACATGACCACCCTCCTTGGAGAAAAAAATTCATGCATTTGTCAAATTTTCTTCAAATCTTCTGACATCTAGTTGATCTTGTTGATGTATATGTAACTTCGGAATGTATTCTTCTATGTATTTCATGTATTGTAACCCGATGTTTATTCCGGGATGTTTCTATTATGCATTTGAGTCAT
>LPNX010837215.1:324760-337260 GCA_001517045.1 Pseudotsuga menziesii
TAGAAACTAGGGCTTCCTATTTTTTGGATCTTCCTCCATAGATTTTCAGCAAAAGTATGCTAGGATGGCTCTCCATTGAAGGGTGCATCTTTCTGTCGATGCGGAATTCAATTTCAATCATTTTTAGTTTCGATGTGGAAATTAGGGCTTTCTACAGAACAAGAATTTTTGGGTGAGACCAGCATAGGATTTTTATCCTCATCAAAACCTAAATTTAGAGACCTGGATCAAGAAATTTGGTTGGGTAAATCTCTGGGAAAGTCAAACCCTAGTTTGACCCCTAGCTAGGAGAAACCCTAAATACTAAAACTGCTACGTTTTGGTACAGTCGCTATATTCCGATATTGTAAAAGTATCAGAAGCTAAAAATTGCAGGGGCCGAAAATAAAATCCTGATGAACACTGTGTCCAAATTTCAGCCTCTGATTCGCTGTATTCTGGGATATATTATCTCTCCAAGTTAGGGTTCCATCCTCTTCCAGAAATCATCCATAAGCAGTACACGTGGGGAGATATGAAATATCTTTGGCTACAGAGGTCCAAATGGAATTCCTGAAGATTTTCCAGAAAGGGCACGGATTTTAATTTATGTGGTCCAAAGTTCAGACTCAGAAGATGAACCAGTGACATGTGGCATGCCGTTCAACTTCGTTGTTCTGAACAGTCCTGTAACAGGTCACCTTGGGAAAAGGATAATAAATAAAAAATGGTGAAACCAATTCTGATGAAACATGTGGTGTTGGATCAGGGACGTGCTAGGTTACCTCAGTGAGAAATTTCAGACATAGAAGATCAGTAATTTTGTATATATCATAGAAACAGTAACAGGCATTTCTGCAGAAGAAATCAGAACATTAGGGCTTCCTGTTCCGGGAGTTTCCCTCCACTGTTTTCAGAAAAGGAGTACATTGGACAGATACATTTGAAGAGATATATCTATATATCCAATCAGATCTGAAAAATTCCAAGTTTTGAAAATTAGGGTTTCTATGACAAACCCTAGATCAGCAAACTCCGGGACAAGGACGGACACCTCAAATCGGTAAGATCTAATCCTTTGCTATTTCCATTTGAGGTTCTCATTTCAAAGTGATCTATCACATCAGCTTGATGATAAGCTTGGTGAAGTTGAAAAATTCCAAGCATAGAATTATTTGATCTCTCTGAAGAAAATAGATTGGACACCTACATGAGTATAGAGATTCAAGTTCCAGAGGGAGACAAGGCTAGAATCCTTTCACAAGAAGAACTTGGTCAAGGCCAAGAAGATCATGGTTGATTCAGTCATGGATCAAATTGTACTACAAGTGTCTTCCTAAATACACCTAATATGTTTTGATTCCTTGACCAAGCTATTTGAAGGAAAGAACAGAAATCAGAATATGACCTTGAGAAACCAGTTGAAGAATGTGAAGATCCAGAATGCAGAGACCATGCAGTCATAAGAGTCTCTCAAATCAAGAACAACTTGAAGCGGTAAAAGAAGAAGTGAAGAATGCAGAAGTGGTGATGGCCACCTTGAATAGCCTCCCAGGATCATGGAATTCATTCATTCAAGGAATGTGTTCCAGAAGGAAGTGATTACTTTAAGCAAACTTCGAGAAGAAGAAGAAGCTTGACTCATAAGAAGAGAATAGAAGATGGGAGCAATTAAAGATCAAGCTCTCACCATCCAAAGAAGATCCCTCAAGCGATGAGGAATATGAAGAACTAAACTCTTGAAGAACTTCTTATCCATCCTAGCATTTGGATAAGAAATGATGCTATCATGAATGACGAAGACGATGAAGATGAAGACTCAAGAAGGAGTATGCCCACGAAATAAATAAAGATAAGTATTCAATTGTCATTTCATAATATTGTTTTGTTATGCATTTGTTTATAATTAGTTGATGTATTATGCATGATAGGATGTTTGCATTAATGACAGTATACTACTAATATGCATGTGATGGGTAAGTATCTCATGGTGCCATACAAATTCTCCATTGCTACTTATCTAGAATGAAACCTCTTTGCTGACATATTGGATTAGTGCACAATCTCAATGTTGTCCTGGTAGAGATGGAAGGCATCTAGAAAGTTTCAGTGAGATATGGATGAATGTTGTATTGGCTAAAGTAGTTGCATGATCATATATTTATGCATAATAACTTGCCAGTATGAATATTCCTTATGAAATGTTTTTTAACCATGTAAATGCATCTGACTTGTAGGAAATATCGCATACATAATCACCTACAAGAAAAGAAGAATGAAGTCTTGTTCTGAAGAGCAAGTGACGACATTTCAAAATGAAGAATAATATGATAAGTGCAGTGACATCATTGATGCAGAACCTTCCAGCCACCAAGAAGAAAGGGAAGACTAGTTCAAGAAGAATGATGTCAGGGTGCAGTATCGAGACCTGAAGAGAAGTTCATAGTTCCATCATGCAGTAGATGGAAACATCGTGGGATACAAAGCAAGATTCGTAGCATGAGGCTTCTCACGAAAGGAAGGCCTAGACTACGAAGAGACATTTGTAGCCAGTAAGAGTTTAAACACATACATGATGAGCCTGATGAAGATCTTAACCTTTGCTAAAAGGTTGAAGATGAAATTCTATACACTAGATGGATGCATAGAATACTAGTAGCATAGGAAGCTACTTGTCACTCCGGTACAAAATGTTTTCAGTGCATAGAGCATAGAAGACAGAGGGAGTATGATGCTTCGCTTCAAAGGGAGTGACTATAGAATATATTGAGGTTTGACATGGTACGACAGGATGGGAATATTACTGATGAATCTAGGCTTTACTAAGAGTAAAGAGGATTCCAACCTTTGCTTCAAGGTTGAAGATGGAAGACCAGTGATACTCCTGTTATGTGTCGATGCACTATTGTTCTAGGTATGGAGGTGTGGCAGAGTGTAGATGGAATCTTTGTTGGAAAAAGGAAGTATGCAGTAGAGATCCTGAAGAGGTTCAGGATGATGGACTGCATGACCACACCTATTGCATCGAACATGAAGCTATTAAGTGATGCTTCATCAGAGACGGTTGATGCTACGATGTATCGTCAGATGATTGGGTCCTTGATGTACCCGAGACTAGATACTTGCCTTGTTGTGAACAAATTGAGACATGTTCACCTGATGGTTGAAAAGCATGCAGGGGTACAATTGATTATGGACTCAAGTACGATATGAATCAAAAGATTAACCTGGAGGGTTACGTTCATTCATATTGGGCAGGTAGTGCCATCGACAGGAAGAGTACTTTAGGATGTTGCTTCAGTATGGGATCAGGTGTGATCTCTTGGTTTAGCAGGAAGCAATCCTATGTGGCACTGAGTACAGCTAAAGCAGAGTATGTCGCAGCTTGTTTAGCTAGTTGTGAGGCAGTATGGCTGTGGAAGCTACTGTCTGATATATTTGATCTCCAGTTGGATGCTACTTGTATACATTGTGACAGCCAGAGTTGCGTGAAGTTGTCAGAGAATCCTGTGTTCCATGACAGGTCGAAGCATATCGAGATCAAATATCACTATATCAGGGATATGGTGTAGAGAGGAGCAGTGAAGCTCCTATATGTTGCGACGGAGGAACAGATAGTTGATGTATTGATGAATCCATTGGCTAGGCTGAAGTTTGAGTACTTCAGAGAGAGACTTGGTGTTCTCCAGATCGAGGTTCCTTCCAAGAGAAAGTGATGAGACCCATAGCCAATCTGACATGGTGAGAGGATTGGTTCCTTCCATGGTCAGATGTAAGGGCTGAGCCATTCTGTCATGGTGAGAGGATTCAATTCCTTCCATGTCAGATATGAGTGCTATAGATTCAAAGCCATTCTGATGAGCAGGTCAGATGTAAGGGCTGAGCCATTCTGTCATGGTGAGAGGATTTGGTTCCTTCCATGTCAGATATGAGTGCTGACTGCCATTCTAGGAATGGAGGCACCTGGTCAGTTACCAGGAACACTTAGTCTGGGACTGAGAAAGCCATTCTGATGAGCAGGTCAGATGTAAGGGCTGAGCCATTCTGTTCATGGCTAAAGGATTAAGTTCCTCCCATGGCGGATGTGAGAGCTGGCCATTCTGTCGAGTAGGACAGATGTAAGGGCTACCACCATTCTTATGAGCAGGTCAGATGTAAGGGCTGAGCCATTCTGTTCATGGCTAAAGGATTAAGTTCCTCCCATGGCGGATGTGAGAGCTGGCCATTCTGTCGAGTAGGACAGATGTAAGGGCTACCACCATTCTTATGAGCAGGTCAGATGTAAGGGCAGTGCCATTCTGTTCATGGCTAAAGGATTTAGTTCCTTCCATGTCAGATGTGAGTGCCGGCCATTCTGTCGAGTAGGACAGATGTAAGGGCTACCACCATTCTGATGAGTAGGTCAGATGTAAGGGCAGTGCCATTCTGTTCATGGCTAAAGGATTTAGTTCCTTCCATGTCAGATGTGAGTGCCGGCCATTCTATTGAGTAGGACATATGTAAGGGCTACCGCCATTCTGACGAGTAGGTCAGATGTAAGGGTAGTGCCATTCTGTTCGTGGCTAAAGGATTTAGTTCCTTCCATGTCAGATGTGAGTGCCGGCCATTCTATCGAGTAGGACAGATGTAAGGGCTACTGACACTCTCCGGGAGAGTGGAGGTGCCTGGTCCGTTACCAGGTAGCTCAGTCAGGGACTGGGGGCCATTCTGACGAGGGTGTAGGATTCAGTTCCTACCAGGTCAGATGTGAGTGCACAAATATTTCACCACTGTGGTAGGAGGGGCTCTGGCCTGGGTGAGAGTCTTCCATCACTGTGATAGGATGTGTTATTATCTTGATGGATGTGCCTTTCTGACGAGTAGGTCAGATGTAAGTGCTGAAATCTCTCATCACTGTGATAGGATGTGTTCTTGTCTAGATGGGAGTCTTCCATCACTATGATAGGATGTGTTCTTCTCTAGATGGATGTGCCTTTGTGACGAGTAGGTCAGATGTAAGTGCTAAGCCATTTCACAGATGGTAGTTGATGTGCCTACCATGATGGTGAATGTGAGTGCTGGGCCTTTCTGATGTGATTGTAGTTTACTACATGATCAGATGTGAGTGCTGGGCATGCCTTTCTGATGAGTAGGTGAGATGTAAGTGTTGGGAGAAGACCTACCTGGTGGCTAGGCCTACAACCAGCATGAAAAAGGGCTGGCTCTGTAGAACTTCCTATGACGAGATAGTGCACACATGATGATGACCATTGGAGATCTAGATCAAGCTATAATCTAGATCCAGTTATGATGACTCCAAGAGATCCAGATCGAGTGATGATCTAGATCCAACAGTAGTGATCCAGATCGAGTGATGATCCAGATCTAGTCCAGTGATGATGATCCAGATCGAGTGATGATCCAGATCCAGTGATGATGTACTATGATGATCCAGATCGAGAGATGATCCAGATCCAGATGACTTGAAGATGAAGATGACTTGAAGATGAAGATGACTTGAAGACGAGATGATCCAGTTGATACAGAGAAGAAGACCAATGATGAAAATTGTGTCGAAAGAATACCTTCCTAGCTAAGAGGGAGTGTTGATGTATATGTAACTTCGTAATGTATTCTTCTATGTATTTCATGTATTGTAACCTGATGTTTATTCTGGGATGTTTCTATTATGCATTTGAGTCATATTGTCTTACCCCGATGTTTTGATCGGGAGGATTATTAATGTAAACAAGTCTTGTCAAGTCATTAGGTAAGTCCCCACAGTTTCGGGGCACTTGGGTTATTATACACTAATTAAGGTGTAGGCTTGAGTAAGTAATTGTAAGTTAAGCCTACATGGTTGAGTGCACTTCAAGTCAACGGAAGAATATAAATAGAGAGTGAGAGTCTCTCTATTTATCACTTGTGAATTACATCACTTGCTCTCTCAAGTGTGGCGCACCTTTGGAGAAGGAAATACTTTGGCTTGACAGAAGACAGAAGGCTGCTGTTGTGTTGGGAGGTCATCTTACTGTTTTGGGTTTCACATCTTGTGATGATACTATCTTAGAGGAAGTTGAGGGGTTTTCTCCATTTATGGTTTCCCCTATCAAAACTCTTTGTGTCTCTTGTCTCATGTGATGTGCTTATGTTATTACTGTGCTTGTTATTCTCTCAGTGAAAAGATCCTAACATAATGCTAGCTTAAATGTTGAAAAACTAACAGATCTAGCCCGTGTAGACCTACTGGATGTCTCAATTTCCTCTAGCCTTCCCAAACTCCCTTCACTAGAGGAAGACAGGTCTAACAAATACCTGTTTGGTTCTAGCTGCACCGTGGCGAAAAAAAAAATTGGCATACACATAGAAAAATACTAACAAAAAAACATGGAAAGACTTATAAGAAAAAAAACTTGGAAAGACTTGTAAGCCAATAACTTGTTAAAGAAAAAGCTTGTCAAGAATGAGTTTGGTTAATAGGTGTGGGAATTTGGTAGCCCTAAAAATTCTAATGTATGCCCCTCTTTTGGTTACATATAAGTCTCCATTCTAACTTATTGCTTGCATTGCCTTTTGCTAACATGAATTGGGTAGGCTTCATAAGCTTCAAATGTATGCTTGTGGCCATTGTACTTTAGCCTTTCAACGCTGTCAAGCTTGAGACGATATGTTATGCATATGCATCTCATATAACACTGCAATTTATGCCAATATATGTCTATAAAAAACCTAGAGGTTATCCTTTAATGGACTATCTCCTTCAAAGAACATATCTCCTTTAAGTGGTTTTTAGTTTTCCCATGAATGATTTTGTGATGTTGTAGATGATTGTCCATTTTACCTAATATGTTTTATGATCTTTTCCATGTTTTCTAGGGTGCACATACTTGTTGTTGATGGCTTCTTTTGCTTGAAAGTTGAACTTCCTAAAAGTGCGCAGATCTCATCTAGGACCCTTTAAGAGTCATAATAACAACTATTGTTATAGGATTTTATTCTCCAAATGGGACACTAAAACCATAATTATCGGTTAATATTTGTGTAGGGATGTTTTTCTGATCTCTCCCATAATTTATGATACTAATGGGATTGTATACAAAATTTTATGTATGCCCTAAGAAATCTTATGTATGCCCCTCTTTTAGTTACATACAATTCTCCATTCTCACTTATTGCTTGCATTTCCTTTTCCTAACATTGTCTTTTCCTTTTACTGGCCTAACCCCTTTTCAACAATAATAGTTGCAGATTTAATCAAGTGTTTTTCTACCAAGGTGGCTAAGTCAACCGATTTGATCCCCAATTGAGATAACTCGGCCTTTGAAATGATTGGAGTGACAAGTTTGGTACTGAACCAAGCAAATCAAGGTATGACTGAATGGATCAGTAACAAAATGGTAAATTTGTCCCAATCTGTACTAAATTAACCAAGTGAATGTGGGAATGCATAGGACACACACATGACACTTCAAATCAAAAAGAAAATTAACCTAGAAATATAAACATGTAGACTCTAAACCTACTTCATTGTCGAGGAAATTAGGTTTGTAGGATTCCTATACATCATAACACTATTTGGATTAAAACACAACTTGCTTTGTAGGCCCTAGATGCCACCCATGTGCACAATAGTCAATCTATAAAGCAGCCCCCGAATACAAAATTGTTCTTCACAAAATAGGGCATGAACGATGGGAACAACCTTCCAAGTGGACCAGCTCAATGAGTAACCTCCAAGCATGTAATATCTCTCATGAAATGGTGTATAAAATAGTGTAAGCATGCTTCAAATGATCACCTTCTCCTTTGGTAGGGATGAACACTTCCCTTATGCATGTGTCTCCAAGGGTGGATGTTCCTCAAATAATCAGAGAAGGCCTTCCTCTAACAATAAACCAGTACACCAAGGTGAATTGGCCCTTCTAGAACAAACTTGGTATTTTTAGTGTCACACTAGGAGAAATGTTGGGCAGTCATATGGGCATAAAAAACTCTAGAATCAAGTATGAGCATCAAAGGGACAAATCTGAGCACTTTATAGTAATGGACAAATAATGATGTTGAGTTCTTGGAGATCCTGTAGAGTGGATGTTTTAACCTCTGTGCAAACTCATGTATGATTTTGAGCCAACATTTACATCCACTCTACAGGATCTCCAGAGAACTAACATCGTTATTTTTCCATTAGTATAAAGGATATATACTAGAAGATTTGCCTGTACATGTTGATTTTACTATTTTTGAACCTAAATGAGAAACAAAGAGGAGCACTAATCAAGCTACAACACTTTTCATGCACGTCAATGTGCGTGCACGTCAAAGAGTTGTAGCTTGCTTAGTCTCCTCTCTTTTTCATTCAACTTCTCCGTGAAATCAACAAGTCCTCGCAGATCTTCTAATACAATTCCTTTACAGTAATGGACAAAGAGCGGACATTTCTAGATCTTCTACTTGGCATGTTCAGGAATGAAAAGAATGTTTTAAATAAATTTATATCAGTCTATAATATTTGTTGATTCTAAAGCTAATGATGAATAACAAACTTGGTATTTCCAATGTCACACTAGGAGCAATGTTGGGCAGTCCTATGGGCATAAACAACTCTAGAATCAAGTATGAGCATCAAAGGGAAAAATCTGAGCACATTGGGAGCATTCTAAATGTCACAACAAACAATAAAGCATCTCAAATCAGCTATAATTAGGCCAAATTTCAAATTTCAGCACATTGCAGCAATAAAAGATGATCATCAATGGCAATAGGAGGCGGTCTTTGCAATTCTAGCTTTGAAAATGAGAAATCTGTGGGTGAAAGAAACCCTAAAATATCATTCATATGCCTTATAGCAGCATCCACATGAATTCTGGGCACAAACAAACCTGTTTGGCAGTAAAAAAGGGTATGAAGCAACCCTATTGCACCATATTGGGCACTCTTGTGCACTTATACATCACCGAATAGGCGTACCTCTAAATCTAGGCCAAATTGGAGGGTTAAAAGACAGTTCTAGGCATGATAAACTGACGAAAAACAAAAAAAATGGCTTTTAGAAAGCCATTGAATATGCTAATGCTTGTCTTACCAACGTAAGGGATGTTCCAACCTCCTAAACAACAATTTATAGTAGTATCATGAATCTTGGGTGCTTTTTCTCCACAAAAATGGGGTAAACAAACCTAAATAAAACCAATACCATTTAATTTCAGACCCTATAAACCAAGTTGGATTGTGCTTTAGGTGATTCTCGGCAGTCTCTTGAAGGAGATCAATAGAAAATAGCAGTCTTTGGTGGCTTTCCTTGCAACCGTAGGTCACAAAACAACCCTAAAAATCTCTGGACCTGTGCACAAGAGAATTAACAACCCCAGTTGGCCCTAAAATACCAATTTTGTTCTGCATTAAGGGCCCCTGTCAGTGAAATGATTCTTCCCAATGTTTGACAATTGCCCTGTGATTGCCATTACATCATTTCCGTCTATAAACCACTATTGTGGTTTCATCATTGCTCCCATTCAAGAACAAAAAAGTAGACATGACTTCTCTCCCTACATTAAGTCCACGTACACATAATGACTATCTTTGGTACTTCCTAACTTTTCAGTATTTCTTTTGACAACAAAAGTGAAACATGAAACAATATCCTTACTTTTAGAATCTTGCACAGCTGATGGGTTTTATTGAACTATATAAGTACTTTGTTCCCAAATTAAAGATTTTGAGACCTACGAATGAAGGGGAGTGATATGAATGGTTGAAGGACTCAAATGGAGGATGGATTGATGCCCTATTCTGCCTACCCAAATTTCATTTTATAATGAGTATTATCCCTAACTTATCATTGATTTGCAATCTTCTACTGTTCACCCATACTGCTCTATGAAACAAAGTTTTATGTTGATATAGTATGTATATTCATGATGATGCTTGTTTTCACATATTAATTTTCAACCCTAGGGAAACGCTAACTTTTTTTCCCATACTAATTTTCAACCCTAAGGAAACCCTACAGAAATCCCAACCAACTGTTTAAACCATAAAGGTCATCTTATCCTATTAATTGTAAGAGGGGCAAAAAAAATCAAACACGGTGAAAATTGGCATAAAATGATCAAATAAAAAATTGAGGACATCATTATACCTAGTACTTGCTTGAAGACCCAAGCATCATTCAAGTGAAATGTCCACTCTTAAACACCATTTATTAGATATATATAAATATATGCACTACAGAGTAGCACTGAAGAGGTCAAAAGATCCACTATACTTCATCGCCAAAAACTAACATCATTCAAGTGAACGATGTATGCAGAATGCTATAGAAATTATATCTCTACTCATTCGATTTACTACAAAGTGTTGTAGCTTGCTTAGTTATCCTCTATATTTATCATTTACGTTCAAATTCACCGTGAAATCAACAAGTGTAGGAAAATCTTCTAGTACAATGTCTTTACAGTAATGGACAAATAATAATGTTGAGTTCTTGGAGATCCTGTAGAGTGGATGTTTTAACCTCTGTGCTACTCTGAAGTGCATAAGCCAACACTTCAGAGGCATATTTCCCAGTGGTAACCTACAACAATCATATATATATATATATATATATATATATATATATATATAATCCATGGTGGTGAAGAGCGGACATTTCCAAATCCACTACTTGGCACATTCAGGAATGAAAAGAATGTTTTAAATACATTTATATCAGTCTGTAATATTTGTTGATTTATTCCTTTTAGCTTGTCTTGATAATGCTTGTTTTCCCATACTAATTTTCAACCCTAAGGAAACCCTAAGGAATACAATTGATCATCTTCACAGGAATACTGGACAAACATTCAAAGGTACCACCTCTAATCTAGGAATCTTGACTACATCCACATCACTAACCTTCAACAAACTGAGAATTCAAGTCTAATACTGAAGTAGCTAATCCAAAGAAGCAATAAATAAGAGAGATCAGTAATATGAGGGGATCATCCACCTCAATCATCTAAAGGATTTCAATAGAACAACACATAAAAGACTCAAGTGCTAAGGGATAGAAAAGCTGGAAAGTGCCCTGATCAGTACATTCACCATCAATGAATTCAGTAAACTAAAAATGGCCTAAGGCCAAGGTTAATGCTTCTTTGGATAAGCTATCAGCCTTAGTATTATGTTATTTGAATATGTGAACTACTTTTAGCTGGATGAAGTAAGGTTCCATATCATGGATACGTTGACACCAGCCATCAAGTGCAAGTAAAGTTAGTGCTGATCTTCTATTGAACCAATTAATGATGGCTATGGAGTCACCATGAATGTGCAGAGTGGGAAGGACCATGGATTTAGCACAATAAAGGAGAGTCCATAAAGCAAGTAGTTCAAATCTAGTGTTTGTACTCATACGAACACCCAATTTGAAGCAAAAATAGTGGTCCTGGATGATCAAAAGATGAACACCTATACCTCCAATTTGATTGGCTGAAGCCCCATGAAAGAAGATTTAGGTACAATTATCAAAATAGTTTATGTAGTCAAACTTATTACCTTTCTTTTTTACGTTGACTTAGCCACTTTCAATTAACTAACTCTAAAATAGATAATAAGTGTTGGCTAATAATGGGGATGATTCCTGGTATTATGTTTCATTAGGTTGCAACATGGAAAACTTGTGCAACAAAATACCAAGAATTGTCACCATTATCAAAATAGTTTATTAGGTACAATTATCAAAATAGCGAAAGATGTAGGTACAATTATCAAAATAGTTTATTTAGTCAAACTTATTACCTTTATTTTTTGCATTGACTTAGCCACTTTCAATTCACTAACTCTAAAATAGCTAATAAGTGTTGGCTAATAATGGCAATGACTCATGGTATTATGTTTCATGGGTTTGCAACATCGCAAACTTGTGAGGCATAATACCATGAGTCGTCACCGTTGCTTGGCTGAACACTTGTTATCTTTTGTGAGGTATAGTTCATGTGGACAGAGTTCTTGAACTATGTCCTCATGGACAGTTTTGTTTGATGATGATATTAACAGTTATGTAGAAAAAAATTTAATATTTTATAATGATCTTTAATGATCTAGGGGTTAGGTTCTAGTTTCTTGCTTATAACAAAACATGGCTAGGGTTCTCACTACTCTAAGCGCCCCAACAAAGGTGTATTTTCTCCCAGCTGCCATATCATATTTGAATTTCTCTTGTGCCTTTTGGAGGTTTGATATTCACCCCTTCTGCTTCCCAGTTCCCAAGGTTTAAGGATTTTTTCCCAATCCTTCTACTATATGTTTAACATCCCTGTGTTAATACCTAGGTATAAAGTTATATCTAATGAAGGCCACTTCCATATTTTGGTGTCTCTTGAGGATTCACATAGGGGTGAACATTAGGTTGTGTGTTCATTCCACCTGCTCATGAATTAGGGCACATAACATGAATCATATATTTGTTTAGTGACAATGTATCCAGAGAACCGATAAGTGAAAACCTCTCATAATTTTTGGAAGAAGGAAATTTATCATAGGAGAGAAAATAACAATAGGCT
>LPNX010837215.1:342260-379039 GCA_001517045.1 Pseudotsuga menziesii
GATGATGATGATGATGTCGATGATGAAAATGATGATGATGATGATGATGATGATGATGATAATGGAAATGATGATGATGATGATGATGACGATGATGAAGATGATGGTGATGGTGATGATGTTAGTAACACTTTTTTTTTAAATAAGATAAAATAATAGTTCTAATTAAATATTTACCTTTCAATATATTTCATCGTCTTCTTCATCCATGTCAGTGTCTTCTTCATCCATGTCATCAAATGTATCATCAAATACATATTCAACATTGTAAGGATTGGCCATATCATCATCGTCATCATCATCAGTTATGCTCATCGTGTCATCGTCGGAATAATCTTCATTGGCTTTGTCCGCTACATCATCTGATTCAACTATTCCTTGGACATCTTCTGTTGGATCATCATCGTTAGGTAACTCAAGTTGATCATTCTCTTCATCATCATATTCTTCTTCCAGAGAACCCTCTTCATTACCATCATCTAGGTTATACTTTACCGGCCTTGCCCTTGGATTGTGTCTCATAACAAACGACCAGCCCACTTTACCTGGAACCTCTGAGTAAAATAATTGTTCACATTCACTTGGAAGAACATAGGGCTCTGTTCCTAGCTCAAAAAACCTTGTGTTTACCATGGTAAATCCATTATCATGTTCAATAATAGTTCTATTGGGATCACATTGATTCAATCGTAACCTGTACCATTTGACAATGAACAGAACTACCTTCAAGGATTTAAAGTCACACTGTATAATATCTTCCAAATACCCATAGTATCAATTTTCTGAGACTTCTGGATGTCTGTCAGTTCTAGATGAAACATTGGTAACCTCAAAGACAGCTGAAACCCCAGAATTTGATGTTTTCTTTGTTTCATCCAGTTTTTTTATTCGATATCTACCTCCATTGCAGACCATAACCTTATGGTTTTTTACTTGCAAGAAGAAATACATGAAAAGATTACACAACCATTTAGTCCTTATGCAACAATACATGGGAAAAAAGAACATGTATGTCAATAAGTAATTTGCAAAATAAAAGATTTAGAGGGATATTTGATTAATTATATGCATACAATTTTATCTTTTACACCATATGCCAAATCAATTTCCCTTTTTGTTAGATTGTTATCTCCATTTCATTTTGCTACTTTTACCAATGAAGCTACACCTTCCCATGATATTCCATGACCCGATTGTGCACGTCGTTCAACCCATACCTTCATCCAGTCAAGATTGTTTGTGATGTATAAATTAATTGCATCCCATTCTCGACAAACTGTTTAATGACAATAACCATTAAAATCAAGGAAAGGTGTAAATATCCTGAACAAAGATGTATATGCTCTTAATTGAAGCAATTATGACTAGATAGTACAATTAGAATATGAAGGATATAATGAAAATCCACTAGCTAATAATTAAATTTCAGTCCTCAATCTACCTTTCCCCTTTAGTTTCTCCCCTTCAAATTTGTTATTGGAGTCCAGATCACAAATGCGACATAAATTGATCTTTGACTCTAAAATAGGAATATATTCACTAACATACAACATGTTTTGGTATACCGTATATCCTTCCATCATAGAACCCTCTGCATGTGCTCGTTGTCTCACCAAACCCTTCATAAATTTCAAGTGCCTCTCAACCATCCACATGGACCTTCAGTGTACAGGTCCAAACAAGTCAATCTCCTCAACTTGGTGTATGAGGTAGTGTTCCCGTGCATTGAAAAATGTTGATGGTAGATGCTTCTACATTTCACACATGAGACGAGGAATTTCTCTCCCCCAATACTTTATATATTCTTTATGGATTTCTTTATATGTCAACCATCTACAAGTGATGCAAACCAATAATGATATTTAACAAAAATAAACATTAAATTAAAATATATGCTGAAATAGTGCACAAAAAAAAACAAATATAAATTATTATACGGAGAATTAAAGAAACACTAAGCACATGCAAGTAATCGCTAGTTACCTCATGTATTTACCAAGATTATATATAACTTGTTTTACATTGTTGTCAAAGTTGTATGGGAGAGAGAGAGGTAGAAAATACTGTATCAATATACAAACCATGCCATTTATTAAAAAAAGAGTATACAGACAAGAAAAAACTATATGGACATAACAATAATAATTACCTTGATGAATACATGCCATTCATGTGTTTTGAACCCCACAAAATCACCTTTTTTAGTTATGATATTCTTCAAGTTTGCACAAAAACCGGTGGGAAATTTAATTTTCCGCATTACTTCTTTGACAACATTACTTTGTTGCTTCGTAAAAATCCATGGAATTGAGTTTATATTAACTTGTTCTCCGTTGGTATGAAATTGGATGACATCTTTCATTGCATGGTTGCTTTCTTAAATGTCTTTGCACACTTTCACAACTTTATCATTCTCCCTCCTTAGCTCTAGTAGTCTCCATAAGGTTTCAGTAACATTCTTTCCAATATGCATTGTATCAAACAAATGAGCAATTTGTAGGTGCTCATAGTAGGGCAACCTACTGAATTGAATAGGATAACTTTTCATTCCTCGTGGAAGACCATTAATGCCTTCATGATCACGATGGACATCATGAATATTAGTTTATAATTAATAAACCAGCGTAGATCCAAATCCTAGGCTCTATCAAGCGCCGAGATGGATCAATTCTGTGGGGGTGTAAACCTCTTCTTAGGTATCCATTGATTTTTTGATCAAACCGAAAGACACATCTTTTTATTTAAGGTCCACATATAATATTTTTATTATTAATATTTAATATTATTTATGGCCTACATATAATATTTTTTATTTTGTTAAGAACGAACATTGCATCATTTCCCTACACATGGTTTTAAAACCATATACAAGGCCCTCCTACAACCATGGGTTGTTTAGGAGGCCTTTAAAAACCATGTGCAAATCCTGCTAAACCATGTACAATAAAACCATGGGTTGTTTAGAATGTCTTGCACATGGTTTTAAAACCATGTGCAAGGCCAACATTTTTTTGCGGATAATTCAATTTTGTGTTTTTTTCTTAACCCACATTTTTTTTACAGATAATTAAATTTTTTCTTTTTTATTGTTTTGTTAGGTAGGAAGATTATAACATCTCCCCCATATTAGGTTGTTTTATTTTGGCCTATTAGAAAATTTATTTCCAATAATATTCACTATCACTATTATTTTTTGCCGACATGTTATAAACGTTACATCATGTTACAAGATCTCCCCCATAATATTCACTTTCACTATTATTTTTTGCTGACATGTTAGTAACGTTACATCACGTGACAATATCTCCCCCATAATATTCACTTTCACTATTTTTTTTGCCGACATGTTAGCAACGTTACATCACGTGACAAGATCTCCCCCATACTGGGCTGTAAAGCACCTCTCTGCGCAATTACATCATAAATCAAATATGGCCACTACAACAAACAACTCAAAATAAAATTAAAATACATAAAAATTCATATACGATGATCGATACGTACCATGATGACGATTTCTATTGTATTGCATCTTCCAAAGGTGACGTGTCATTCTCTATGGTTTTAATGCAGTCTCCTGCTTCCCATTGAAAATATTTCTTTCAGTTGTTCTATACATGTGATTCTTAGAGAGGAAATTCCTATACTCATCAAACACCTCCTTTCTTAAGCTTTTTGAACAATGAGATTTTATCTTAGGACCACAAACTAGACATGCAAATTTACCCTTTGTCTGAAGACCTACAATATTTACATATGGAAAATCTATGTCAAATATATTCATATATAAAATATTTTAACTACTCCATATCATTAAATGCAATTAAAGTGGAACTTAAAATTACTAACCACAAAATGAAGTTAACCCAAGGGCATCGTGTATTGTCCATACAACCATTGCATGGAATTGAAATTTCCTTTGTCGTATTGGTATAGATACGTCATGCATAGTTATTCCATTCCATAACTTCAGTATCTCATCTATAAGAGGTTCAATGTATACATTCATATCTTTGACTTGGAACTTACATGATTCATAATTTGAAGTACATATAAAATATATCATTACGAGAACCATTAAGATATATAAACCATGTAGAAGAGTAAAATAATAGATATATATATGAAATTAAGATACATATTATGACCAATGAGATTCCACAACTATATTATAAATAAAATAGTTTTCGTCAATAAAACCTGGAATAATCATCGACAACATTATGTGCTCCCTCTTTATTGACAACCATGGAGGAATGTTATTGTTGATAACAAAAATAGGCCACACAGTGTAAATGGATTTCATTTGTGTAAATGGATTAACACCATCTACTGCCAAAGAAATCCTAAGATTACGTGGTTCTTCTTTAAAGTGAGGCCACTTTTCCTCAATATCTCTAAAAGCAGTACCATCTGCAGGAATTTGGATAACATCATCTTGACTTATGTTCGTGGCATGGTAATCCAAAAATTGCACTATGTTTTTGCACTTGAACAGTCGTTGCAAACGTGGAATGATGGGAATATAATGAAGAACCTTGTGAGGAACCTTTTTTGTTACTTTATCTGTACGATATCTACTTACATGAAATTTCAGACATTCTGTTGCAAATTCATGCTGATTATAATATATAACATGGTCATCAGGGCATGCATGAATTGCTTCATAATGCATTCCAATCTCTTTCATGATGGAAGATAAATCTTGATATGTGCGAGGTAAAATATTTGATGGTGGTAACAAAAATTCAGCTATCAAGCTACCAAAAAAAATTGTTAATGTAATAAATAAATAATATGAACGAAACACGCTTCATCCGCATGATGATCAATAATGAGTTAACAATACAAATATTAGAGGAATACAAATAAAATTTATCATGATCCTATATATGTGATGGATTATTTTAGATACATTAGCATACGTGTGATTGCAATGTTTGAAATACCATTCATAACCTTCAAGTTCATTATCAATAATATAGTAGAGAAAAGATTTGTTTTGGAGCCTTCATAAAGGGGTTCATATGCCTTATCGAGAAGAGCTATATTGTGAACATCATCAAAGTCATCATCATTTTCATTATCAACACCATTGTCTTCCATTCTAATGTTAAATGAATCATGGATCAATGTATTTGTACCATCATCTTCAATTACATCACCGGCATGATCATCTTGTTCAATATGATCATTCACTTGTTCTCCGTTAAACATACACGTTCCATGATCTTGATCCTGAACTTGTTATGAAAGCACTTCCTCTGGATGACATGCTATAGGGTGTCTTTCCTTTAACATAAATACATGGAAACATCAACAGATATACATTAATATATGAAAAAAAAGTAATACATACAATTACCAAAAAAATGAATATAATATTGTTTATAATGCTAAACCTACAAATGGATGATATTCGTTCCTCCCTTGAGCGTGTCCATGTTCCCTGTAATGTTTTGTGGCTGTTGAGATCAATATTATTCTCTTATTAAATCCCCTGCATTGAGTACACAGACAATAACATTTTCCATCACCCCTTCGTTTCACTTGATCCCATAGTCTAGCAAGCAATTGTAGGTTGTCTTCGTTTGGATCCGGAATATTTAATCTATTTGACATTTTGTAATAAACTTTGTTAATGAATATAATTAGTTGTATTAAAAAATAAAGTTCCATGCATCAACCACAAATCAAGGTTTTGTCAAACGGAGAGAAGTCGAAGAATAAAAAATTCTCAACAAACTGTCTATCGAACAAAAAAAATTCCCACAACCGCTTGTTGAAGAATAAAACAATTCCTGAAAACATCCGTCGAGGAACAAATAATTTTCACAATCGTCCGTCGCTTCTAAAACAAACATGTCAAAATGTTTAAACAATTTATATTCATAATGGAAACGCGTTGGATATTCGACACCTTGAACATAGTTACCGTTGAAAGTATGGGACCATAAAATCTAAAATCATGTAAACCTTAATTTTTTTTTTATAAAAAAATCTATATTGCCCATCTGATATCCAATTCTTAGGTGTCGGATAACTGACATTTTTGGGTTCACAAACGTCAAAGATCTGACATGTAAGTGTCGGATAACTGACACTACAAGGGTCGGAAATCTGACTCATGAGTGTCGGAGATTCGACGGAGCTATAAATATTTTTTTATTGGCATTCTGTTGATTGATTTCTATCCGACACATCTGTGCGGAATGTTGGATGACATTGGATTTTGACATCGGAATTCGGGTTCAAATCCTGTGGTGCACTAGGAAAAGTATCATCTCATTTTAAATGATACATTGTATCGACATGGTATTGACTCCATTCTTCGGTGATGCCTTACACAAAAAGAAGTTGAAAAAGTTATGAATGATTTCCACTGTGGAGCTTGTGGTAGTCATCTTTCTGGGATGGAGACAACTCAAAAATCCTTCAGGCTAGGTATTTTTGGCACTCAATATTCAAATATGGTCATGAGGTGGTTAACAAATTCCCACCCTATCAACACTTTTATCCTAAAAAGCACACCCACTCTACTCCTTTACATCTTGTCAGTGTTGTTGACCCTTTTTCCAAGTGGGGTATTGATTTTATGCATTGTAAGCCTACCTCAGCTCGGGGGAATGGTTACATCATCATAGTTGTTGATTACTTTACAAAATGGGTTGAGGAAATTCCTACATATGCAGAGGATGGAAATACTTCCACCCTCTTTTTATTTCACCGTGTTATAGCTAGGTTTGGATTCCCTCAAGCCATAGTCACTGACCATGGATCTCATTTCTATAATCAGAAGATGGTTGAGTTGAGTGCTAAGCTAGGTTTTCTCCATGAAAACTCAATTCTGTATCATCTGCAAGTTAATGGTCAGGTCGAGGAAATTACCAAAGTTTTGAAAACTATTCTTCATAGGATGGTTAGAGATCAAAAATCCAACTGGAATTTGACTCTCCTTTTCGCATTGTGGGCTTATAGGACTTCAGTTAAAACAACAACATGTTTCATGCCCTTTCAACTAGTCTACAAACTAGAAGTTTTCCTTCCTATCGAGTGTCAAGTCCTGTCACTTAAAATTGTAGTATAAGTTCTTCCGGACACTTCTGCCGAGGAAGAACGTATTTTGTACTTAGCAAACCTTGATGAAAATAGAAAATATGTTTCCTTGGCTAACGAGGCGCACAAAAAACACGTTAAGGCCCAATACGATAAGTTTGTTCAACCTCGTGTCTTTAATGAAGGTGACCTAGTTTTGACTTACTATCAGATACATGATAAGCTAGGGAAGGGGAAGTTCAAATTTATGTGGTAAAGTCCCTTTATCGTCAGTAAAGTATTAGAGAAAGGGGCCTACGAGCTTGCATACTATGATGGGATACCCTTCTAGAAACCTCACAATGGGTTGTACCTGAAGAGGTACTATTCTTGAATTCATTTGTGTATGGTACCTTGTATATATGTATGTTGTTTGAATTTTTGGCATGTTTTTGGATTTTTAATATGGTTTTGAGTTTCTTGTCAAAACTATTTATACCATGTTTTGGTTATGCAATTTCGATGGATTTTTATGGTTTCGTTGATGGTGCTTTTCGTCATACCTTGAACCTCACTTCAGTTGCTTGGGTTTTGTATTCCTTGACACATGATTTAGTTAGTTTAGGGGAATTTTGTATTGGTACAACTACCAACAACATCACTGAGTATCAGGTAGTGATAGGTTTGTTGACCGAGGCTGAATCTTGGGACATTCATGACTTGGTAGTATTCATGTATTCGCAACTAGTGGTTTGTCATTTGAACCATGTTTATATCATCCAAAACCCCATACTTCTTTGTCTCTTTTAAAGAGTGCATCTTTTAGAAAGGTCATTCGATTCAATCACTTATAGGCACATTCCTAGGTCTTACAACATGGTTTTCGACTCATTGGAAAACTACATTCTAGACTGGACATTGCCCATACATAACTGTTATAAATAAAACATGGTCCATTGTAAATGAAAATAAACAGTAGAAGACATATAAAAACTCATGTAAATGTTATTTCCATTTGAAACACATATGAACAACATAAATAAGTCTGTAAAGTGTTTTACAAACATACTAGGTCACGAGAACTCGACTAAAGCACTCTAGCTTTTAGGTGCCAAATGTCAAAAAATCCTGAAGCTAGATATATTTCAATGTATACATCATGTGGAATGTCTAATGGTGCTCATGATAGCACATAATATCCCTAGCTACCCTACGGAGCAAGTGGCTGAAATGACCTGACACTCCAGTTGTGTGTCTCTAGAACCTCCTAGGGAGGTCATTTATCGCAGTGTATGGAATTTCTACTATCAATCGACCAAGATTCTCCTCCATATTGGTCATCTCATCATCAACTCTACATACAAAAAGAACCCCTACTTGTCTTTCCTTTGGGGATGAACCCCCAAGCCATGCATCTCTAACATCTGCATCAAAACATTAGGTCTCGTCGTCATTCATAAAAATTGTAAAACATGAAAATACAAAAATAATCAACATCTTGAGCTTGTTTCTTACCAATGTCACCCCAGTGAGCACCAGCTGGTAGAGGCATATCTAGATCTCCTCAAAAAAATTTCCCAGCATAAGAATAATCCTCGATTATTAGGATTTGTTCATCCAACCAACGAAAGAAGGGATTCCCATACTTGACCTTGGCTCCACCACCTCTAGTGTGGTTCATGATCTCCACCCACTGCAGTATGATGGGGTTTCTAGCTGTTAGCTTAGTAAATACCACCTGTGGCCTTAAGAGAGGTACTCTCTTGAAGAATAAACAAGCGAGGATAGTCCCATAACCAAATTGTTTCAGTTCCCCCTGCTGACACTTCATCAGTTGATCCTTGAACACGGCAAGCAATGCTTCGACCCAATTGAAAAAAATAGGTTTCATATACTCTAGGGAATACAACATGTGTTCCTGAGAATCTTGGTGAGCCCCTTGGCTCCCTGCAACCCTCTGCATAGTAAAGAGTATGGTCTAAAGTGGCGAGTCCATTACTTCCTTGATGGGAATCTTCTTTCTTGAAATTTTAGTGCCAGGATAGAAATGGCGAACTATGAGTTCTTGTGTGGTAATATCTCCCCCTCAAGAACCGATCAATGAAATAGGTGATCCATGCTTGGATAATCTGGTGAGAAAATAAATATCTTCCACCTCCATAGTGAGGATATGGTCCCCCACCTCAAAATGTTGTTGTTCCAGGTTCCACATCCACGAAATGTGCTCTAGTAGTTTTACATGGGATATCATACTTGGATCCTGGAACAATTTAAAAAGGCCACAATCCCATAATGCATCTATAGAAGTCACATCTACCTCATCTTGAGCATCTTCATCCTCATGTTGCCTCTTTCCATATCACCATTTTGGAAAAAATGACCTGCCCAAAACAATAAATGGAGCAACTAGACACATAATCAATCTTCGTAAATTCTTAAGAATCAATATTTTGGCTAGGGCATCTCTTTTTGGGGCATGGTTGTCAGCACTGCTTCTGTCTACTTGAGAAAGAGCAGTGCCACCCCCTGTCCAGGCATTTTTTATGCGGTTTTCATCGGGTACTGCTTTTCCTGCATGGGAGAAGTGCGTTACCCCGGAAACATATTTTACCCAAGGGTAAAAATCCCCAAAAATCAATTAAAATGCTTGAAAAGAGAAAATTTAAACCATGAAAATGATGAGAAAGGTTTTAGCTCCTACCTGAGACTAACGACTCAGAAAATAAACGGTTAATGGCTCTGAAATCTCGAACTGAAAATATACACACAGTACTCCAAATGGCTCTCCAAAATTGGTAAATGGTAAATGAATTTTTTTTACTATTTCAATTGACTTTTTATATGATATTTTTTAGGGTTTTTATATTATTTTTATATTTTTTAATTACTTTCATTAAAAAATGCCCTTTTCTATAGGTATAAAAGTCTATAGTTATAATAGTCTTTTAAACAGTTCTTGCATGGGTGAAAGTAAATGATATTGGCTATGGGTAACTCATTTTTTACTTTTTCATACTTTCATAAAATGGAAAAAGTCGTCGAGCGATTATTTAGATACTTCGAACGTGCTCTGTGAACCTAGCATTAAATTTTTGAGTCATTTTCACTTCTTTTCAAGGTCGTTAAACCCGCTCATTGTGAAAAGAAAACCCAATGGATTATTTTTTTAACTCTTTTTGGACTCCTTAAATGTGAAAATATTTTTTAGTGAATTTGTCTTCTTCATGCTCGTAAAAAGACTTGAAGAGTCATCCTTTTGATGGTAGTTTACCCCTTTTTCAGTTCGTATTAACTAGTTACGAAAAATGAGTGCTCCAGACAATCATGACTGGAAGAGTTCTCTTGCGTATTATTTTATACTTTTTTGGGACCTAGAGACTAAATTTTACAAAAAAGGGCCCTTTAGAGTCTTCCTCCATTTTCATTCAGTCTCTCATTATGTGCTCATTGTGAAGTTGAGTACTGGCCCAAACTCCAATTTTACACATGAAAGTCCAGCACTGCCTTTTCCCTTAATGCAAGATGCATGAAATTATTTAGTAACTCCCATTATCTCTTGATAATAAGCAATTCTGCTACTTTTACCCCTTAATCAAGGAGTGGTTCCACCCTAGTACCGCTCTGTCAAAGTGGAAGAAAAGCGGTGCCCGAGGTAAAAAGTGAAAAAGGGAAGGTTCCATGAAGCTTATCAAAGGAAGACTTTGTGGCACCCTCATCCCTACTTCTGAGGACCACTTGGACTCAAGATCCATCATTTTGGGATCTCCTTCCACCTCACCCACCATTTGGTCAACCATCACTAACATCCTAAGGCCTATAAAACCTAGCTCATACCCCATGGTTGAGAGACAGAAAAGTTATGCTATTGAATTGAGATTCTGGCCTAATATAGGGGGAGCATAGCAGGAGCAAGTTGGAGCTTTTGAGGACAATTCATGGCATGTGAAGGAGCATCACAATGCTAAGGAGAAGGTTGTAATATTTCTTCTTCATTGTTAATGCAAAGTTGGTTCATTTCCCGTAAAATGTGTTATGTTTAAATCATCATTTTATTACTGGATTCCTTAGTCACTAGTACAGAACTATAGATTATGTTTTGGTACATTTGATCTTGTTTGTCTATTTGATTTTTTTTTCAAGTACATCCGTAGATATTCATCACCATAGGAGACACTTACATTATACCACAGAACAACCAAAGGATTCATTCCAAATATCTACAAGCTCTAGGAGAATTATTCCATCCTTGTGGTTTAACCATTTGTTCTAGATATGAACCATTTAGAGTAGAGGAACAACTCTTGTCCACAAGAGGTGCAATATTCCTAGCAACAAGCTTCATCTTCTTCTAGTTCTGCAAATTGCTCCTTTATAAATCCTTCGAGATAATTTTCTTTTAGGATGAGCATGATCCGATACTTCCATACTCTAAAATTTTTAGCACCCTCAATCAGCTGAGCTAGCTTGCTACTCCTTGTAATATTTTAATAGAAATAGAGCTTCAAATGGAATTAGAAGAAGTAATACTTACTTGATGAATACTTCTTTTGGATGACCTTCTTCGAGATGACCCAGGGTTTGATGAAGAAACACTAAGTTTCTAGCTGAGATCAATGGTAGGGATGATTGATGGAAAATATGCATCTTCCTGGGGATAGCTAGATTGTATTCCTATTTTTTTTATATTGATCATGGAGTCTCATGAGAACTGAAGCCCCGGTTCTTCCTGACAGCATTGTCTAGTCCAAAATTGAAACTTCTTGTAATTTAGTTATGTTTTCACAGAAATATGTGCCCTTTTGGGGCGATTTGAGTGAGCCCTCTTTTTTGGTTGATATGTTGATGGATTTGTTCGGAATAAAAAACCCTAGTTGTGCAGTGTCTCCTTTTAGGGTGGATTTGATACCATGTTAAGTTTTCTTAATTACTTAGATGATATTCTAAAAAAATTTACAATAGTATGATCACTGAAATAACAACAAGCACAATAACACAAAGAACACAGATATTTTCCTTAGGGGAGCGATAAGGGAGAAAACCCTACAAAACTTCCTCAGTATAGAAATCAACCAGAGCAGTGTAAAACCCAATACTAGTACTTCTCTCTTCTTCCTAGCGCACTTGTTCTTCTCTCTTTTGCAAACTTGCTCGAGTGAAGTGTATAAAAATGAAGGGGGGCACCTCCCTATTTATATTTGACTATGGACTTGACCAAAAACCTAGAAGAGATGACTTGTTTAACTAATAGGGATGACTTGTCTAGTAAGACACCAACAATAATATTTATTATAGTGATGCTTGGGTACTATTGACCTGACTCACATATGGAAGTTTACATTGATTCTTTCAATGAATCTTACATGACCAATCTCATCAAATACATATCTTGAAGGAGGAATACAATCAGTACAACTGGAATATCTTTCAAAGTTACAATACTTTAATAAAATGAGTGGTTGCTCATGATTAGAGACTATAATCTCTCATTGATGTAACTATTCATATTGATACATATAGATATACATTTTTTCTTATACATACATACATACATATATATATTTGTTCTCATATATTTGTGCATTGTTTTGTTATTGGTGTGATTGTTTAAAATATGAAAATCTACATAATTTACACATATCTATGCAATTATTGATTCACCCCCATCTAAGTAAAAAATTAATACCAACAATTGGTATCAAAGTGGGTGTCTTCATTAAAAATACTAAAATATGGAAGATAGTGCAAATATGGATAAGCAAGAAACTTTTTCCACTAACAGAACTCCAAGATTCAACAGCTCAAACTATACCATCTAGAAAATCAGAATGTAAGTTTATCTAGACTCACTTGGTGAGGACATATGGAAATCAGTAGAAGACAGATATAAATTTCCAAAATTCATAGAAGAGTTAGAAGAGAAGGATTATGAGTCGGAAGAGAATCGTGAGACTGTAGCTTCCAAGACAGTGAGTGTTGGTCCAAATAATAGAAAACAAAATGAATGGAATGTGAGAGTAAATAATACCATCATATGTGGACTAACAGATTCTGAATTTACTAAGGTAATGTAGTGCACCACCATGAAGGAAGTTTGGGATAAATTACGAAGTATCTATGAAGTCGATTACAATATCAAAAATGATAAATTACAAACATTATGTTTGTAGTTCAAAACTCTTAAAATGAAGGAAGAAGAATATGTATCCTGATACTTTATGAGTATATATGAGATAGGGAACTCCATGATAGGGCTCGGGGATTGTGTTAAAGAGAGCACTATTGTGCAAAAAATCATGAGAACGCTTCCTACATGCTTTAATCCAAAAGTGACGGTTCTTGAAGGCATAAATGATTTGGACAATCTAACCAAGGATGGATTCTATGGAATACTCACGTCATACAAAATTATAACTAAGCCCAAAAATGGATCTAGAAATATAGTTGCATTCAAAGCAACATGAATGACTAAATTCAGAAAAAATGGATACAAAAATACAAGTGACCCTCAAGACAAAGACGAATCCAACTTCGTAAAAAGAATGAAGAGGGGAAAAGGTAAGTATCAAGGAAAACTTCATTTTAAGTGTTTCAAGTGTGGAATAATTGGACATTTTTCTTCCAAATACACATATGATGAAAATCGATAAAGTGAAAGTGTGGAAGAACCAGAGCATCAAGAACGAAAATACAAGCATCAACATAACAAGGATACGAGCAAGAGAAAAAACAAAAAACAAAAGAAAAGTTTGTACATCAAAGAAAACAAATTTTTAGATGAAGAATAAAGTGACAGTCCAATAGATGTGTTATTTATGTCGTTAATCCAGGATGAGAATGCATCGAAAGGAAAATATTGAACCAAAAGATCTCCTGCAAGCATATCCAAAATAGAGAAGTAATGGACATACAACAAAATCTACTTACCATCTCCAAATTGCAAGGAAAAGAAAAAATAAAGAGGCTCGAAAGAAATTTTCCATGTGAAGATAATGGTTGATAAGAAAAACTCTATGGAGGAAGTCACACGAACTGCATTAAATCCTAATAAATCCAATTTATCTTGAGGAAGTCCAAATTCTAAAGATGAAGACATTCTTGGTGTTGATTGGGAAGTTCAATTAATCAACACTCTGGATGAATTAAATAATTCAAGGAAAGAAAATAAAATGTTGAAGGAGCAACTTGAAGTTGTAGAAAAACTGATCAATTAGAATAGATATATGCATGAACATTTGAATGATCAATTGAAAATTGGTGGAGAAGAATTTAACTACGTAAACGGAAGAATCAAGGATTTATAAGAAAACCATTGTGCACTTGAAAATTCATGGATAGATTCATAAATGTTAAATGAACTGCTGCGTAACAGATTGAAAAAAAATAATCAGATGCAATTTAGGAAAAGATTGAGGCAAGTATTGACACAAAAGCTCAACATAAGTTAAACAATAACTTAGTTGTCATGGAGGAAATACTGAGTCGTAAATGACATCCAAATGATAATGTAGGTATTGGATTTGTGGAAGTTGGTAGGGACATTTGCGACAAAGACCTCAATCATCAAGACACTTTTGTAGAAATCTTGAACTGTCTCCAAGGAATGAAATACCTAGATATGCACAAACTTTTGAATGTAGTAAAATAGTTCAATGTTGGAGATGTAACTTTGTCAAACATGTAGCAAGGTAATTTCAATATATAAAATGATATGTGTGTGATAAGTAGGACCACAATTATTCCAAATGATTCCTAAAAAGAAGCATCAAAACTCAGGTTGGTGCAAAAACTTGTCCAACTCAGACGCAAGGAACATATGTTCTCCAGAAGCATGACAGATGTGCACAAAACATACATACCAAGAATATATGGATGAAAAGGAAATATCAGGAACATGTAAAATTTGAAAACAACAACTGTAGAGTATCAGTGACAAGAAATTTTTACTCACTAATCCAAATGGATTATGCAGAATCCTTGAGTCCAAAACATGTATATTCAAACACTTAAGGATTGAAAGAGTAAGCAGATGTTCATTAAAATTTATTTGAATAATTGTTATGTATGATTGGCCATGCATAAAACAATTCAAAGAAAATATACACCATGATTGCACAAAAAGGAAAGCATCTATATTATACTCCAAATTATGGTTACAAAATTGTGGAACTTTGAAGCACGTATTCCATTAGACCACTATTGTGTGCCAAAAATAGAAATTGAAACTGAAGACGAATAAATTTGGATCACATATGCATTTCAAGGTTGACATATTCGACATGATTATAAGACATAGATGAAATATGCAGCATTAATTCCATTGTATCTGGCTCTATAGGTTTAGGTGACCATAACAGGGGAAAAATATTATGTGTTGAAGCTAGTGGATAAGGCTCAACCCCAACATTACACAAAAGATTGAATGTGTTTTGTTGTTGTTGTTACAAAATTTCCACCTGCCTGCTCACACTGGGAAGCATATCTAAAGTACTTCAGTTGAAAGAAGACTATTTGCACCAAATAAAGAAATTAGACTTAGTTACCTTATTATGTCAAATTCCAATGTCCATCTGCAAATGTCCAATATTTTTCTTACTGATATTGAACGATTCTATGAATATTGTCAAGAGAATTATTCTGACGTTGGAAATAGGTCATTATGATGAGAAGCGTATGTACAATTGAAAATTAAGATGCATATAATAAGACAAGCTTGAAAGAATAAAAACCAAGGTGGTGAACATAATAAAAATACCACAAATTGATGGAACAAGGGAGAAGTCAATCACGCACTTGAATATAAATTGAAGAATAATTGAAGACAAAGAATCCATGCATTGTACATCCCAAGGCAGGGAACATTAAGTTAAAATCAAATGCATAGGGAGAAAAGTGTTTCAAAAGAATGATATTGGAATAAAGGTGACAATAGAAACAAACCACATGGACAACAATTTTGGCACATCAACTTGTTCAACCACACAAAGGGTTGGAAATATGTGTGAATTTATTGCATGGAGTAAAAACACCTATTATATGTAGTCCAAGACAAGACAACTTGAAAAGTCCATTAAATCGAATAAGATGAAAGGAAGTTAGCACACTGCAAGTGACACAGAGACAAAAAAATTTATTAAATGGAAAGCATAAAGCCATGGGAGACAACAATGAAGAACGACCATTTTCCATTAATGTCAAAGAGACAGAAAAGTTGAAATAAGGATAGCATGAGTGAAGCTAAAAGAGAGAGAGAATCCTAAAAGGAAGAAGATCCCAATGATAGGGGGAGCCTAATTGTGTTGACATCAATGACAAAGGGGTAGATTGTTGTACATATTTTGTCATTGATGTAAAAGATAAAAAATATTTCAAAGACAAGATGATGTCAAAGATTAAATATGAACAAGACAAGATGAATATGTAATGTCAAATATGGACCAAAAGTCAAAAGATGTCAAAGATCGATAGGTTAAAGGACCATCATGACATTGGTCCCATTCATGCACATATTCATGCACATGAAAGAATAATTGAATAAACATAGATGCACAAATAAGACTTATAAATTAAGTAAATTGGGTGTGTGATAGTACGAAAAAGAAGCCACAGATGTGTGTGAATGTCCCACAAAAGTATTGGAAAATGTGTGTCTTAAACTATAAAGATGAATAACAAATGTGGCACAGTGACGAAAACATTAACTTGTTAAAGAGACAAATTTAGTGGGATGATATCTAATGTAAAGGGACTTCACCAAATGGACACATCTCTTGTGTCAAGAAGATTATAAATAAGCAATATATGGATGTGGTGAAGTAATCTTGTGAAGGTGAAGATCTAACTATTTGACAAGATTCAGAGTTCTTGTGACACAAAAAGCACTCGATGATTGGATACCTGTAGTTCGAATGTGCAATGTTCTTACTTAGTGAAGACGTATTTTGAAGAAAGGTATGATGCATATATAAGATGCAACAATATTTTGAGGAAAGGTATGATGCAGATATAATACACAAATGTATTTTGAAGAAAGGTATGAAAGATATAAGACGTGTTTGTACTCCTATTTTCAAAGGCTCTCACAAAGCCCTAAAATCAGTTAAACATGTATTGGGAGAATTTGAAGGTTGCTAAAGGTTTAAATATAAAGGTTAAACAAGTTTGTCACATGACCAGAAGCCAAAAACCTAGCTTTAATGGTTGGAAGAGAGGGAATCCATCGATCCTTAGTTGATCGAACACTCAAGATGAATAACGCTAGGTAAGTTAGACGAAAGTTGAAGTTGAGAAGGTGATCGAGTAGATCTATCGAAAGATCAAATTGATTGAAGATCGGCAATGAGCATGCATTGGATAATGTGCGTGATCTCCTAAATAAATTAGGATTCGCTAAGTCAAACTTAGAAAATCAATTTTTGCATAGTGATGAAGGATTCAGGGCACATTATGAAATATTTAGGTATTATTAACAAACTTGTAGTGCCTTGTATTCTGTTTTTTCACAAAAATCAAAAGTTTGGATTTCGGTGGCTTAGGAAAAATTTTCAACACTTCATTAGCCACCGAAAATCCCCACTTTCGGCAGCTAACAGATTGGACTCAGGGCTACGTTAAATACCGAAATCCTGTTGAATCTGTTTTTTAATAAATTTTGAAAAAGTAACTTTCAGTGGCTTAGGCAAACTTTTCAATAGTTCATTAGCCACCAAAAATCCCATCTTTCGGCAGCTAACAAGTTTTACTTCGGACTACGTTAACCATCAAAATCCCGTTGACTCCGTTTTTAATAAAATTTTGGAAAAGTTTGGCTTTCAGTGGCTTAGGCGAACTTTTCAACAGTTCATTAGCCACTGAAAAGCTCAGCTTTCGGGAGCTAAAAAACTAAAGCCAATACTACCTAAACCACTGAAATCCCCCAAAAATGAAAATGGTTAGTGCTTCCATCAATATCAACCACCATCAGCATAAAGAACGCCTCTGACAAGCTCTTAGCCACCGAAAAGAATGAAAGTGTAGAAAAAATCATGAGTTGGAAGAAAAGCGGTCATTATGAAACCGAAATGAATGTTTAAAGACCTGAAACCCTCGTGGCCCTCCATTTGTCCCTTGACTACAATATAACCACCATTAAACATCAATTCCCAATGAAGATGATTATTGCACTAGCCATCTTGAGGTTCCCACTAGAGTTTACGATTACCCTTCTCAAGTACCAATCACTGCTCAGCTCCTCAAAATTAGCACCCTCTCCTTAGTTGATTCCCCATTTTCCTGCATGCATTTGCATTGATCGAAGCTCTCCCAAAAATCAACACAGTCATCTCCTTCCCTAGGGTTCGAATTTTGATTTTGCAGGTACAACAAGAGTAGTCCATAGATGAAGAAAGGAGGAGGACCTTCCCTCAGACAGGTGTTGATGTATATGTAACTTCGGAATGTATTCTTCTATGTATTTCATGTATTGTAACCCAATGTTTATTCCGAGATGTTTCTATTATGAATTTGAGTCATGTTGTCTTACCCCGATGTTCCGATCGGAAGGATTAATAATGTAAACAAGTCATATCAAGTCATTAGGTAAGTCCCCACAGTTTAGGGGCACTTGAGTTATTATACACTAATTAAGGTGTAGTCTCGAGTAGTAATTATTAGGTCAAGCCTACGTATGAAATAGTAATTCAAGTGAACGGACTAATATAAATAGAGAGGGTGAGTCTCTCTATTTATCACTTGTGAATTACATCACTTGCTCTCTCAAGTGTGGTGCACCTTTGGAGAAGGAAATACTTTGGATTGACAGAAGACAGAAGGCTGCTGTTGTGTTGGGAGGTCATCTTACTGTTTTGGGATCACATCTTGTGGTGATACTATCTTAGAGGAATTTGAGGGGTTTTCTCCATTTATGGTTTCCCCTCCTAAAAACTTTGTGTCTCTTGTCTCTTGTGATGTGCTTATGTGATTGCTGTGCTTGTTATTCTCTCAGTGAAAAGATCTTAACATAATGCTAGCTTAAATGTTGAAAAACTAACAATAGGAATTAGGTGACATTAGCTATCTTGAGTCACATCCATAAGTATTCCAATCCTTCAAAGATGTAGGCTGTTATAGGTTCTGTGATAAAATCCACGGTTCCCACCAGTAAGTGGAAAAATCCTTTGCTCTTTCTTTGATGGTTCTAAAGAATTGATAAGAAGATAAGAGTTCCAGGTTGATGAGGCCCTAATAGTAGAAGTAGCAGAACTCCCAAGGACTAGGGAGAAATTGTTTAAAACCACCATTACAAAGGATATGGAATTCAGGTCTTACTTGAAGCCTAAACACAAGAATGTAGTATGGAAGAAAATCATCCCATCAACCTAGTTGGAGGAGAAGTGGAAACATTTGTTGAAAACAATATTGTTTATATAACCTGTGAAGGCAGGTATAATAGGGTGATGATATACCACTTTAAATTGATGAACCATTTTATAGGAATAATCCCTTTAAACCTGCCTTTCTACCTCCACAAGAGCGTGACCAAGATGGCCCACCAGGTCAAGGCCTAGCCTAGCAAAATTGCAGGTAGGCTATCCCACCATGGGTTGATAAAACTCATTGTCCAAGAACTATTGCAAAGAAGAAACATTCCATGGTCACACTTCTTATTTTGAAATGATTTTGAAATAGGCTTACAGCAAGAAGATAAAGGAAAGTCCCCTTCAAATAAGTCCACCACTCCTAGGAGTGGCAAGAGGAAGAGGAGAGCCATCTCACCAATGAAATTGGATCAGCCCTCTCCAACTACGGAGACCAAAAAAGACAAGATAAATCTAGATTTGAGTGGTAAGGTCGAGGGAGTTTCAGCTTCAGACAAAAACATACTCAACTTGCCTTACTAAGACTCTGAGGATCAAGAGTAATAGGAGGATAACCTAGAAAAAGAGTCTCAAGAAAGGATAGACGATTTTCCATCACCCACACCAAAGAAGACCAGGGTGAACCAGTGGAAGAAACTTCCTCTAGAAAACCTAGGGCCTAGAGAATCAACCATCTATTAGGGAAAATACATGAACTAGAGGTCTTAGATAGGGAGATCAAAAGAACCAATGCAACTTTAACCAAAATAAATACTCAATTGCATAATTATCTCCTAGAAATGAGAGGGATGTATGTTCTACTAAAAAGAAGAAATCTAGGATTAATGAAGGATAACTCCAGGATCTACAGGATGGTCAGAATGTTGAGGTTGTAGAATAAGAATCCAAACCCTAAAACACACCTTGCACTGGAAACCCTAGCAGAGGCATCTATTAGCCTTCAGCACCGAGAGGTAGCCCATGATGTTGCTGATATTTTAAATCTTATATAGGATGAAGAAGTACCAGAAGGTCAGGAGTAAAGTTGTAAAAGGTTGATTAAAGACTAATTAAATTTTGTAGAAAATAGGGATTTCAGTGGCTTAGGAGAACACAACAGTTGTTCATTAGGCACCGAAAGCAGAGCTTTCAGCAGCTTACAGACCCAGTATTATGTTGCCTTAACCACCGAAAGCAGAAAAAGGTGTAGAAATACATATTTTCCACATAGAACCTATTTTTATGGATACAAACACCTCAGGGTCGAATTATGAAGCTGGAATTTGATAAAAGGTACCAGTGGAGGGGGTCTATTCCAGTTTTGAGGGTTCCATCAAGGTGAAATGGGCCACAAAACCTACCTGTGTTTTAAAACCTATGGCTTATCTGTCAGATAATAGGCCATAGCTCTACCTTAGTGATCACTGCAATTGTTAAAGAGTTCAAGGAGTGAACAAGTATTAGAGTTAGATAGACTAGCACTTAAATTAGGATTTTTGACCTAATTTTGCAAACATAGTTATGTTATCTATTTTTAGTAAATCAGGTCCAAATTTTTAGGATTTGAAATAAATTTTGTAAAGGCTATAAATCATAAGACTTATGTTGAAGCTAGGGTTCGAATTCGAATAATTTTATACCCTTATTTTTATCAAGCTTCTCATGTTATTCATCATTTAATATAAGCTATTTTTCCACTATATGTTTACGTTCCATCTCTTTTGTGTTCTATACTTGTGATTGAATGTCTGATTGAATTTTATTGTTTTTATCTAATGCCAGATAGTTGTCATCCTATCTATGTGTTGATGATTTGAATTGCAAGTATTTTTCCTTGTTATGATTAGCCATTCATATATGATTGTTTTATATGTGAATCCGCCAGCATAGTAAGTTCTTCATTTATTCACCCTATTATCAACCCTCTGAACATTGGTGGTTAGAAGCCTTATATTTTGATTGAGCTCTATGTATGTCTTAGGTAATCTAACTTGATCCATTTAGAAAAACCATTATAAACATTTAAGTTACCAGGCATCCTCGAGCTGCAACCTAGAGAAGTTTCTTGGAGTGCTAACAAATTGGCGTTGTTGCTGGGGAGAGGAGATTTAATCTCAGCTTCCCTGGGAGACGACATAGATCCTACTTTGATGATAGACAATGTCTGGACACTATTATGATTGTAATCATTTATCTGGAAACTCCATTGGAATAAGGTCGCTTCAAGAAGACCAAGTACCATGGAAAACCCTCAAGGGCCACCAGTAACACCTGTTTCAGATCCGGAAGAGATTCTAAGAAGAGCTAGGGCTTCACTAAGATTGACCTCCAAAGCTGCAAGGGGAGATACCTCAGGTAATTTCAGATGTATTTCTGATGTTATATCAAATAGACCTCCATTCCAACCTTATTTTGCTGAAACATATAATTCTTAGGAAAATTATAGGGTTGAGGAATCTTCAAGCATTGCTTCTTGTGTAGATCTAATCCCTGGCGACTCCACTAAGATAAATACACCCAGAATACTCCCTCAGCTACCACCCACACCAGTATTATCTCCTTCTTCCTTTTCCATACGCACTTCCAATATGACTACCCCTCTGACCAAAATGGAAAGGATCCTTGTTGCCATATAAACCCCTCTGAATTTGCTTAACCCCCTCTGTGCTATGCCTACTGGAGATTATCTCAAATACATGTCTAATTTTACTGGGGAGGGAAGTTTCATAGTTGAAGAACACTTAGAGGCATTCTACAGTTATGTTGAGAATATAAAAATTGAACAAGAGGATGTGTGGACTATGGTTTTTGTGCAAAGTCTATATGGTCAGGCTAGGAAATGGTTCAAAGAGTTGACTTTTGGATCAATAGCAGGCATTGAAGCCCTAGATGACATATTTTTGAATCATTGGGGAGAAACAAGAGACCACCTTTACTATATCACTAAAGTTAGCAATCTGAATAAAGAGAATGGTGAGTCTATTTCTAACTTCACCAAAAGATTTAACAAGATGTTTAGCAAGATCCCTATTGAGATCAAGCCAACTGACACTTTAGCCAGAATCACCTATGCCAATGCCTTTGATTCAAAATTATGTTGTCTTCTCCACGAAAGAAGATCAGATTCTCTGTCACTCATGCAAGATGTTGCTCTTGAAGTTGAGTCCAATATCGTTGGATCTGAGAAGGTTAAAGGAAAAATTGACAGGAAGAAGCAACCCTCAGATCCTCTAGGGGCTTCTTCATCAGAGAAAAAAATTGAGAAAATGGAAAAAATGTTGGACAGTCTGACAGTTGAAATGTCTAGACTTAAATACCGAGGGCAAATACCTATGAGGGGTAAAGGGCCAAATGTTTTTTCTAACAGAAACTCTAATTTTTTACCTTACAGATGAAACAACCCACCAGCTCAGATCCTTCAAAGGGATAGGAATCAAGTTGAGGATCAAAGAATCAGAGCTCCTTTTCAGAATGCTATACTAGAATAAGAACTAGAGTTCACTTAAGAAGAAGGAGAGGTAGAAGACAATATCAACTGTATGGAAGATGAAGTAGATATCTCTTTCTTGATACAAGTAGACTATGAGGAATCCCTCATGAATGAATAGATCATGGAAGAATATTTGTATCGGGAAGATGATAAAAAGGATATAATTTGAGATCCATAATTGTTGCTCCTATGAAGAAGAGTCCTGCCCCTACAAAGAATCCTGCTCCTCATGCTAAAAAGATTTATACTCCTACAAAGAAGATGACTGTTCCTCCAAAACAACAGCAAAATCCATTATAGCCATCAGCTCATGATCCTATTCAGCTCAAAGCCACACCACAAGAGGTAAGAACTTCTAACAAATTATCCTATGCTTTCAATCTCGAGTCAAAAATTCAGAAGTTAAAAATCCCTTTTCCCTTGATAGAGTTGATGAAGAATGACGCCTTTAAGGCATCCATACTGAAATCTCTTCAACCAAGGACACCCATCGATGCTGAATTTGTGAACTTGCAAGATGATAATCCCACAGTAATCATAGGCCCTATGATTGAAGAGTTGGATGAGTCATTGCCACCTTTCTACATATCTTTGAACATCCATGATAAAATCCTTCACAACTGATTGTTGGACAAAGGAGCTTCCCATAACCTAATGCCAAAAGTTGTGATGTATGAGCTTGGCCTCAGCATTACAAAAATCTACCATGATTTATTCTCATTTGACTCCAGGAAGGTCAAATGCATGGGCCTCATCAAACACCTTGTCATAAACCTCTTCAAGTTGCCTTCAAAAAGTATAGTGATGGACATACTAGTGGCTGGCATCCCATTTAAGTTTTGCCTCCTTTTGTCTCTCTCATGGAGTAAAATTCTGGGTGGCACCCTTCAAATGGAGCTTACATATGCTACAATCCCAATGTTTGGAGGGGAAACCAAGAGACTCTACAGGGAGAATCAGTTCACCTACATCATCAGTAATGCCAAGAACTCTATAAAACATCCCATATATGAAGTAGACACCGAATTTGGGGAATGCATCCTGTAGATAGATGATTCCCATCCAACATTCATATAGCTCACAAAGCCTATCTATCAGCAACTTGAGGAGGTAACCACCTCTGTCTGGAGCATGTTTTTTTATGGGGCCAGTACTTAAGCCTCAGCAGGTGCAGGTATAGTTTTGATTTCTCCATCAAAAGAGACTATCCATTTGTGTTATAAACTTGATTTTAGGACTACTAACAATATACCAAAATATGAAGTATTGCTGTTAGGTGTGAAGGATGCCAAAGAAATGGGGATCATGTGCCTAAATATATTTGGAGATAAACATCTTATCATACATCGGGTCAACAACACTTTTCAAGAAAATAATGTTAGAGTGAAGGATTACAGAGATGAGGTATGGAAACATAGGGACTCTTTCATGGTTTTTGACCTCTCATACATACCTAGAGATATGAACCATTTAGTTGATTCCCTTGCTGTCTCTGCAAGTATGTTTGTTCCCCCTTTGCCTCCTAAGATGAGCTATGATATCCAAGTCAAGTACATGCCATCCCTACCTGATAATGTGAAAATTTGGAAGGTTTTTGAGAATGATGATGAGCTTAGTAAATTTCTCTAGGTAGTACATGAATTTTCTAATATGCATATTGATCAAGAAAACCTAAGTATGGAAGAGTCCCAGGGGCTCAAGTTAAAAGATAAAGTAGGTAATGAAAACATTGTTCAGTTGCCTAGAAATTATATACCTAGGGGTTTGGTATCCCTGGAAGAGATATTTGATAATAATGATGTCCCATTTAAACCCTCCAAAAGGGAGAAAGATCCTGCTGTCCAAGAGCAAAACATAGGTATCCAAAGTAATCCAAAATCCATAAACCTGTTCACCGAGTTGACTACTGATCAGAGGTCTAAATTTTGTAGTGTGATGAAAGAGTTTGCTGATATATTTTCTTGGGAATAGAGTGACCTGAAAACCTATGACACTAATATCATCCAACATAGGATTCCCCTAGAGAAGGACACCATCCCTTTCAAATAGAAGATGAGATCCATCAGTCCTCTTCTACTCCCTGTGATTGAGAAAGAACTCCAAAAGCTCCTTAAATCCAAAATCATAATTCCCCTCAGGTATTCCAAATGGATTTCAAATTTAGTGGTGTCCAGGAAGAAGAATGGGGAAATTTGGTTATGTGTGAATTTCAGAAACCTGAACAAATGCTCCAAAAAAGACAAATATCCATTACCCAAGATGGAGCATCTGTTGCAAAGAGTATCAAGGGCTAGTGTCATGTCATTCCTAGATGGTTTCTCCAGATACAACCATGTTGCTATGCACCCTAATGATCAAGAAAAAACTGTGTTTACCACTCGTTGGGGAAACTTCATGTATGCCAAAATGCAATTTGGGCTGATGAATGATGGGGCCACATTCCAGAGGGCCATGTACATAGATTTTGTGGGGTTGAAAGACAAATTTGTTCTCATATATATTGATGACCTCACTGTTTACTCCAATAGCCATGAAAAGCATTTGCAGCACCTGAGGAGGGTGTTTCTGAAATGTAGAAAATTTGGGATATCACTGAACCTGAAGAAGTCTCAATTTGCACTCAGTGAGGGAAAACTAATAGGTCACATAGTTTCAGCTAAAGATGTGAAGATTGATCCTGTTCGATTTGAAGCAATCTAGAAGTTGTCCATACCAAGGTAAAAAATGGATATTCAGTCATTTCTGGGTAAGATAAAAAAAATCAGGAGGTTTATCTTAAACTTTTCTGAGTTGGTAAAGCACATAACCTCGATGTTGAGGAAGGAGTATGAAATCAAATGGAAAGATCAAGTAATAAGTTCTTTTAAAGACATCAAGAAGGATATCATGGAAGATCCCACTTTGATTAGTCCAGACTACACCAAGGGTTTCTACATTTTCTCTTTTGCATCCTATGACATAGTGGAAACAGTGCTGTTACAAAAAGATGATGAATTCCTTGATCACCCCATTGCCTTTTTTAGAAAAACATTGAGGGATGCTGAATTGAAGTATGAACCTATTAAGAAGCAGGCCTATGCTCTGATCAAGTCACTAAAATCCTTCAGAATTTACATTTTGCATGCAAAGGTCCTGCCTTATGTTCCTTCAGCTGCTGTGAAGAATGTTTTGACACAGCCTGATATTGATGGAAAGAGATCTAAGTGGGTGGAAAAGTTGATTGAGTTTGACATAGAAGTAAATCCCACCAAGCTGGTGAAAGGAATAGGCCTAGATAATATTATGGAAGAAGAAAATTATGAGCTACTAGGCATGAATCTCATTGGCATAAGCTCAACCAACTTCCAGATAGAGGTACCATCAGAAACAACAGCGGAAAGATCAACATAAATAGTTGAGGAGCAGCATGATAGTCAACAAGTAGCTAAAAATGTGTCCTCATTTGAGTGGTACTCAGGTATTCTTCATTACTTGCAAATTTTAAAATTCCCCCTTGGACTTACTCTAAATCAGGCATGGGCTCTTAAGCTTAAGTCTGTCAAATTTTGTATAATTGATAAGCTGCTATATTGGAAAGATCCTTCTGGTGTTTTGCTGAGATGCTTAGATAAAGAAGAGTCAGTTCAAGTCATGCATCAGTTTCATTTAAGAACATGTCGGGGCCATCACTACTGAAAGACCACATCCCACATAATTCTAAGGGCTAGGTACTATTGGCATGTTCTTTTCTCTTATGTGTGTAGCTTTGTGAGATCCTGTGACAAGTGCCAAACATTCATAGGAAAGTAGCAGCTCAGATCTTTGCCCCTTAGACCTATTGTAGTGAATGGTCCTTTCCAGCAGTGGGGTCTTGATTTCATAGGTGAGATTAATCCTTCATAAAGTGGTCAGCACAAGTGGATCCTAGTAGCCACATATTATTTCACCAAGTGGATAGAGGTAGTTCCCATAAGAAATGCCACTCACCAAGTCATCATGAAGTTTTTATATGAGAACATCTTTATCAGATTTGGTTTCCTAGTAAGGCTAGTGACTGATAATGCACCATCTTTTAAAAGCCAGGGCATTGGTTAACATGTGTGAGTCAATGGGCATTCAATTGGTGCATTCCACTTCCTATTACCCTCAAGGTAATGGCCTTGCTAATTCATACAATAAAATCCTAGTTAGAATCATCAAAAAACTATTGGAGAATAATTAGATGAGCTAGTATTCTAAAATAAAGTTTTCTCTATGGGCTGATAGAGTGACTGACAAAAGATACATAGGGAATTCTCCTTTGAAGTTGGTTTATCATACTGAGGCCAATTTTCCCATTCAATTGATTCTGCCAGTTGCAAAATTATTTCATGAGGAACATGATGAACCAAATGACATGGTAAGGAGGATGCTTGATTTGGTGGAGTTGTAGCAGGCCAGGGAACAGGTGATGGATAGGCCCTTTTGTGATAGCTTAGGTGAAATAGAACAACACTTTCAAACTGCAAAATATGGAAGGCAAGGAGGTGTTTGATGGACCAGTAAATCACCAATTTATGAAACTCTATTTCATCTGAGACTTTAAGGCCTTATTATTCTAAAATATTATTTAGTTGTTGTTGGTTTTGTTTTTTTACAAAACAAACTCCATGCCCAATGGAACAGTAGAAGATAGGTTTAATTCTTATTTTTCAGGAAAGGCATTTTGGTCTAGGGTCCTTGGGACCTCACATGAAGTTTCCCATCCCCGATTAGGATCCATATGTTATCTCCTAAATAAGTTAGTCTTCACTACGTCAAACTCAGAAAATTTATTTTTTCATAGTGATGAAGGCTTCAGGGAACATTATGAAATATTTATGTGTGATTAACAAAATTGGAGTGCCTTGTATTCTATTTTTTCACAAAAATCAAAGGTTTCTCTTTCGGTGGCTTAGGAAAACTTTTCAACAGTTCATTAGCCACCGAAAATCCCTACTTTTGGTAGCTAAAGGCTTGGACTCAGGGCTATGTTAACCACTGAAATTATGTTGAATCCATTTTTTAATAAATTTTGAGAAAGTAGCTTTCAGTGGCTTAGGATAACTTTTCAACAGTACATTAACCACTAAAAATTGCTTTCGACAGCTAACAAGTTTGACTCATGACTAAGTTAACAACTGAAATCCTGTTGACTCCATTTTTAATAAAATTTTGGAAAAGTTTGGCTTTTGGTGTATTAGGAGAACTTTTCAACAGTTTATTAGCCACCGAAAATCCCAGCTTTCGACAGATAAAAAATCAGAGCCAAGACTACCTAAACCACCGAAAGCTCCAAAAAGGAAAATAGTTAGTGCCGCTGTCAATATCAACCACCATCAGCATTAAGAACGTCTCTGACAAGCTCTTAGCCACTGAAATCACTAAAACTATATAAGAAATCATGATTTGGCAGAGGAGTGGTCGTTATGAAACCAAAATTACTGTTGAAAGACATGAAACCCTCGCATTCCTCCATATGTCCCCTGACTACAATATAACCACCACTAAACATCAAGTCCCAGTTAAGATGATTATTGCACTACCCATCTCGAGGTTCCCACCAGAGTTTATAGCTATCCTGCTCAAGTACCAATCATTGCTCAACTCCTCAAAATCAACACCCTCTCCTTAGTTAATTCCCCATTGTCCTACATTCATCCACACTAATTTAATCTCTCCTTGAAACTAGCACGGTCATCTCCTTTCCTAGAGTTCAAATTTTGATTTTGCAGGTACAACAAGAGCAGTCCAGAGATGAAGAAAGGAGGAGGACCTACCCTCAGACAAGAATTAGGTGACATTAGCTATCTTGAGTCACATCCAAAAGTATTCCAATCCTTCAAAGGTGTAGTTTGTTACATGTTTTGTTATAAAATACATGGTTCCCACCAGCAAGTGGAAGAATACTTTGCTCTTTCTTTTGATGGTTCTAAAGCATTGATAGGCAGAGAAGAATTCCTGGTTGATGAGGCCCTAATAGGAGAAGTCGAAGAACTCCCAAGGACTAGGGAGAAATGGTTCAAAACCACCATTACGAAGGACGTGGAATTTAGGTCTTACTTAAAGATTGAACATAAGAATGTAGTATGGAAGAAAAGCATCCCATCACCCTGGCTGGAGGAGAAGTGGAAGTAGTTGTTGAAATCAATCCTGGTTTATATAACCTATGAAGGAAGGTATAACAACATGATCATATACCACTTTAAATTGATGAACCATTTTACAGGAAGAAGCCCTGTAAACCTTCCTTTCTACCTCACAAGATCTTGACCAAGATGTCCCACCAAGTCAAGGACCAGCCCACCAAAATTGTAGGAAAGCTATCCCACCATGGGTTGATAAAGCTCATTTTCCAAGAACTGCTACACAGAAGAAACATTGAATGGTCATAATTCTTATTTTGGAATGAGTTTGAAACAGGCTTACAGCCAGAAGAAAAACAAAAGTCCCCTTCAAAGAAGTCCACCACTCCCGGTAGTTGCAAGAGGAAGAGGAGATCCATCTCACCAGTGACAATGGATCAACCCTCTCCAACTACTGAGACCAACAAAGCCAAGAGAAATATGGATTTTAGTCTAAAGGTAGAGGTAATTTTATCTCCAGAAAGAAACATACTCAACTTGCCTTACTCAGACTCTGAGGATCAAGAGGAACGGGAGGATAACCTAGAAGAACCATCTTAACAAAGGCTAAATGAGTTTCAATCACCCACACCAAAAGAAGATGAGGGTGAATGAGTGGAAGAAAATTACTCTAGAAAACCTAGGGCCCATAGAATCTACTAGCTAATAGGGAAAATACATGAACTAGAGGTCTTAGATAGGGAAATCAAAATAACCAATGTAACTTTAACTAAAATAAATACTCAATTGCATAATTCTCTCCTAGAAATGAGAGAAATGTATGCTCTACTGAAAAGAAGAAATCTGAGATTAATGAAGGATACTATCTAGGCTCTACAGGATGGCCAGAATTTCAAGGTTGTAGAAGAAGGATCCAAACCCTAAAACACACCTTGCACTGGAAACCCTACAAGAGGCAGCTATTAGCCTTCAGGACCCGGAGGTAGCCGACGATGTTGCTGATATTCCAAATCTTATGCAAGTTGAAGAAGTACCAAAAGGTCAAGAGTAAAGTTGTAAAAGGTTGTTTAAGGGATAATTAAATTTTGCAGAAAATAGGGATTTCTGTGTCTTAGGAGAACGCAATAGTTGTTCATTAGCCACCGAAAACAGAGCTTTTGGCAGCTTATAGACCCAGGATTACGTTGCCTTAACCACTGAAAGCACAAAAAAGTGCAGAAATACATATTTTCCACACATAAACTATTTTGATGGATACAAACACCTTAGGGGTGAATTATGAAGTTGAAATTTGATTAAAGGAACTAGTGGAGGGGGTCTATTCCAGTTTTGAGGGTGCCATGAAGGTGAAATGGGTCAATAACCCTACCTGATTCTGAAAAAGCATGGCTTATCTGTCAGATAATAGGTCATAGCTGTACCTCAGTGATCATTGCAGTTGTTAAAGAGTTCAAGGAGAGAACAAGTATTAGATTTAGATAGACTAGAACTTAAATTAGGGTTTTTGACCTAATTTTGCAAAAACAGTTATGTTATCTATTTTTCATAAATTAGATCCAATTTTTCAGGATCTAAAATAAATTTTGTAAAGGATATAAATCCTAATATTTATGTTGAAGCAAGGATTCCACTTCAAATACTTTTAACCTTATTTTTATCAGGCTTCTCATGTTATTCATCATTTAATATAAGCTCTTTTGCCATTATATGTTCAGGTTCCATCTCTTTTCTGTTTCGTACTTGTGCTTGAATGTATGAATCAAGTTTATTCTTTTTATCTAATACTAGATAGCTATCATCCTATCTATTTGTTGATGATTTGAATTGCAAGTATTTTTCCTTGTTATGATTAGCCATTCATATGTGATTGCTTTATATATGAATCTGCCATCATAGTAAGTTCTTTATTTATTCACCCTATTATCAACCCTCTGAAGATTGGTGGTTAGAAGCCTTATCTTTTGATTGATTTGTATGCATTCCTTGAGTGTGTGAGGTCCTTTAGGTCATATGACTTGATCCATTTAGAAAAACCATTAAAAACATTTAAGTTACCAGGAATCCTCGAGCTGCAACCTAGAGGAGTTTCCTGGAGTGCTAACAATGTAATCGGTAGTTAAGAATTAAAAGGCGTCGATGAATTTCTAGAAATAAAAATTAAATCCAATGGGTGAGGACCATAACACATCCAAAATATGCATGTCTTTCACTAGTCCTCAACCATGTGCAAAGGTAAAACAACGTTTTACATGTGGCAGCATTGTATGGATTGCACATGCTCGAGGCGATTTTTAAACCGCCCAGGTGAGTATCTGTTACCTCCCTAAGAAACCATTGTGGTTTCTACATATGAAAAAAGTGATTCCCACCCTTTTATCCTATTCATTTTATCATATGTCACATCAATATTTCTCTCATCTAATGGTATTCTACCAAATCTCTATCGTAAACGTGAGACCCGTTAAAAGTGAAATTTTGCCCGTTTGGACAATTCATTGTTTCATGCACCTGTCAAGAACCCATGAACTAGAGCTCTCGAGAAACTAGTACGTCCACTCAACATCCAACTCAGCTAACTAAACCCTTGTCCATGTCATATGACCAGGTAATACTTTTAAAAGTCCCATGCATTCAAATTTTACCATAGAAATGTTAAAACATTTTACCCTAGCCTCCAAAATTTAAAAATATACCAAAACAAAAGAAGTATTACCATTAAAATGGCCCAAATTACCACCAAAATTTCCTCCAAACCTACCTAGGAATAAAATTAATCTATTGTTTACCACTAATATAATATTAGGGATCCATAGATTTCCCATTCATATCTGATTCAAACCTTAACCGAAGCTCAATACAAAGTAGCTATGGATTAAGACACTACTAACAATGGAAATGTAGCCTAGTATGTTATGTATTTCCCCCTACTATAAATTTCTGATATTTCATGATATATTTTTCATAATTTTACTCTCCTATCCAAAGAAACATCAAATCTAGCTCTGACGAAAACCGTGTCCTATCTCAAATTGGGGCCGAGGAAGTCAGAAAAATGTTCACCCTGCCTATAGAAGAAGATACCCTACCATTTGGAGAAATGTTATTATCCCTCTAATATCAAACCCTGAGCATTGATAATAAATTTGTTGTAATAAACATTACATAGAGGCAGAAATGATAACCGTTAACAAAAAAAACCCTTTAAAACATTTTTTCTCAAACCAAAAGGATAGAGAAGTAGTTTCCCTATTATGTTCCATCTTGGGATATAAAAGTGACAAAGAGGTAGATGAATCCATACTAGTTTTTTTTTCAATTTTATGGCCAGTATCATGACAAACCCCAACATTTGATACTTCCACTTTTGTGGAAAAAATCCTAAATCAACAACTTAGAGAATTCCTTGCACAAGAAATATTTAGGTTTCCTTCCTTCATGTTCTTCCTTTTCCCAAATCAAAATTATATATACCTTGAAGGTATAGGCCTAATAAAAACTTATCAACTTGATGCATACATCCCCACACATCAATGGAATTAAATGTTCATAAGGTATGCAACTTTACAAAGTTTACAAATAAAGTCATGAAGATTGCTTATACAATAATTCATGGGATAAGTCTGCTAAGGATTCCTAGAGAAGGTAAAGTGTGGTTACATTTCACACCAGAAACCAAAGTGGATGTATGGTTCCTATTTGAAAAGTACCCAATGATTAGGGTATATGGATTTGATGGAAAACCCTACATGATTCCTACATTTTTAACAGTCATATTATTAGCAATGGAATATGCTAGGAAACTGTTATTCTCAAATGAACTACATTTTGGAAGTGTCAAAAAACATAAGTCATTTCATATTCCAAAGGATACAACATTTTTTCAAATCATATCTTTGAGTTCTATGGATTAAATAGAAGCATAGAACAATTGAATTCAAAAAAATATGAAGCAGTAGCTTATGATCCACATGAGGTAATATCACAACAAAGGAAGGAAAATAAAAATGCAGAATACGAACAAACTCACATGCCTAATTTGGCAAGTATTTCTAACAAAGAGAGATGGGAACAAGTTGAACAAATCTTTAGGAATATAGAAAAGTCAAACAATCTTAAGAATATAGTGCGTCAGAAGAGAGGGATTGATGAAATCGAAATATACAAGGAAGATCCAACCCCTCAATCTAAAAAGTAAAAAACTGATTCTATAGAATAAGCTAAGGAATTTGCAATGAATGATATTAAAGAAAAGGTATCTAACAAAGTTGGAGGAACAAAAAATCCAATATTTATGTTGGGTAAAACACCAAATAGAATGATTCCTTATCCATCCTTGGAGTTCACATTACGATTGAAATCAAAATGAATAAGTTTAACTTGACCAATTTTGATGAAGACTAACCTACAATCAACCTATAAGGAAATAAGGAAATGTAGTGTATAACAAGTAAATGAAAATAGGTTGTAGGAAATTTATGCAAATAAAAGAATTTTAACAAATGAAAATAGTGGCAATGATACTTTCATATACTCAGTAATAGATCCCACTATACCAATGCCTACAATCTTGAGAGACTACAGGGACACATAGCATGTTTTGGATTGGTCTCTATTTAGTAATCTAGATAAAGTGGATTTATTTAAGAAATGTAGTGACATGATATGTGCATAGGTGTTGAAAGAAACTAAAATAGAATAGAGACTTAGATAATCCTTGAGTAAGGTAAGTGATCTATTGAAAGCTGAAAAATGGACTACCAGGGATAAACATGTAACCATCAAAGAGATTGAAGAAAACATTGTTAAACAAAGACCCAATCCTGGAGATGATCCTCAATTCAAATATTTGATAGTGAATAAAGATAATGAAATAAAACATTAGAAAATTTAGTTGAATATCCCTATTCTGCATCCAATTCAAACTGCTAAGATACATCGGTGGAAAGAGAAAAAGAGAAGTTACTAGTCATCATGGTGAAGTACATAACTGAAATAAAAGAGAAGGATAATAATATTGTTGAATTAACATCCCAGGTAGCCACACTTCAACTTCAAAGGGATAGTATAGAAAAGGTTGTAGCAATATCTACCTTAGTCTTAGAAGCTATACATAAGACTTAAATGCAATGAAATGAAAAATGATATAAGCAAGGAGCTACCACAAATCAACCACCACCTGAAATATTTGATGTATATGAAATGGAGGAGGATCAAACCACTACTGATCCTACTAAAATTTTAGAAGATGTGCAGGATAAAATCAAGGAGATTGAAGATGATGCCAACCAAAAGAATACCATAATTATAGAGCTAGAGCATGACATAGGCCAAAAAGAATATGATAATTGACTTTAAGAAATAAATAGATGGTTTAAAAAGTCAAGTTACATCACTAAATATATTCTTAAGAAGAATAGATAATTAGAAAAATCACACATGAAATTTGGGATAGAATTACCCAGATATTCAATTAGCAATGGGAGTTCATGAATTTAATGACTGCTGAAATGGAAATTTATAAATAAGTTATGCAAGAAATGAAGAAGGTAAATGCAATGCTGGGGGATAAGACTACACAAGCTAGGAAAACAATTTATTACTTGAATAGTCTAACCAATAAGAAAGTAGAGGATTTGCAGTTAACCAACAACACATGAGTAATAAGGATTTCCAAACCAATGTTGATAAAGTAAACACTATGCAGAGTGATGAAAAATAGCACAAATATATCGATTGATGACATAAAATCTTATAAAAAAATGTTCACTTGGGTGACAAAGCTTGGTATAACCCTACCATGGAATGGAAATGCAGAGTTCCTGTCTAAAGAAGAATATATTGCTAAGCTTATAGAGAAAAGAAATGAAGAACTTGAACATGAATTGGAAGGTGTTATTAGTGGTAATGAATAATTTGAAATACTAAGGAATCCCTTTCAGATTTGGTAAAAAATAAAGGTAATATTTGAATATATGGGGCATCTCACATATGAGAGACATTCAGATACAAACATGGCACTGGAAAATTTTAAATCCAATAGCATTACAGTAGGGAAAGACTGGAATCTGGTAGTGAGATATCACAAATTGACCTCACCACCTGAGTAGCAGCAGGCTGGAAAATGTTACCCTAGATCATCTACAAAACAATAGACATCTCAACAAAAATATCATTCATCTCAAAAAGCTACTCCTCCAGCTCAACAACATTCCCAAATAACAGAGGAACAACAACACACATGACATACTATGCCCTTGGCATTTATGCCACCTGGAGGATCTATACATGTTGGATACCCATAATTTCATTAGATAATTCAAAGAATGATACAATTTGGCATTCCACCAGGATATTCCATGCCTCCATGTCAGAAAAGCATGTGGGGCCAACAATCACCGATTAGAGGAAAGAAGAATGGCGGAGGGCGCAAGAAAAGATGAAAGTTACTCTATTTGGATGTAATATTTTGATGTAATAAAGTGGATGGTAAAAACTATTACTTTCAATGATAATTCACATTATTTGTACACTATGTTCAGCGCCTGTGAGTCCTATATAATGTAATCTCATTTAACAAAAAAAGGTGGAAATGTGAGAACTAGAGTTATTCTTTCTTCTATTGTTGAGTCGAGGCATATAATTTTGATGTAAATTATTTTGTCATAGATTAATGAAATGAAGTTGTGCAATTGTCTCTTATTTATGTGTATCCATTTGTATCCATATGTTTATGAAGATATATGTGAATGGTATTCAAGAATCATAGTATTTTTTTACTTTATGCAAGTACCATTGAACCTTTCCTAAACATTAAATAAAAAACATATTTATAGAAGTTCAAAGTTCTTTTAATTTTGTATATGATATTTAATGCAGGTTATAATATCTCTGTGTATGGAAGTGTTTTGTATGTGTTACTATTATGAATTGTATTGTTGCAAAATGCATAAATATATAATTTGATTCTCTGTAAACAATTCAGAATTACTGGATTCTGATAATTATATATCAGTATGTTCTATCCCTAACTGTTTATAATAAATTCATAAATCAATGCTTCTTATTGTTCCTAATTTGTGTCCCTCTTCTCATTCCTTTCATATCCAATTTTTTACTGCTTGGATCCATCGAATTCCTTTGTTAAATTATCTTTGCATCTGAAATTATATCCACAATAGTTTTTCAAAGAAACCTGAGCGTTCAAAGAGTGTCTCAAACCAAAATTCAATACTCAATTTAGCTCTAAAATCGTTAAATTTTGATCCCTGTCATGCATCGGATTTCCCTACCTTCAACATAGGTAACTATAGGAAATAACAAGATGTAGATGAATTTTGAAGAAAGGTCTGATGCAAACATAAATATGTAGATAGGTATGATACAAATATTCATACGAAGACTCAAAGACACAGATCTGTATTATTTGGGAAACTATCTAACACAGATCATAAATTTTTTAGCATTTGTCGAACTTGAAGAAAAGGAATTTCTCTACTTTCCATGCAATCATATTTCATTTCAGGGAGGCCAAATGGAGCAAGGAATAGGGATTCATCACCTCCTTCTAGTAGGTGTTGGAAAATTCAATTAGGGTGAACCATTTACACTATGAAATGAGAACTTGACACAGTTCTCATTTTTCTCTCTCCTAATTTTAGTAGGTACTTTTACCTCTGTTTAAAAAAGGGTTTACACCAATATCACGCATTTTCAATTTTAGGCATTGTTTTGGGCCTTTGAATCATCTTTGTCGTAAAATATTAATATTTTATATTTTCAAGTATTTTTTTTAGAAATTTAACAAAATAACATACATTTAGAAGCAAGTTATATATATAT